>VWZU01002302.1:708652-768825 GCA_013397095.1 Sterrhoptilus dennistouni | reverse complement strand
CTCACCATGCCCAGGGCTCACAGGTGGGTCATGGGCAGTGAGACTCTCACCATGCCCAGGGCTCACAGGTGGGTCATGGGCAGTGAGACACTCACCATGCCCAGGGCTCACAGGTGGGTGATGGGCAGTGAGACACTCACCATGCCCAGGGCTCACAGGGCTGTCCGTGCACTCCACGGGGTCACTCCTGGGACACGCTCCAGCTCCTCTCTCTGGAGAATCCCTTCCTTCCTGCCAGGGAAACACAGGTGTAACCCATGGATTGTGCAGATATGGACAAGCCCTCCAGGCAGCCATAAGGTCCTTTTTCTAGCTGAATCACCTCTTTCTTTCCTGGAGGCGTGATGTCCTCCAGGCTCCAAACCCTCCTCTCTTACAGGAGTGGAGCAAAACGCCCTGTGGGCCTCCAGTGCTGCTCTCTGGTCCTGCTGTTTTCCCTATCACTGAACGAGAGAGCCCAGATCAGGCACAGAGTGAACGAGTAGGATGTTCAACAGCTAATTTTATGTGAAAAAAAATAAAAATTCTCTGCCTTATTTGGGCTAACAGCTTATCAGTGTGAGTCAGGCCTGGAGAATGAACACTCTGTTACATGGGTTTACATGTAAATTAGCTCCCATTTACTCGAAGGCAGCCTGGGCATTTCCTGCTAGTATAGCAGAATTTTCCACTGATTGGGGTTTTGAAGGTCCATGCAGCCGCTGCAATAAGAATACTTGCTGATGTTAGAAATCAGTTTTTATTGGAGATGAGGTGTGGCCTGGCAGTTTATTAACAGCTGAACTGCTCTGCAGCTGGAGGGCAGGTCAAACCCAAGGCACCATTAGTTAGTACTCCATGGTACATTTATTCTAGGGAAACATGGAAACAGTTTCAGCTCCCTCTGATAAATAAATAACATGCCAGGCTTGCAAATTGTATTTTAAAGGAAACTTTAGGTTAGTATTTCCATGCTTCTGAAACAGGCACCTGAAGTAGGCTTCAGCTAGTGAAGTGTGGGGAGGAACATCTTGAATCATTTGCCTGTAGTGATGGATTTTGGATGAACAGAGGTTTCCAATGGCCGCAGCAACTGAAGATATTTACTTGAAAGCCTTTCAGGAAGGAAGGACTGTGATGAACTTATTCTGTGGATGTGGACATTCCATATTGGGAACAATTCCTGAAGTGCCTAATCCTGTGATAGAAAGTACAGTAATGACAGAGGCAAAACTGCCTCCAAGGGCTCAGCACTCTTAAATCTCTGAGGATATCAGCAGCTTATTTTACTGAGATGGATGCCAGAGGTGTCCAAGAATCACAGAACAGATGGAGGCAAATGGGGAGCTTTGGTGAGAGAGGGAAAACCAAGACCTTGGGGGAGATGTTTGGTGGATCCCAAGCTGAGAGGAGAAATTGCTGTGTTTCCTCTCCAAGGTCACCTCTGGAAAGAGGCAAGGAGACCTCCAGAAATGAGCCAAGAATGGGTTTTATTACGGGTCTTATATTTTCCAAATACAAATTCTGTGTCTGCGTGTGTGCTTACTTTTTAAGAGTATGTATAGTACTAACCATGGTAAACCTGTGGTTTCTAGTCAATTTAATGATGCTGTAAAATGTGGTTTATGGCTGACTTTCTCTGTGTTAATGCCTGCAGGAACCTGGGGCGAGATTTTTTTTTCTTTTCTGCAAGAAAACCAGACAATGTCTGCTCCTGATTGTGTGGTTGAGAAGTTTCTGATGCCTGTTTTTGTTTATTTCAAGGGTTTTTTTCAGTGGAACCCTCACTGCCTTTCCCAGGTGCAGGAAAGAGGCTGTTTCATTAGCATGGTTTATCAAACAGCTGTATCCACATAAACATTGTTTTTTACCTGCTTCCAACACTTCCACAATGGAACTGGGATCTGCTCAAATTCAAGGAGGTCTGATGCAAACTGACCACTTATTGTAGGAATTTAGTGCAGTGTTGTTAAAAGAAATGAATAAAACATTAGTAATGAACTCTTAACTTGTGGACACAGAACAGTTCTCCAAAATACAGATTGTGTTCATACTTCAGTACTTTCTCCATTATGAAGTAATTAACTCTCATCTGTTGTCTTTTAAGAACAGAAGCTTTTGTTTCAAACATGGCATCTTCCTCTCTTCCAGTATATCTTTTTGCAGTTTCTTAGTCTTTACTGTTTCGGATGAAAGATTCTTGTTCTTCTTTGTGTCACAGGAACAAGAGCTGAATTTTGATGTTTTCAATTTCCTGGAGCACAAGTATTGTTTAAGATTGAGTTCTTAATATCTTTCCCCCCCAGTAAAATTAGTATTTATTTCCTTGCTAAGAAGCAATCTCAAAAATATGGGAATGTCTTCATCTTCATGAGGTTACATAGATTTTAGCAAATTATTTTATTTACTTCAAATGGTGATTTCCTCTAATCATCCCAGCAAACCTAGATTAGCAGTGTGATATGCATTGCAGAGTTTGACATCTGTTGTATATCATAACTGAAAGTGCTTGACTTTGCCATCTTATTTCACCATCTTTCTCTTCCACTGTCTGCTCCTTGAACCGGCCGACAGAAATCAAAATCCAAGTGCAAAAGGGGCTGTAATTCAACCCACGCTTGAAGAAACAAAAACCTGATTGGTACTTTGATGGAAATGGAATACAGTTTATGTTTCTTAATATAACAGCAACAACAAAAATCCAACAACAGAAGAGTCATGGATTTAGTTCTAAGATAGATTTGTGTTGAATTGGAAAACTGCCTCGAGTGTTGGAAGACATGTACCGCTTCCTAATTTAAAACTTGCTTGTGCTCAGCTGGTTTAATATTATGAATATTATTAGCCAGGGCTACAAGACATCATTTTATGAATAGCTTTAATGATGACAGCAATTTTTGTGTTGTACCCTAAGCAGCATGTAAGCAGACCTTTGCTTCTGGTGGTCCTTGTATCAGAATAGTATTCCAGAATTCTTTGGGCTTTTTTGTTTTCAGGCCCTCTTTTCACCAGGGCACAAGGTAAATGGTGGAATTTAGGCACATTAATTAAAATTCATTGCTGCTGATTAATTGCATTCCATTTTTTTTCCAAATGTAGCCTGGTTGTTTTTTTCCTACTAAGGCCCAAAACCTCCTTCTTCCTTGTCCTGTTCTTTACATTTCTCAACCGCGTGTAACTTTGGTTTCAGGAGACAACTTCTTCAGGGAAATTTCACAGCTATCTTGACAAGGCAGAGCAGTAATCTTTGAAAGGCTGTTGCAAAGGATTTGTCAAACACCCATGTAGGTGTGTGGTTTAACCACCAGGCCACGTTGCTGTGAATTTTCTGTTTTGTCATGGATTTTTTTGGTCATGGCGTTGTTGTTGTTGTGGTTGTTGTTTTTGAGCCGTACACTTAAATAACTGTGAAATGTGTCAGAGCTTAGGCTGAAATGATTCAGAAGTGGGATTTGAACTCATCTTTGCCACCTCCCAGCTCGGCGATTCCTATTTTTAGATTATGGAATTATTTGCTCTATTTTTGGGGTTACTTGGTTGAGGGTTTGGGGGATTTCCCCCTCTCGATAAGAAGTGAAATCAAGTGTAAATCTCAAAATTTACAGAATGAAAAATTTTATTTCTTCCTGTGTCTTGTATGCAATGCTCATTCTTGGAGATGAATCAGTGTGTAATATCCATTTTGACAGACTGAACAAGCCTTTGGTTTAGGTGCTGCGTATGTTATCCTAATTCCCACTTTTATTCTTTCAATCAAACCTCCCACCCCCCATTTATTAGCACAAAGCTCTATGGGAAATACAGAAGTCTTCCTGTAAACTCTTTTCCTTCTTTTTTTTCATTTTCCCCTCTGCTTTTTTTAATGCCAAAAAGCTTCAAAAAGACACTTGAAATCCACAGGGGAAAGAGAAATTAGACTCCAGCTGACATGACTGAATTTTAAACTGTTAAATATTTTATAGTTAGATTAGATAATGTGAGGTTCCACTAAGCGCAGCATCAGGCTGTTTGGGAGTTTTGCTTTTAACTCAATCTGTGCTTTACCATCTTGATCAAAACTGCTGCAGGACTTGCCTGCAAAGTTGAGAGAATTTTGATCTTTCCCAGCATTTCTTGTCAGTGATCTCAGCTTCATGCCTCGCTGATTAAGGTTCACCTTATTCTCCAGGAGCTGCAGAAAAAAACTCAGAGTGCTTCCTTGGACTGGCTCTTTCTGGCTCCAGCTGATAAAGGTGGAGGTGCTGTCTCTGTCACTTTTGAAAAGGGCTGCAGATGGCAAATCCTGCAGTTCTCCTCTCTCAAATGATGTGGCAATTCTTTATCACAATTCTTCCTCTGACCCCTCTCACAGCCTGTTTGGAACTTGGGCCCAGACTGGGAATTCTGCTGGGTATGTGTAATTTTTTTCTTTTTAGAGAAAGATGGGATAATCCAGGACTAGCATGCTGAGTTGGCTGATCCAATGCAAATAATTGCATTTTTCACATTTCTGAAAATATGTATTTAATTGACTGAAAGCAGTGTAGCTGAAAACACACTCCACTTACTTTGATCTTTTAAATATGGTCACAAACGTCTGAGAGACTCCAGTGCAGTCAGACAATGCTGAGACACATCCTGGAGCACTGTGCTGTGAATTCTTTTGGACAGAAAGAGGTGAGGGCAAGCACCAGACTGGTGTGAGCCAGTGAACCGAGGGTAATTCTATTCCACTTTTTATTTTCATTTGTTCCATTTAGATTGGAAGAATAAAACTCAGTTTGGAAATCTTTCTTGACAACAGTGAAAACCTTCCAAAATGCCTGGATCTTGCTGAGGAATGCTGTTTGTGGGCACGCTGTGCCTTTAGGGCAGCTCTGAGGTTCTGCTGTGAGATGAGACTAATGGGATCTTCCCGGTGAATCTTTGCTGTTTCTCTGATGCATCAAACAGGATCACAGACCCCTCAGTCCCACGTTGATAATTACTGCTCTGCAAATGGAGATTCATTTGATCTGCCTGTTTACTGCATGTGGATCTTCCTCTTCAGAAGGGACAGGATATTTTTCAGCTCAAGGCAGAAGAGGCTGCTGTGTTGGAGGTCAAACAGCATTTTGGTTTTTCGCTTCTCTCTGCTGAAGGCAACCCACAGTTCTTATTTCAGCATGTTAATGCTGAGCTGCCACAAGGGCCTGGTGTCTTTGTGGGGTCACACCTTGGTCTGACACAGAGGCAGTGCTTGGTTACTGAGGCACAAAAGCTGGCATGGATTTGTGCCACTGCCTGTGCTCCTAGGAACAGCAAAGTGTGTGAGGATGTATTTTATTCCCTCACAGCAATCCATGTGGAGAGAAGGCAGGGGTTCAAAGGGTTGGGTTTTGTAGCAAGAAGCCAATGTCTTCTGTTCCTCATAGTCCTTCAGAGGCACCTCTGTTGGTCCCCTCCTTGCTCTGCAGCTGGCTCCCACTGCCTGCCTGCTCTGAAATGCCTGGGCACAGCCTCTGGAATCCATCCAGACAACCACTGCACTGCCACTGTCTCCCTTTCTCCCCTGTGGCACAGCTGTGTGTACAGGAGTTCCCTTGGCCTAATTTTTTCCCTCCTCCTGTAGAGCCATCATATGTTTTACATTATGCTGCTGTGCAGAAGCTCAGGGGGACATTTGCATATATGCAAAGCTTCACAGAATGTACTGGGAGATGTAACCTCTTCTTGGGCAAGTTGTTTTCATTTGCTTGCCTGAGAGCTTTCCCCCACCCTGTTCTCTCTGTTTATTAAAGGCACTTTGCACCTCCCCAATAAAATAGCTATTATTTCTTCCCACAGCAGTGGCAGCTCATTACCCAGTGCCTGTCATATCTTCTGGATATGGATAAATATTTTTCTTACACGTGCTAAGGCTGTCAGAGGTTGTAGAGTGAAAGAGGATGAGTGGTTCCTCCACAGGTGCTGGGGAGCAGCTCCCTCCATGGGACCAGTGCAGCTGAACTGCCACAGAGAGGGACATTTGCAGCCCAGTTTTAAAGGAAGGTAAAGTGTTGTGAGCTTAAACAAGGATGAGGCTGTACTGCTGAATTTTCATGGGAAAAGAATACAATTAAGGATGTTTAAACTGCAGTTGTTTCCAAGGTACTTCTTCAAGTTAAAAGGGAAATTTTATAAAAGCTCAAAAATCATATGCTGAGTATCACACATACAACTTTTTCAAGTCCATAAGAATCTGTAAAAACAGCAGAAAAATGAAGTAATTTATTTCAATGCGTGGTGTTAGACAAACAAGAGGTGCAGTTCCCGGAGCAGTTTCATTAAAATGCTGAAGTACTGGATGGAGAGGAGAGAGGCAGGTTTACAATCATGCTGTATTTGATATCAGATGTTATTGCAATGTCCAACCAAAGCCAGGGACCAACTCCATCAGCAGTTTATATATATGGAAATGTGCCTCGTGCCACTGCCAGGTTTTGTCACAAATTGATGATTACGAGGACCAGGCCATTTGAGTATCCAGCCTGAGAGGCCTTGAAAAGCTCTTTACTGAGGGTGCTGCCAAGCTGCTTGCCCTAGGATGTTTCAGCACTGGAGGCACCTCCAGCTACTGGAGCTTTTAGAAAATCTTGGCTGTGAAGTCTGAAGCTGTGAATATCTAATATGTGATGGCATCAGGCCCAGCTGGAGTACAAACACACACATACGAAAACACATGAGAATGTGAACAGTGCTAACAAGATAGAGATACTGCGCTCTGCTGCTGCTCTCATCCCACTTCCATAAAATAGTGTATTGAAAAGAGGAATTTATTCTCTGTCCGTTTCTTTTAGCCTTAAGGCTTAATTCTAAACTTTATGGGACTTTCTGGTTTCCTCTGTTTTTTCATCTCCCCTTTCAACTTAACGTTGCCTTTTAGTTTTATTATCTTGAAAGCTCAGTGAGACTCTGAATTTTATCTGCAGGAAAGTTCGTTTGTTTTTAAATGATTTTCAGTCTGAAAGTTGGGAGATTACAGGCAGCTGTAAAAAAAAAAATTACCAACCAATAAAGACAAGTTTCTTGGTTACCTGAAAACTGAAATGGGTTCAAAAGGAGAGTTTAAAAATGAGATTCTTTTGGGTAGTTGGCCAGTGATTTTGCACCTTGAGGCCTGTTAAACAACGAGAGGCACTTGGATTTCTCCAGCTCTTATTGTCTGTCAAACACTAAGCTGTGGCAGGACATGAGCTCTGCTGGATATCGAGCAAATGTAGGAGATCACTCACTCTGTGGCACTCTTGTAATCAGCTTTGCAGCTCAAAACCTCCCAGCACTGATGAGGGATGTGTGTCCCACTGCTCTGATCTGGCAAGGACAGCTTGGAGGGTGACAGGCACACCAGGAAAGGGAGCCCAGGCCCTGGTGAGGCACCTGGCTCTCCTCAAGGGCTCTGCTGAGCCTTCACTAATGGGGAGAAAGGAAAAAACCCAGTGTGCTCTGGTGGAAGTGCTAATTCTATTGCATTCCTATCCCTCATGACTCCAGGTTATCAAAGTTTGGAAGTATGATGATACAGACCCTTGTTTGTTCCTGGGTTTTCTGTGGCATAAACTTCATTTCATGAAAAAGGAGTGAGTGAGTCAGGAAAATGATGCAGCTGTCAGGAGATTTTTATGTTTTGAGAGACAGGTGATGTTAAAATACTTTTTAATGGATGGTTAAGCTTAATGTGATTAATAGATCATTTTTGTGTTCTGCCATTAGGGTGATATATAGGAAAAAAGCAGACTAGAAACCCTAGGGAAGTAATATTTTCATCCCAGTTTTTCTTTCTTCTGCTTTTTTTAGTTTCTGTTTCTTGCACCTCTATTTTTCCCCCCTTTTGTTGCTTTACTGACATCGTTTTGCTTTTAAGGAAAGATAATTGTGAAAAGAAAGAAATTTAAAATGAAGGCATTTCAAAGTTAGTCTTCTAATATTTTCTAAGAAAACTCAGATTGCCTATGTTTTCTATTTCAAGTTCTGTGCTGTGCTGTCCCTGATAAGAGACTTCAGTGGTTTGAATGAACACCAAAGTATTAGCCTAAAGCAAGAAAATTGGCAAAAAACAACTCAAGGCTGTCTTTTAATGGACAATGTTTGTTCCTTTCTGCAATGATTCTCCCATGACTGTGATCAGGGATTCTAAGGACTGTGGTACCTGCAAGTAATCTGGTGCAGATGCACACACAGAGGCACAGTGGGAGGAAATACACTGCATTTGATCTGAGGGATCAAACATTTTGGGGAATCATCTGATCTCACGGATATCTGCTCCTTTTCTTCCCCACATTATTTTTTATTGAAGACGCATCCCTAATCAGGCTTTGCCACTGCTCTGTAAACAGCAGCCCTGTTAGTGATGCTGAAAGATGAAGAGATTGGCAAAGAAAGACAAGGGAGCTTTTCTTCTCTCTTGTGCTTTAAATATTTATTCTGAATGTGTGCTGGTCCACTTGCTTCTTATTTGGAGAAAGGGACCTCAAACATGAAGTGATACAAAACCAGAGAAGTATTATGCAGACTGCAGTAGATGTTTTTTATATTCCTACATCACATCCTACCTGGTGGGGACAGAGAAGCTGCTCTTCTGGGGCACAGCCCTCATCTAGTCTTGTCTCCTCTTTGGCAGTGGCTGGTGCTGGACACCTCCAGGTGCACAGGAGTGGGAGAGCTCTTGGGGCAGCACTTTTCTGTCCTACAGGCTGAGCAGCATCTTCAGTGCTTGCCCAGAGCTGCCAGAGTTTGGGTGGGGGTCCTCATTCCTCTGCAGAGCATCCTTACCCTTGGCAAAAAGTACTGTAAACATGGGCCAACCTTCCTTTCTGTGGAGACAAGCAGCATTCCTACCTCTCTGTCCTTCAAGACATCTGGATTTTTATGCTTGCTGGAGCAGTTTCCAAAGCTGGGAAAGCATTTCTGCTATACCTCTATTAAAAGCCAAGCACAATCAAGACAGACTTTTTTTTTTTTTAAAGTTTTTCAAAGGTAATTTCTGACTTATCAGCGTGTCAAGGTGCTTGGAACAGGTTTCACTGTGTGTGTAGCACTGTAATTCCTTCTAGCCTTGATGTGTATTTAAAAAGAAAAAAGTGTAAGTTCCTCATTCAGCTTCACAAGTAACAGCCTCACAAATTCCACATGGGATGATTTATCACTGGCTAAAAAAGCAGTGGGCTTTCAACCCTTAACTGCATGTTTCCTGCATAAATCCACCAGCCTGACACTGATGTAAGTTGCTGTAAAGAAGTCACACACCGAATTTCCTCTTGTTTGTTGGGAGCATCTAAAGTTGATTTTCTGACTGCACAGCAGAAATACTTTATTTGCTACTTACATGAGCATAATTTTGTGACCAAATTACTTAAGTCAGCAACTAATTTCACTGCTGCCTCAGACCTGCTTTAAATGAACAGGTATATTCATCAATCACCTCCCTTCTTCTTTGAGTACCAGTCTAATCAATACATGAAAGAGCTGTTTAAACATTTTCCTATTAAAAAGGGAAAAAAAAGTGCAGGTGGACAAAACAGCAGAATAAATATTAGAGAGAATTTTAGGGACAGGCTTCAAAGTTTGATGCTATTCTGCATTAGGACTTTATAAATCACTAAACAAGAAGGATTATGCAATGGTACCATTCCACCCTAAATTACCAGAGCATGGTGATTGCAGAGTTGTGGTTGCATAGACATATCTGACAGCTTTGGAGCTTGGATAGTTTTTAAAATACCTCAGTGTAAAGGGATCACGTTTTGCTGAGCAGTGTGAGCACTGGAAGCACATCCCTGTCATAAAAGGCAAAGGAAATGCTATGGATGTGCTCTGGGCTGGCCATCAAATGCTCAGATGCAAAGTGTCTTGCTCAGGACTCCTGCGTGCTGGGAAAAGGGCCAGAAAGGGGTGGAATAAGGCCTTTAGAAGAGCTGTGGTGTGCTGGGCCTGTCAGACCCCACCACCTCTCAGGGACATGATTGAGGTGTTGGTGCAAAGGCAACACTGTGGAAACTTCTTACAAGAAGAAGAATTACAGCTGGGTCTGTATTTCTGAACTGGTCACAGCTGGGCTCTGCCACAGGTTACCTACACAACCTGCTGCCTGTAAAAAGTGAGGGATTTTAAAATACAAGTGTAACTGTGCAGTGATGCCTAAACCATATTGGAAGTGCCCAGGGATGTATTTGTGATTTAGCTTTTTATTTCCGATCTAAGCAATAATAGTCGGCACAGCAGTCTGTGCATCAGGGCTCCAGCAGCATGAGGGGGTTCCCAGTGTCCTCACAGGGGAAGATGGAACACAAACCTCTTGCTGAGAGCTCAGGGGTGGCCTCACTTTGCAGGAATTCCACAGAAATGGCCCCTGGCAAAAGAAGAAAGCAAGGCATCATGCAATTCATAGCTGGTGGTGCAGAAATCTTTGCTGCCCAATTAAAACTCACCAGCCCAACAGGGCTCTGCATACCACTGGAAGTTACCATTGTCCTTCTCATCCTGTATTTTGCAGCATTGAGGACTTTTGGCTTTTTAAACTTATTTTCTGCTCTCAGCTCTTGTCCTTGTGCTGCATAAGAATGAAGTGACTAAAAGTGATGTTTGCAAACCAGAAATGCTAATTGTTAGAAATATAATTATCATTTCTTTCAGAAAATTAATTGGAAGCCTGAATTAATGCTTTTAGATCATGATTCATTTGAACGAAATGTTTAGTTGGATAGAAGCTTTGTTTGCATGTTCAGTGTAGTAAGGTTGAGTCTGAAGTTCTTGCATGAGCAATATCTTTCTCCCTCTTTGTGTATAAAATACCTCCTTACCTACATATTTAACAAAATGAAGGTTTAATACCTTTGTTTTCTCTCTCTAAATGTACCAGTTAAGTCATATTAGTCTATTTTCCACCTGTAAAACTGCATTTACATGCTTAATCACATAATCTCCTAAACCCATCATTACCTGCAGCAGGTGCCTTTATAATCAGATTTTTTTGTCTTTCAAAGTAAAAAGATGCTTCATTATTCAGAAAGTGGAGGTGTCTCTTCTGGATATTGTGTAGAAGAGGACATGCTGCTGCATGTTAAAGAAACATGAGCTGTGCAGATCAGCTTCCCTGTGGAGGAGGCAACAGAGAACCAGTATATTAAATGCAGCTCTTTATCTACATACCTCTGTGAGTGCTGGAACAGAGGCCACCACAGAGCCAAGCACTCTGACAATTCCCCCTTCCACAAATGCCATCCTGAAAGCTAATGGGCCCTTTCTGGGAGGCTTCTCTACCCCTACTGATTTAGAGGGCAGAAAAAAGTCCTGGGAAAACCAGCCCTGCTAAGCAGCACTGATTTTCTCCAGGGGTGACTGCTGAGCAAAACTTAAAACTAACAAAACTGGCTTTTAAGGCTGAAGCCTTCCTCACCTGTTAGGGAAAGAGTGATTGGCCCTGAGTGATGTCAGGTCTAAGTTAGAGAGAGACTTTTCTTTGCAGTAGTTATCCTTTGTACCATATCTCAGCTCCTTTTTTCCTTCATTTGAAAATGTCTGGGGCTGCTTTTCTTCTGTTTGTGTACACTTTTAGTACCTGCTAAAATCAGTGCCTCTAAGGAAGGTTTCATTTTCCTCAGTGCAGTAAGGCACAGCTCTGCCATCTAAAACCCCGGGTTGGGAAAACAAAACCAAAGCTGAAAGATTCCCACCTACTGCTCCTCTAAATCCCTCTTGATCTGTAGGGGATGGGAGAAGAGAATTGCTCCCTTCAAAGGCAGGAGCATTCAGATGAGGAAATTTTAAAGCTGCACGTTTGTTTCAAATGGATCCTATTTAGCTTGACAGTAAAAGAGCCACAGGGCTGAATTTTATTAGACATTTGTGCAACAGGCATTAAATGTTTCATGTTAGGAATATATTAAATTCCATGAGAAAAAAAAAAGCCACATTCAGAACAGATACAGAAAAGGAGTAGCATCCCTCTGAGATTTTTGTGCACTGAAAACCTGAAGATTGAAAAAATAAGTGATGAAGGCAATACAGAGGATTTCATCACATTTCCTGCCTTAGCTCTGCTGGATGTTTTTTTGACTTATTTTTATATTTGGGTTTTTGGAGGGCTTCTTGTGGGATTTTTGTGCATCTGAGTTTTTGCCAGTTCATAAAAGCACCTTCAGAGCTGTCAACAATCCCATCATTACTTCAGCTCATGCCATGAACTTGCTGGGCCAAGCTTCTTGAAAAGCCAGAGCCGGGCTAATGCTCCCTGAGTGGCGTTAAAATCAATTTGGAGCATCACTCCTGAAGAACCAAATCCTCCCATCTTCCCTTTTGTAGCCTCTTTGATTTGGGTATTGTCACGGATTTGTGCTCAGTGAAGGTGAGAATTCTGCCTGTTTGCAGAGAAAGCAGCTCTTGGGCACAAGTGAAATGATGGAAAATGGACCTGATTGAGAGAAGATGGGAAAAAATTGTGCAGTGTTGTAACTCCCTGACTTGAGCTTGAATTAAAGGAATCTTTTCATTGCAGGTGACTGTAATGTTTGTGCACCCTCAACTCTGAGAGGGAAAACACTCAATAGAATGTAGGTGTGGGGCAGTTTCTTGCTGTAGTCTTCACTGTAGTGACATCACCATGTGGTGGGGTTCTCCTCTGCGTGCCACTAATTGATAAATGTTTTCAGGGTAGGAATATTTAGAGGGTTTTGCTCCATATCCTCTTGCAATAGCAAGTAAATGTTCCTCAGCACTGAAACAATACGAGTGTGTTCTGACCTGGGGAGTCATAGGCAGGCAGAGACACAGATTGCTAATTGCACTGCCTATAATCATCTCCATTTCATAGGCAACTTACACCCTGTTTTCCTGTGCTCCCATCTGGCTCTGTGCATCCCTGCTTCTGCCTTTTAGCCACACAGCATTAGCTATATTATAATGCAGGGTGGAAAAACATCATCCTTGGAAGCATGTGGGGGAGGACTGGTGAATGACTGGCATTCATCATGCTGCAATTAGATTTCCTTGTTGAGATTTTGATAAGTCTTTGGGTGACCAAGCTAACAAACTGCCAGGCAGTTCTCATCACTAAGCTGTGCTGGTTCATATCCACTTTTCTCAACAGGAGTTTCCTTTTAGCACATTGGAGGAGCAATCAGGGGGCAAGGACACAAATTTGTGTGCTGTGTGTGGGTGGGAAGTAACCTTTGTGGGCTTAGCTCTGATATCCTGGCATCCTTAGTGACAAATGTAGGACAGGAGCACTACTGGGAGGGCACTGCAGTCCCCTGGGGTGATGTACACATCTGACACACATCTCAGAGCTTGGAGAAGGGCCCCATGTGTTCAGTGGAGGTTCACCTGGCTGATTCCAGAACACAGCCTGAAGCAGTGTTACTGCTGAGGGTGACTGCACAGAGCAAAGACCCAGCGTTTTGAAAGGCCCAAAAAGAAGTGGTGGCTTCCCCATTTCCAGCAATCTTTAGCCTCAGCCAGGTCACATCCTGAAATGGAAACTTTGGACAAATGCAAGCTCTTAGGGCAGCATGGGAGCACCTCAGTAAAACAGAAAACCTTTGCCTGTGTAGAGTAGCTCTTTTAATCTGGTCTAAACTCTCTGCCTTAGTAACAGCAAAAGAGAAGAAAATGCCTTCCAGGTCTGTAGACAAGAGTTTGCTTTGAATACCTTTCCTGAAGCACCAACAGTGACATGTGCGAAGGGTGATGTGACACCTCAGCAGATCCTGAATCACCCAGGATGCTTTCTGCAAGTGGGAAGCCAATGTGACTCATGTTTCAGTTCCAGAGGTTTCTCAAAGCAAAGCTGTTTTGACAGCAGCAGTGTGGCTTTTGTGTTATCCTTTGGTTTATCAGAGGAATTATATCTTAGGTTTGTTATTAAGATTTCATTTCACTATCTGGGGAGCCTTGACAGGTTATGACTATTTGCTCATATCGATGACTCAAAATGCTGCATCTGGACTGGATTATTTTCAGAGGCCTTGTATGTGCTCTGTCAAAGATGTGGAGCTGGGCCTGGACCATAACAACGTATAGAGGGGTCTAAATATGTTGTTCCAGTTTTTATACCTTTGTCCAGAACAGAGATTTGCCAATATAAAGACCTCTGAGCTTGAAAGCTATTACAGATTAAAGGTAATGGCCTTCAAATGTCTGAATAGTGTTCTTTTGCCTGATGCCCCCTCATGATCATTTTGTATTTCCTCCTGTTCCATGAACAGTAGCAAGTGCTGACTTCCATTCATGTTCTGGGAGCAACAGGGTCATTTATTACCATGGTCACTGTCCTGAAAACCTTGTCCTTCATATGCAGTGCCTATGTTTCTTAATGTTATGTGGTACTTGACAATAAACATCTATTGCCTATTCGTCCTGTAAGTCAAGGCAGAATGAAAAGCAAATCTGAATTTCTTTCCCTCTCTATCACCAACTTCACTTTGTTTTGGCATTCAGTAGATCCTGAAGGGAAGAGCTGAGTGACTGGGTCACACTGGAGCAGTAACAAACCAGATGGCATCTCCATATGTGACAGACCAGGAGGTTTTGAAGCTGTGCATCTGCTTTTAAGAATCAAGTTTAAAATGAATTGACAGTCCTGTCAGATGGGCAGCACGGAGCTGCTCCAGCAGGTGATAAAGCTGCTACAAGGCAGAAGGCTGCTCTGAATTTCCCAGTCTGGAGTTTGTGTGCACTCAGATGAATCTGAATGTGAACAGGAAGATGCAGAGTTGTGTCTGGCCAGGCCATTTTCTGAGACATGCTCTGGAATTAAAGTCAGAAATTTGTCTAGCTCTTGCAGAAGTACTTGGAATGTGCCTTCTCTAGGACTGAATGACTATTTTTACTTCTTCAGGTACAATGATAATGTTTTGTCAGCAGAACTCAGCTTGATGCTGGATCCTTGTCCATCTCTGACTAAGAGATTTCTGCATTCCTTACAAATCAAATCATTGAGACTGTCAAAATTTTATAGACTGTGTTATTAATAAGACTTTGTGGCATGTCCTGCTTTAGAAACAAAACTGCAGCTCTGCAGTTCTCTGTGCCCTATTTACCCAGCAAAGTCTGTCCTGCTGCTGCTGTGCCAGGGCTGCTTCTTGCTAATCAGAAAACCTGAGGAGTGTAAAAATAATCACCAGTTTCTGCTGTCTGTAAGGATGGATTTGCTTCATTCAGTGCAATGTCTCACACTATCATTGCTTGCTCAGGCACAAGATCCATCTTTTGTTCCCCCTGCCCTGGGATGGAAAATACTTGATCAGGACTTTTTATTTCTGCTGAAGGCCTATGTGCCTATGTCCAAAATCCTTCTGGGCATTAGAAGATGAGACACAGGAGCCTGTATGCTTATTTGAACTATTTTCAGTATTCCTATACTCACTTTAGGATAAGGATCATTATCCCAAATTTTGTTTTTATTTTTGTCTTCATAATTCCATGCAAAACAGCATGCATAATAAAAGCTAGGTGCAATCCTGGAATACAGCTTGAAATAATTAGTGGAGAGAGATTTCAAAATTCAGGAACACGTTGTTTAATTTACTGGAGGAATTTGTTAGGAAAGCCTAATTGTTTGCTCTGTAGCATCCCCATCTTTATCTTTTATTGCATAAATATTTAACACGGGTCCCTTTGTAAAGAGAATGCAAGAGAAAAATATTATCATACAGCATAAAGAGCTAATAATTTATTTGCCACAGAATTGTTAATACTCTGTTTATATGCCACTTTAATGCATTTTGTAAATCTTAAAAAAAAATAAATAAAATGCTGTGAGCTCAGGCATTACTTCCACTGCTGTCTAGGATCAAAGTCTTGGCTCAGCAGGAATAAACCCAAATTTGAACAGAAAACCATACTATGTATATTCTTCCTTTACTACAAGTGCCTGCTACACGTGAAATGCAGTGAGGAGCAAGCAAAGCACATGCAAATTGCAGGAGGAACTGTGCAAAATAGATTTTCCAAATGAAATATGACATGCCATGATAACTTCTGAAGCGCTGGAGCAGGAGACTGCAGCAAGACACAGGGGAGCAGGATTTGCTTGCCAAACCTTGGCATTGCAGTGACACCCAGTGTAGCCCAGGAGAGATGAACTGTGCCAAGCTCAGCTCAGGGGTGGCATCAGGAGTTTCTTCCCTGCAGAGCTCCCCACTGCAGCTCAGCTGTCTGTGGCAATGCACTGCTCCTCAGTTCTGGGTAGAAACTGGCATAAAATTCAGATTCTCACATCCTGTAAACAAAATTCAGCTGTTCAGAAGTTTTCCAGATGTTGGATTCCATCTCCCACCATGGTAGCAAGGGGATAAAGGCTTGCTTTATTTGTTACAAACGAGTTCAACATATTGCTATCTTAACTATAGGCTTTATTAGGAGGAAAAATCAATATTTAGGAAAATAAAAGCACACAGATAATTAGAATAATAAAACTCCAAAGATAATGAAAACAATTAAACTTGGTGACATAAGGGTTTGGAATAATCTTTAGTAGATCTGGGATTTTGATTATAGTGAAATGGTCTCTGGCCTCAGAGTTGAATAAGAGCAAAAAAACCATTTAAAACTAAAAATGGCAGAGCTGAGCATTTCCCTTCTTATTCTTCTGGACTGTAAAATTCTGTTTTATCTAGAAAAAATATTAATTTTCTTCAGGCTCACTGGTGATCATCTGCTTTCCCTTTTTGCAATAATGTCACCTACAGCCCCAGTCTGAAGAGCTGAGATTTTTCATGAGAGATCCACCTGCTAACACAAGTTAAATTTCAAAAGGCAACAGAGATCTTTTGAGCTACGAGAACATTGAAATGTCTTTTTGTTAGCCAAAATTTTCTTCTGTTTAATAAAATAGAGGTGTTGGGCTCATCTCCCACCTCCTTTGCCTGCTGTTTGTGCTATATGGTGATGATAAGCTCCAGGCACTGTCCTGTCTGTGCTTCTTGAGCCCCTTTCCCACTGATTCTTGCACTGAGATGCAGATCACTGACNCCAGGCACTGTCCTGTCTGTGCTTTTTGAGTCCCTTTCCCACTGAACCTGAGCAGTGGGACCATTTAGTGGTGTGGAGCATCTCAATGTGGTTTCCATCATAAAGAAATGATGGAATTGGTGGCCCACTTGAGCTTGATTCCTCTCCATCATTTCAGACTTCTGGTACCTCCAGTTCTGTGAATGTTTTCCCTGGGTTGTTGTGATCATCACCTCACCATGTTATGTAAATCCACCTCCAGCATAATACTTGTTATGTTGTTGGGGTTTTTTTTTAGCAGATTGAGTTTTGTTTGTTTGGGTTTTGTTTGTTTGTTTTTTGTTTTTTTGTTTATTTCAACAACTTTGGTGAAAATTACACCAGTGTGGACATGCTGAGATGTGCTGGTAGAAAAGAAATTATTATCATTCACATGCTAAAGAGGAAAAGCAAAACACTCATTCTCTGCAACAGCTTTCTCAGCCAGGGCTCCTGCTGGGTTTATGTTGTTTTTGTTGTTGTTTCTTCCCAGCTTTCATTAAAGCTGCTACCATCTCTTATTTCTGAAAAAATAAACTTGGATATTTTAGGGATATTTAGGCAGTGACAAACCACCTCTGGAACTCTGAGCAGCCACTGCTGCATGTGGCTTTGTATTGGGACCTGCAGAAATAAGAGGGTGACATCTCAGATGGAGCCATGGCACTGTCACTTTTGTTCTGAAGTCGAGAAAGAGGAAGACTCTACAGGCAAGAAAGTAACCCAGGGAAGGCTTCTAGTGAAAAGGTGAAGTGTGAGCAAGAAAAGCAGGGGACACTCAGTAGCACAACTATAAGAAAAGTAAAATTATGCCCAAATCCTACTTTTAGGGATGAAAAGTTAACCAGGGAAAGTGGAAGCAAAACACGGGATTGTGTGACTTAGTGAGAGTTGGGCAGAAGCAAAATATCTGTGACTGCTGGTCATACAAAATCTTAAAAAAAGATTTTATTTGATTTTTTTTCTCTCTCTCTTTTGGTTAAAAGAAATCTTCCCTGACAAAAAGAAGCACTGCTTTTCACCGAGAATTACTTGTGGATTTGTGACTGTGGAACAATGGATCGATATTTGTTTGCGAAAAGCCTCAGTTAAAGTGGGACAAGAGGAGATTAGCTCGATGATCTGCTGGTTGTCCATGGCTATAGATTTCTTGTTGTTAGCTGGAGAGGTTTATCTTGCCCTCCCTGTTCAGAACTGGGGAGTGATCTGGGATGGACTGTGTGGCTTACAGGAATTACAAATAAAAGCTGCCACAGGTGAAGTGGCACAAAAGGACTTCTCTGAGGGAGCAGTGTGAGCACCTTGGAACCTCTTTGTGCCCTGGACAAACCCCCCATCCTTCAGTCTCCCTTTGCATCAAATGAAGCCTGAGCAGGCAGAGGTTATGGGCTTAGAGTGAGGTTAATCAGACTTTGGTTTTGTAATTGCTGTGCAGAGATGCCACAAAAACAATGAAGAAGGCTCAGTCTTAAAAGGCTGCACTTTATTTTTCTTGTGGCTGAGCTCTTGTGCCCAAAACAGAGGTGGGTTTTTTCTCTCAGCTGGTTTTGCCCAGATGCCAAATACCAGCTCTAGGGGTTTGACAAATTGACACTTGCTACGAATTGCTCAAAGATCCTCTAAAATCAGGAAGGCTCCAGCTGAACACAGAGGTTTAACCTCGTGGCTCAGACTGTGGGAGATAAGGCAGGATGTGATTTCCTCTGAGATTCAGAAACGTTCAGGTTGGAGTGAGCCACGCAGTGTTTTTAATCTGAGTTTTTCAATGCTGTACAGTTAGGTCATTTTTATACCAGTTGGATTTGTTCCAGTGTTTGTTTGTATTCCAGGAGGGAACGACAGGACTTAATGTGAGTTTTTTTCAGTGACATGGATGTATTAACCAGAAATGTCTAATTATCTTTATTGATTAACCTTATCTTATAAAGAAGTAGTCACTCAGTAGAGCAGTCCATATCCTGTACACTGCAGAAAGAGAAAATGATTAATTTACTGCCTGGATTATACTGCTCTGTATGCTGGGAGAGTAAGTGATGGATAAAGGACAGCCTGCACTGTCTTGGGTCAGAACAGTAGGTCAGAGTCATTATTTACCTTTTGAATATAGAGTGAGAATTTCCTCTTTTTGCAAATCATGATCCCAATTCACTTGTGTACAGGGAGAGGCAGAAGTGGGACACACACCTGTGTTCTGCATAGATCTGTGTATTTATAGAGCTGCAGTTACAGCAGCTGTAGGAGATGTGGGGGGAAGTAAGACCTGGGATTTTTGAGATGAATTAGAAAGCTTTCTGTTAAAAGTCCATAGAGCTTCACTGTTCATTTATTTCAAATCATGCTTTTCAAACTGTCTTCCTCTGTGATGCCAACAAAAAATGACCACAGCCAAGTTCATTTTTGCTTACTTTTTATGTCAGCCAGTAACACCTTGCTTTCTTCCTTGTGATCCACCACTCCTTAGTCTGATAATACCTGTGGAGCTCTTGCTTTGGTCTGTGTTTCTAAGTCTTTAGTGCAGTAAGATCCTGATGTGTTGTGAAGGATCCTAAATGCAGATTAATGACAAGACGTGACCTTTATCCAGGTTTATGTATGGTGTGTATGTGTCTGGATGGTGTGTGGGTGCATATAGTTTCTATTCCCACCTAGAAATGCCTTACAAACATCAGGCAGGAATACTCATCCTGCATTGTAATTATTCATATATTGCCGTATTTATTGCAATGGAAACAAAGTTATATAGGCAATAAGCCAAAAATTCCTAGAAACAAAAAGGTTAACCCAAGAATTTTCTATCAGTGCCTTGTGGGTCAAGAGAGCTGAAGATTTTACAGCATTTCTTGCTGTGTTTTTCAGCCTCCCCATTGGATTGTCTTCTTAGCCAGTGTGTCTCAGGTTTAGTTTCATTCTCTAAAAAACTGAGATTTTCTTCTAGGCATTCCCTATTCTCAGGTTTCATTCTGCCTTTTGTGATCCTGTTTTTGTCCTAGAGGCAGTCTTACTCCTCTTGATGTCTTGAATGGAGTTATCTTCTTATTTTGTTATTTCTCCTCCCTTACACATAAGGGAGAGCTTCCTCTCCTGCAGCCCATCAAACGAGGCCCCTCCACTGTGATAATCAGATTTCCTCCTGCTGCCGTCTTTCTGCTATTCCTGAGCCACTGCTCCCTTTCACTTCAGCAGGATGTACTGCAACCACTCTTACTAAAAGTGCTGCATTCCCCTTAATGCTGAACCAGCTTCTCACACTCTCCTGTATCTGTAATCACTCACCTGCTGCCAAAGCAAGTCTGGTGCCCCTTGCTGCCCAGAAAAAATGGGCTCCCCTTGATCTTTGGGGCTCTGAGTGTTCCCAGAGCATCCCAAATCATCCTGAGGGACATTGAATATACATTCATGTCTATCTTGCTGAAAAGGCTGGATGAAATCATCTTCTGATGAGTCAGATGCTTCTTGCTATTTGTAATACAAATGTAACCGAGTCAATTTTGCCTTTGAGTAGTTTCAGTTTTATTATATCCCACTTAATATGCTGACATTTAGACCCATAGTTATTAAAAAAAAATCAAAGAACAACCAGTGATTTTATGTGGGTTTTTAGCATTTTTGAGGATGCTGCTCAATAGTGATTTTCTATATTCTGGGAGCTGATGACTTTAAACATGATCAGAGAGTTTCTGCATCTCCTTAGAGCAAACCCAGTGCCTACTTAGCATCTTCTGTCTGTTGTCCAGAGTACCTATTTTTGTCTCTAAAGGACATGAACTCAGTGCTCAAAAATAACTCCCCTCCTCCATGTAGCCCTGACTTTCATGATTTCTAGCAGAGTCCTACTCATATATTTTTAATTTAATTTTGACATTATGTTTATTTCAATTACACAAGAGTAAGATCATGAGATTGAATGATAAAGTAATAAACGGGCATTTGTATTTATCACAGATTCTGCATCCTGCACAGAATTATTTTTCTGTCAGTCAGATCTTGCTGACATGACCAGTAGCACTCTTGTGACAAAAGAAGGGTAGGAATTTTCCTTCTATGGGGAGACAAATAACCTGAGCAGCACTGCTGATAGAATATTCTGTGGATTTGAAGTCTTCTGGTTCTGAAAGACAGCTGGAGTTTGTTCTTCAGACATTAAAAGGGAGAGAGGGTTTTTTAGGTTTCATCTTCTATTTTCCAAATGTAACCCACAACATTTATTTTAGATGATTGTATCACACAGTATAAAGTAAACTTGTGCTAGATTAAAAGCCATTTTATGGAGTTTACACTTTGCTGGTTTTACAGAGTAGCATAAAACATAAAGGTATCTTGGGATTTTTTTGTTCCTCTACAAGAAATTGAGGATGTTTTGCTAGCTGCTTAAAAATGGAATACCAGAATGTGTGTTAGTAGAAAATAACCATTTTGATCATGTTAATGCTGCTCTGTGGGGCAAATTCTCCCTCATGAGGGCAACCTTAAATTTTTCTGCTATTGAAATAATTATGTTCAATTACAATTTGTAATCCAGGGTTTAATTTAATCCACGGATAAAACGTGTGCTTTGTCTTCATCTTCACTATCCAGCTGTTAAATGGAACAGAAGGGAAGCATTTATCACTGAGAAAATTTGTTTTTTAAAAGTTCACGTTATAGCTTTGCTTCCATGAACTTCTGTAAATCAAGGCCATTCATTAGTGGGCCTTGTCAGGAGAGTGACTGTGTAATCAACACACACACAAGTTTACTGCTTTTCTTTCCACATTTTTCCAAAGGCACTCAGCATGGGGAGGTGCCTTGTGGAGGTTTCTGACTTCATCCTCAGGCTTGGGCTGATCTATGTCCATGAGCACAGATCCTGGAGCAGCTGATCCTGTTTCCTCAGGCAGTTGGCTTTAGGAAATGTGCAGTGGGGAAAATGTCAGGCTGAAAACTATATTGTAGAGAGGTATGGTTAGAAAAACACTTAACTGACCTTTGGGAAAAATGTGAGAGCTGGAATGGTGTGAGTTGTGTTTCAGGGTAGCCCATGAGTAGCATTTACAAAGCAGAGTAATGAGTAGCATTTACAAATCTCTTAAGTTGTCTTTAAAATAAAGAAATGTGGTTCCAGAGTTGTAAGGGCGTGTTTGGGAAAAGGCAACACATTGTGGCATCTTTATTTTGTCCCTAATAAAGACTAAGACTGGAGTGTGGGGTTAGACTGGGACACACAGGCAGCAGGCTGAGTTCCTCCCATGGCCAGACATGACCTGCACTCCTTTGTGAATTTTGCTGTTCAGCTTGATAAACTTCTGCAGTTTTTCTATTACACAGGACAAAGCATCACTATTGATTTTTACAGCCTGATGAATTTTATTTCTGTTCTCTTGCAAAATCAGCACAAAGGGGAAAAATCACAAATCATTGCACATAACTATGGAAAATCTTCCAGCTTAATGAAAGCTTTGTACCTACGTCTGAACTTTTGAAAAGCACCATCTTATTGCAACTATTGGACCATCCTATTGCTACTATTTTTTCCTCTGGCAACGTCATTGTTGAAAACAAGCTGCTTGCTAGTTTGACCATTTGCTGTGTGGAAAATCAAGCTGTCATGAGCTATTGCTCGTGCTTTTCATCTGATGAGGGAAACATGAACATGCAGCTCTGGCTGAGTGGGCTGAAGGAGAAGTTATTGAACACAACCATTCTGTGTGTCTTTGTCCAGTGAACCTGCAGACATCAACCCTGAGCACTGAATTCTCCTTATGAAATCGAGTCAGCAGGAGCTTTGTTTTTCAGGAATCTCCAAACCATGTCAATTAGGAGAGGCTCTTGCTAATAATCACACAGAGCAGCCTGCGACATTTTCTTGCCTGGGAAGGCATGGGGAAGGCTGACTTTAGCATTTCACTGGGTAAGGGGAAGCCTTTTCTCTGCTTCACACTGAGATCATATATAAATATAAATAAATCAGGTACTCAAGAGCAATATAGCCAGAGGAAAAAGAACTCCCTTCTTGCTCCTACACTATAGGCCCATTTTTGAGGTGGATTTAAAGACAAGAGGAAAAAACCTTTCAAACTATAAATTAATGGCTCAAATATTTCTAAATGAAATTGGAACAGCGTCTGTGGTGTTTTATTATCTTTTTCCATACAGGGCTGTCTTTGAAAGGGGAAAAAAGCTTAGTAAAAAGTAATTTCAGAGCCTTGACTGCTTTTTGATTACAATTCGGGATTACTGTTTTAATCACTGCTTATCAAGTAATACCACAAACCTCAGAGCATGGCCATCTTTCTCAGGGGAAGCCAGATTTAAAAGCCAATTTCCAGCAATCCCTCTTCTTTCTTCCAAACTCCTCTAACAAATATGGAGGGACAATAATCTGTGATATTACAAGAGACCCTAAGCAAGGCATGAAACTCATTGTGTTCTCAGATTCCTTCTGAGTTGTCCTCATTGTTGTAGAAGTGGAAATACTGGTGTAAGTCTGAGCCAGCTCTTGTTCCAAGGCTGGAGTGCAGGATCTCACACACTCCCCCTTTCCAGATGACAAATTTGACTTTCACAAATGTGTCCAGGTGGAGCATGAGCATGTTTTCAGGGCAGGTCTGAAATGTGTGTGAAGCACTGCTGCTAAATGGCTTCAGGCACCAACCGAAGCTCTTGCAAAGATGTGGATGAGCAGCCACAAAAGATACTGGAGGTGAAAGATGGATTTTGACTCGAAGTTACTGATACTGCATGGTTTTTCCATGGCTGGAGGTGGGTGGTAGCCCTGCATGTGAAGCAGAGTGAAAGGAGAAGAAATCCTTATTTTCTGCAGTGCATTGGGGTGTTTGCAAGGGGAAAGATCCCTCTGTAAAATTTAAGCAGTGAGGACCTAAACTGACCAAGATCAACTCTGGAGCTGTTTCCTTGTGTTTTCTCTGTGACTCTATCTCACAATGGAGCACCAGGAGCTTCTCTGCAGGATCCCTGGTATGTCTTAGCTCCTCCAGATAAATATTGCTGTTCTTTCTAAAAGACAAGACAAAGCTTCCCTACTCACTCCAAAAACTTGCATCTAATTAAGGTAATGAGATTCATCCTGACCACAATTAACTTTTCTCTGAGTTATTCAGATGCTGCTCAGCAATGCTAGGGATGGAAGAGGACCAGTGGATCTTTACATTTCTCCTCTGTAGAAAGCAGGTTGTGACCTGATGGGAGATGATGCATTTTTTTATCAGTGTTGCTCTGAGTCATCTTTGCCACAAGACTTGGAATGTGCTGCTGCCTGCTAAGGGCCCTCCAGAGCTGGTTCTCTGCAAGAGATGGTTTACATGTGGTACAGGAGCTTGTAGACAGTGTTTGGAGTGTGTGCTATGGCTGAGGAAGGCAGCGTTCACTCCCTGTGAAAAGAACACTTAGAAACAAGTCACTGCTTTTGTTCGTTTGTCTTTGGTTTTTCTGTGTATTGTATACACAAAGAGAGTTTTGAGTGAGGCACTGAGCAGTGCTAATGTACTGGTAAATGGCTGGAAGGGATAAATTGGTGTACATCCATCTTCCTGGGGTAACAGAGAGCTCCCACTACCATTGTGGGCATCCAGATTTTACCTACAAGTGACCAGCACTGTTCCATGAGTCAGAGTAGAAACAATTACAAAATCTGCATGAAATATTCTTTCAAAAGGAAGTAAACCCCTTTACCTGTGGGTCATCAATCACAGTAAAGCTGGCAGGGAATTACAGCCTGGAAGTCCTGAGCTTGTCTTTGTGGCAGCCCACTGAGATGTCTCTATACAGGAGCCCAGCATTCTATCCCTGCTTGTTTCTGCTTGTAAAATTAACATCATCTTCATCTGCTCTTTCTGCCAGCCTAAATCAATGTGCCAGCCAGCTCTAAAAATATAAAAAACAAACCCCTCTACCCTGTTAAGAAAATACATCAATGCCAGCAGCTCCTACACATGAATGAGCCTCAATAAGCAAACCACTGTGCATGGGTGGCAGAGGAGGAGAAAAACAAGGAATTGATAAAGAAATATATTTCACTTTCAGGCTTCTAAGACACTGGCTTAAAAACAACAAAGAGAGCAAATAAAGCCAGTCATTTTTTTTTAAATAATGAAAAAATCCACTGCCAGGGGGCCTGTGAGATTAAGTAGTTTAAGGGTGGGGGGTGGTTGCCTGCAAAGGCAGACAGAAGGCTTAGGCCTGGGAATTATTTCCAGTTATTGTTCTGGGGTTCTAGTCAGGTTCCTCAAATCTGGACTGACCTTAATCTCTCTAAAAGCACAATTCCTGAACCTCTTACTGCTTGTAGTGTTCAGCCAAGGTTTTGGGTAGGTGTGTTAAACTCCTTTGTTTTTAGGATAGCTACAGGAAATGGTCTCTCTTGTTTGGTCATTTAAAACACCAAAGCAAAGCTGCCTTGAAATTCAAATGGTTTGCTGTAATTGTGAGTCAGGGCAGAGGATTTCCCTCTGGAGAGACAGCAGAGTCAATGTGCTCACAAGGGAACACAGTCAAGAGATTGTCTTGAGACTGACCTGGAGCCTCCCAAAAATGAAGCAGAGCTTCAGGACAGAGACTATTCAGATGGGAGATTACCTCAGGATGCTGGGGCAAAAGACATATTTTAGCCTGTGCTTTGTAGGGGCAGAACACATTCACTGTGTCAGAAAAAAAGTGGAGGCAAAAGATTTAGATTGTTGACACCAGTTCTGGCAGAAACAACCTTAAAAAGATGGCTCAGTCTTTCTGCAGAGTATGTTGTGCTCAACATGAACACAGTATTTTATGAAACAGGAGCACTGGCTGGCTGCTTGACTTGAAAGGGGGTTGTTAACAAGTCTAGGCTTTCATCAGAAAGGTGTAAAAAAAGAAATCCTGATACCTTTTGTAACATCAGTTCTGTGAGTCTGACTGTGCTGTAAGACAGGGCCCACAAGGACTTGGATCTTTGTGCCTGTGTCTCTCTGCAAATCCTGCTGCACAAACACAGTTCCCTATAGCAGCTGAGTGTTTTCCTACTGTCCCACACTGGTCAGATATCCCTGTTTTCCTGCAGTGCAGGTGATGTGCTGAGGCAGAAAAATCCAAGGGCCAAATATATGAAATCATTAACTCATCCTGAGATCCGAGCCTCTTTGCTGGTGGATTTTAGAAGTGCTGCACTCCCAGCTGCAGGTGCCCATCTGCATCTTCTGAGGTCTGAACACAGCTTTGGACCAACTCCTGGGTGATCTGTCCAGGTCACAGCATCAGCTCATTGCCTGTGGGAGTCTCAAACGTAGGACTGGAAATTGCCAGCCTCAGTAGAGACATCAAGGGATAAGGCAGTGGAATGTGGATGTGGCAAGGGAGGGAGGAAAGGTGCATCAGGGGGCTCGTGTACACCTTCCTGCAATCTCTTGGTGAAGGATGATGTCCATAAGAAGCTAAATTTTGAGGGCTTCCTCATCCTGTATGGGGAAGAGGCTTTCTGGACTTCCCTCCACTGTGTTCTTGCAGTGTGAGAACATTAGGACAAGGGAGGATTGCCATGTCTGTCAGCTGTATTGCTCACCAGGATTATGTTTGATTTATTTGGCTGTGTAGGATTTTTTTCCCCGTGCATCCATAGGAAACATGGAATAAATGACATAGACTGGCTGAAATCATATCTCCCAAGCCTCCTCTGAAAACTTAATTAAACCCACAGGATCTCGTTTGGGGGTAGAAAAACAGCAGGATGTATACTGAAGACCAGTAAATAAATTGTTGATGTTCCTTGCTGCTTCACTGTGCTGCTAGGGACGTGAAAAAAGTAAAAATCTATTATTTCTGCCTGACTCTTTTATCATTAGCAGCTTCTTTTTGTTTTATCCATGACTTCCTGTTGAAGAAAGCTGCACTGGGGAAAAGAGAGGTTTTTAAAGGTTGGGCTTAGGCTCATAAATATACAGGGAGCTTCTTTGCTGAGCCTGAAATTCGTTGCTGTTATTTTTCATCCAACAGATCTCATCTCACAGGCTGAACTGGAGGCTTTGGATGTGGTTTGGAACGTTAATGTGACTTTATGTGACACTGGGACACAATGGCTCTGGTGGGGGACAGAATCCAGTGACCTCTGTAGTAAAGCTTAGCATGCACAGCCCACTAACCATCCTTAATCCTTATCCCCATGTTTGGTAACTTATCCATTCCAGGAAATTGTGGTTTATATTTTCAGTAATCTATTGAAGTAAGAGCCCAGGTGAACAGCTGAGGTCCAGTGCCCCAGTCAAGGTCACCTGGAATGCTGTGTTGGAGCAGGGATCTGGAATGCTTTTTACATTGGATTGGTAATAATGGATGGGGCTGAAAGAGAAGTGTGTGCCCTTGTCAGATCCAGGCAGCAAACAGGAACAGTAAAACAAAAATACAGGAACAGTATGTGTGCAATGAGCAAGAGAGGTGCTTGAGATCCTGGAAATCATAGCAAAGACTAAAAATTTTATCCTGGCCCTGCCCTTCCTGTTTCTTCAGGGGTGGCAAAGTCTGGAAATGCCTGGTACCTGCAGCTGACAGTGTTATTTGCAGTCATCACACCTTCTGTGAATGATCAGCCTAATAAACAGTGGAAAAGAGGAAATGCCAATTCCAGAAGTGCTCCACACCAGTGTCTGTGCCTGGGGGCCATGGCCAGGCAGGGCTGGCTAAAGTCCCTGTGGTGGAACAGAGGAGCTTCAGCAGGACATGGGCTGGCACAGGAGGAGACAGGTTGGCACAGGAGGAGACAGGATTCCTGAGCACTTCAGTCTGGGCACAATGCCCTCTGGCTGACCACCTTTAATCTGCCACTGTGAGGGGAAAGGGGCCCAATTTCTGCTGCTGTGGAGGAGCAGCCAGGCAGGCTGAGCAGTGAGCAAACTCCCTCCTGCAGGGCTTGTTGATGCAGTGGCTGAATCCTGCCTTCATAGAGGTAGACATTAATGGAAAGATGCTGTGGGGTTGGCTTTTTTGGACACTGGTTATGAAATAGGATGGTTAGATTCAGTCTAAATAATTGCTGTGTTTTCTTCTTCTATTTAATGAAATTGGAGAAGAGGAAACTTCACAACTTCTGTTTTATGTGTAAAAATTTCTCTCCACTTTTCAGGGCCTTTCCTTTCAGTGGTGTAAGTACAAGTGGAGGACATGCAGTTCTTGCTGTTGTTATATGGAAATGAATAATGGTTTTTGGGCCAAGACCAAACTCGGTTTCCAGAAGGCTGCTCTTCCCTGCCCATTCATCTATGTGATATAACACAACTTCAAAATATACAGCAGGAAAAAAGGACTGTTTAGTATTCAGAGCTTCAAATACACTTAACAGCATTGCCCTCACCTAGGAACTAAATTATTTCTTCAAGAACTGTACAGAGAACACTTGGCTTTCAATTTACAGCATGCTCTGCTGGAACACACTGCAGTGTCAAGTGTGCAGTGTGGCAGCATTGCTGAACTTGTACCAGTAAAGGTTCTGA
Organism: Sterrhoptilus dennistouni; assembly: GCA_013397095.1. Lineage (NCBI taxonomy): Eukaryota > Metazoa > Chordata > Aves > Passeriformes > Zosteropidae > Sterrhoptilus > Sterrhoptilus dennistouni. Next base: position 740,413 of record VWZU01002302.1, on the reverse strand, counting down.
ACAGCAACTTGCAACTCTCCTGTGTCCAAGATTCAGATCAGGAGATTCAGGCTTTCTGATGCTTTTTCCAGAGCTGTTACTGCTTCTGGAGGATGAATGTTCTGTGAGAGAAGATGAAGAGCTTGGAGCCCTGTGGTTTAAGCAGTAGATGTTCTTCAGGCTTTCTGCCTGAGCTTTACTGGCTAAATTAGTTAATGCATGTCCTGATTCCCACTTTTTAAACTAGGATAACCCACCCTTCTCTTAGACCTTTTCTCCAGCCCAAATAGGTTGCATGTTCTCAATTCCACAAACAGGAATTACAGGGCTTCAATGTGTTTGAGTGAGGCTAAGACTCACAAGGGCTGATCTATAATAGCCACAACTGCACTACACACAAATATGAGGAGTGAAAAAGTTGTGGAGAGTCCTCTGAAGTTCCTTGCCTGCCTTTGGACAGAGTAGATAATTTTATTACCTCGTTTCTAATTTCAGCTATTGAATCTTTGGCCTTTTGCTGATGTTGCTAATGTTCATAGTTCATGAGCAAGCTAGAGTTCTGGAAATGAGAAGGATTTTCCAGATCTTCATGGGAATGTGTGCTGCTGCTTTTATGCTGGAGAACTGACCTGGATAATGCTGGGTTCTGTTTCTTTAATGCCACTGGCTTCACTCATTCCTGGTCATATGAGGTATTTATTCATTCCAGTTTATTAGAGAACAATTGTACCTGAAGGCTAATTTCATTAAGACCTTTAGAAGCAGCAAATAGCTCTAGTTAGTCAGTCTCTTAAAAGGAGAAAAAAAAGAAAAAAAAAACCAACAAAGGGAATCATGCCAAATCTAATTAAATGTAGGGGGGACTTTGTTGTGGGTTTTTTGTTTGGTTTGTTTGCTTTCTTTATTTGGCCTCTCTCCTTAGATTCTGAGGCCATTTTGTTAATGGCACAATGGCTGGCATGTGCCCAGGCTGCCTCTCCTGTGATGGAGGAAGATGTGCAGCATGAGCATGTGGGAAGAGACCATGCACAATCCACTGGGGACACAGAGGTTTCCACAGCAATTTTGTAGAAATCCATAACAAATGCATTGTTAGCTTGGTTTATTCCTTCTCTTTCCTGCTGTGTAAAGTATTTGATATTCAAATTAAAATGGTCCTTGTTTAGGACAATTCAGTTATAGAATAAGCCTGGTAATTGGTGCCCGTGGGACTGTTTACACTCTGCTTGGTGTAATCTACTTATGGAAAATTAATGAAAGGCAATTTCCTCCTCCGTTGTAGCTGTTTTAATATGTACACTATGTCGTTTCCTCTTCCAGCTGAAGCTTCAGATGGTTATTTGGGGACAAAAGCTCAGACAGGCCCAGGTGCTCCCCGGAGAGCCCCTTGGGCCTGCGGGCGGTTTTGGCGACGCGGAGGCTGCACAAGAGCCCCACAGAGCTCAGCACGCTCTGAACTCCACACTGCTCCTGTCCCCAGGAGCAGTTTGCTATCAATTCATAACTTTTATTCATAACAGCTTTAGAGACTTCCCAGTGGCAGCTGAGCTGAGCTGGGGGTTTGTCCAGCTGAGCTGTCTGGCTGTCCCCTCCGGAGCAGAGCACAAATCCACGCTGGAATATTCAGATCCAGCGCTTGCTCCTGCCCCAGCTCTGGGGAGCTGCTCTGGGGAGGGGACACAGACTTTTCTCAGGAAACACATGTTCTGAGTCTGAATCTTGATTGAGCCAACTGTACTTTGCTTTTCAGCTTCCTCGAGCAGCTGCAGAAGCCCTCGTTGTAATATTGAGGAGAAAGTGGAGGGGAAAAGAAAGGAATTCTTGCACATTCTACATTCTGTGATATACTCAGTGTGCAGCAGGAGTGTGATGGGATGTCAGTACCACTTCTTCTATACCTGTAGGGACGTTACTTTCCCTGCAGGTTGAGAGGGAGGAAACCTCTCAAAGGCCTGAATGAGGAGCTAAGGCACTGCAGTCGCTGTGCTCTGATTTCCTATTTCCCATTTTGTCAGATGAGGGGAGGAAAGCCAGCATTGCTTCTTTATTCAGGAATATTTTCTGGCTGTTTCATAGAGAGATGATTCTAAATGCAGGGGTGGGTGTGAGAAATGAAGCATTTCAGTAAGTAACTGTTCCATTTTGCAAACGGTACTAAAGCAGTTTTGGGCTGTGGGATACCTGAGTCAATATGGCCAAAGCAAAGAGCTCCAGCTCCAGAGCAAATAGCAGCAGCAGAATTGGGAATACTGAGAGGAGAAGCAGCATTGTTTTGTTATTCACGGCGGCTACAGAAAAATTTGCTGAGGAAATACCAAATGCAGAAAGCTGGAATTCAAAGAGGAGGATGAAATCAAGATGGATCCTGGAGAAATTACTGATCTGCTTTGCCTGAAAGGGATGTGAAATCATTGCCTCTTACCTCAGCAATAAAGCATCAGGGGTAGCATAGGAAATATGCTCATCTTGACCTAGACCTATTACCTAGATACCAGCTCTTCACTGTCTCACTCCAAATTCCCTTCCTTCCTTCAGGCAGTGGACAGACTATATTTTCTTTATCACTTCTAAGAAATGTTTTGGTTTTTTTTTCTTTCTGTGTTCAGTCAGGTTTCCTCTCCAGACTGTCATGCCTTCAAATCAGAAATATTGTAGCCTTCTCTCAGTGTCCTTAAAATCGGCATAATTCTCCCTGACCCAGACACAATTACAAATGCTGAAATCATCTTTCTGATTCTCACTTTGCCTGTTTATCTGGGAGTTCCTTCAAGTCGGGGCCCCCCTTTCACATTCTCCTACTAAGAGATTATTTGGGTAAGATTAGGCTGACCAAAAGAGGTAGATGAGGAGGGGAGGAGATTGTCTCCCTTTTTGTCCCCCTTTGTCATCTCCCAGATGTATTTGCATCTGAATAAACATCAGGGGACAAACTCTCCCTAGATATTGATGTGGAAAAACTCACTGTTGTACAGGAATGTTTGTCTGGTGTACTAATGTGAAACATTTGTTTGGGGAATGTGCTGTTTGCCAGAGAGGGTCCTGGTCAGAGCTGCTGTGCTTCATGCAAGTCCAGAGCCCAGAGTACAGCTGACAAATGCTTTGCTGAGCTGTGGTTTTCCCCCATTCAGCACCATCCCATGCCTGTTCCACAACCCATGCAGCAAACCTCACCTGCACAGTGCTGTGTCTGGACATTTAAAAGCTTGATGTATTGCACACAAGGTCCAACTCATAACAGGCTGCGTTCCACAGCTCATTTGGTGTCGTTCTGAGAAGCATCACTCAGCTGCTGGCAGTGTGATCCCTGAAAACAATGCTTCCTTTTGCATCCCGGTCCTTGGGAGGATGGGGAAGATTTACTGCCTGCAAATAATGAGGATAAGTGAAGTTGTATCCTAGGGAATGGGATGGAGGCAATGAGCTTGAGAGATGAAGAGCTCTGGGGTCACCTGGGTGTTCCCAGTGGCATTATCAAATGGAGATGAATCAGATTCACTCTGCCTCCCCACTCAGTTGTGTTACTGTGCAAGAACTGAACCTCTCTGTGACGTGGCCTCTTCCAAACACTGGGACATCTACAAGATGCCCTCAGAGATGGGCTGAAGGGGAGAGAAAGAAACTTGTAAAGGCTTTTGTTCAGTTCATCGATACTTGAAGGGAGTTGAAAGGAAAAGACATTTCCAGAAAAATTACTTCTGCTCACCAGTCAGTTGAATGTCATTGAAAGGTTCTGTCTGTTATCTCCAGGTGATTGGCACCTCCTGCTCTGGATTGAAGGAAACTCTCTGTTCATATTAACATAACTTTTATCCTTTTGTCACTTTTGAAGTCCCTGAGGACTTTAATTTTTACTTTAGGCACGGTGAACCTTATTATCATTTCATTTGAAGAAAATAATGAAAGGGACTTGCTTGAGGAGTGTCATGTTTCCTCAGGACTCCTGGGTTCAATCACCAAGACCTCCAGTTGTCTTTCAACAATTCACTTTTGCTATGCATCACATTCTCTTTATGGATACTAGATGTAAATGGTAAATATTCATCAACTGCAGGAGCTGTGTTGCAGTTCTTGCCATGTGGCTGCCCAGAGTGCAGTCTGTGGTCCACTGCACCACCTGGGCAATGTTTTATAAATGGGGAATTGTTTTAACAGGGTGTGAGCTGTCCCTGGATGTGGTGGGAGATGGGCAGTGACTTCCCATGTGTTGGGTGTTATGATTTGAATGCAAAGGCAGGAGCACAGAATTATTTTGTTAATATGGGCTACTTCAGGAACTGCAGTGACAGGACAAGGGGGAATGGCTCCAAACTGAAAGAAGGCAGCTTTAGATTAGATGTTAGGAAGAAATTTTTTACTATGAGTGTGCCGAGGCCCTGGCACAGAGAAGCTGTGGCTGTCCCTGGATCCCTGAAAGTGTCCAAGGCCAGGCTGGACAAGGCTTGGAGGAACTTGGGATATGGAAGGTGTCACTGCCCATGGCAGGGGTGTGGAATGAGATGGGCTTTAAGGTCCCTTCCAACCCACACCCTTTTGTGGTTCTGTAACTTGGTTATCTCTGATTCTGGGAACTACTCAGATGAGCAGTTATGGCAAAATAGTGTTTTGCACAAGGAGCTTGCCTGAAATGGAGTATGAGGAAAGTAAGAGTATTTGGCTCCGTGGCACAGTTCTTCTAAACAAGTAAAATTAAAGGAAGCAAAAAAGGTCTCATAATGAGTACATCCCTGTTCCCTGATTATTTTCTGCTGCTTATTGAGAATAAAATTCAGCAAAAAACTGAGAGTACCTGAAAACCACTCCACTGTCTGTAAAACTTATGACAGATACTTTTCATTTAATTAATTCAGGAAATCGATGTGTCTTACAGAATCATTTGACTGTGGTTGGCAGGGAAATGATAAATATACATGAAAACAGAATTGGATTAATAATTTTTGACAGGTAATATAATGCAGCTGTTGCTGAATGATATTAACAAGAGAAGGCATGTTAAGTCCCAGTGTCAGAGTAAGGCTAGGTGGTTGTAATGTCTGAATAAATTTCATGCTTTGACTGAAGACTCTGGATGGCAGATGGAGATCGACAATATAAAGTTCCATTAAAAAGTCCTTTGCTTTGCTAATTCTTGACTCTTTTACCGGTCAGTAGTCTGCTCATCGATCTTGGCTGACTGAAACACAATTTCCCCATTCTGTCTGCCTGAGCCAATACATTTCATTTGCAATATACTGAGTTGTGAAAAAGATGGGAAAATTCACCCTCCTGAGATCAGCATCCCAAAGAAGGCTGTGGTCATCTGGGCAGGGCAGCATCTCTCTTTTAGCTTCCTTCCTTCCCAAGACTGACATTTTTTTGATTTCTTTCTTCAAGATTTACAAAATGATTGTAAATTAATATGAAAGGCAAAATTTTCTTTGTGAAAGATGCCAGATGGGGAGTTTTGTGGTTTTTCTCTTCCAGGTTCTTTGTTCCACTTCTTTTAATTTTCTGGGATTTTTCTAACCCCCTAGACCATTTGTCTCTCAGCTTTCCGTTGTGTGGGACTTTTTGTCCCCAAATAATGCAAAGCAATCAGAACTCACTTTAAACTCCCTATGAATACCCCCTGGAAAAGGATATTACATGTGCTGTTTTTTGCAGAAGACAGAGAGGCTGAAATAATCACACTTTGCCACTGCTCATAAAATGATGAGATGAAAAAAATACAGGGGGAGTTTTTCTGTAGAAGGTCCTGTCTACACCCAGCAGACACAGAGCATCTCCATGAAGAACCTGCTGTCTGCAACTTCCATCTCATGGGCAGGGTTGTGATAGTTTTGGTTGTCTGCTGAAGGCTGAGAATTGTTGCGTGCAATGAAGTGACTGGGATCAGAAAAAGACCTGGTTCAATACTTTTTATACCAGTGAGAAATAGTTAACACGGGGAGAGGCTGGAATTAATTGAACTGTTCAGCCATAGCTCATCCACTGTTCTGTCATGAAACCATCAGAGCTGCCATTTTATTACTCAGCCAGGACCTGGACGAATATTTTAACGAGACAGAGGAGATAAAGAGGCAAGGAATATAATAGGTAGCACTGGAGTTATACAACTCTTATTATAGCTTGTTTCAAATATTATTTTAATTTAATTGATCAATTAGATAAAATTATATAGCAGTGTGCTGCTGGCACAGGCTTGGGTGGGTGCTACCAGAATTTGTAATGTCCATCATATCAGTCACAGATATCTTTAAAGTGATTTACATGATGGAAAAGAATGTTTTTAATTAGAGCATTAGTTGTTATCTTTACAGGATTATTTAAGCGAGCCCTGGGAATGGTGGGTTGATAATGTCCCTGAAAGAAATAATCTGCCAAGTGTATAATCCATAGATCTTGAGATAGACACATTTTGACTGGCTTTACAGCTTCACACAGCCATTTTTGCAGTGATTAGAAATCAAATCGTGTCAGGAGACTAACCTTCATACCCACGTTTAATTGCTATCAGATAGAAACTGTTTTTTTCCTAACATGTGATTTGTTTTCCTCTTCTTCTTGTCACATTCATCTTTATTCTTTCAACACTTAGCAACGATTTCAGCATCATTTGGTCATGCTAGGCTTTTAATAACATGGTATTTAAAAATAAAGAGACTTCCTGTTCACAGTTCTCTCTAATCTGGACAGATTCTCCTCTTGTTTTGATAACTTTATAGCCTCTTCCTTTCACCACCTTCCACTGCTGAGTGATCTTGATACTCTGGACTGCTAAAATATGGAACATTTTCTGGTACTGCTCTTGTACAGAAATGGTATCTTTCAGTGTCATTTCAATGCCTTTCTGAATAAAGCCTCAGCATGCTGTGTATTAGGAAAACATCAGTGCCAGGCAAACATCATCATCAGGCAAACTACTTATATACAATTAAATGAAATGTTTTCACAAAGTATCTGATTTTGTCTAGCAATTCTTTGTCTTTTATTCACAGCAAACAACCTAAACTCTCTTTTTACCCAGCTTTTAATGTCACTTTCTTTAGCTTTTTTGTCTAATAAATGCCAGTGTTTTGCAAATGCACATTTGACAAGAATGAAAAACACTTTGTTCAACTTCTCCCCAAGAAAGGAGGAAAAAGAAGAAGTCTAACTAATCCTAATTCTGACAGTTCTGCTGCAGCAGAGAAGACATTTGCCTGAAGTAGCACGAAACATGTGATAAACACAGATGAAGATGGATCTCTGTGCTCTGGGTGGCTGATGTCAGTCAAACCCTGGCCAGGCTTTGCTTCCTGAGAGAGCAGCTGGAAAAGGAGCTATGGTCCTTCCCAGCTTGTCTCCTGCCTAGCTCTGCTCTTCAGATACCGTATAAATGAGTTTGGGTCCAGATTTCAGACAGAGATGTGGCCTTGCTTGGAAGAAGGTGCAGCTCACACTTGGTGGTAATAAGGAAGGTGTTTATTTAGGGTGAAGGCCCTGGTGTCAGAGAGTGTGACAGTGTGAGTGAGTATTTTGGGCTCTTACCTCCCCTTAAGTACAGGGGTGTTACTGATGGAAATGAGGGGGAGTGATTTAGGTACAAGGGAGGTTGACGTGGCCATTTTGGAGCAGAAGGGGTGTGGGGATACCTGAAGTCTTGGCTGAACCACCTGGCTTTGCCAGGGTACTCAAGTACCAGGGTGTGTCCATAGATAAGATACAATAGAAGGTACAATAGACTGGGACAGGGCTTTAGAGGAGACATACAAGGTGAAGGGAGAGGCCTGTTGAGGGGGATAAGGACAGGAATTAGGGGAAGGGGGGTGGGTATGGATGAACCGTTACAGAAACTCAGTAACAAAAATCATACAGAACTTTAGAAATCTCAAAATGCACAGTGCAACAAGGAGGTTCTTCTGAGCACTGCGCTTCTTCTGGAGGGCTGAAGTCTCCCCTGGCCTTCAGCTCTCCGTGCTGCATCAGCACGTTCCCAGGAGCACAGGAGATTGATATTTTCTGGTAACTCTTTGGAAGCATTCAGCTGGGTAATGGGGTAAACACTGTGCTCAGGAACTCGCTCGGTCTGCCCCGTGTGTCCAGTGTGTGCTGTAATGAGATGAGTTACTCGCCAGGCACGCAGCACAAACGATGTGCTGAGGTTTCATTGCCCCCTGCCAAGCCTTTCAGGTGAGTTGTGTGCCTGTGTAGAGAGGATGCAGAGCAGGGGAGGATTCTGCCCTGGATTCTGCCGTTTCCCTGGTTTTTAGATGTTATGAAGAATTGCCAAAGCAGAGCAAGGCAAGTGCCGGCTGCTCCCAGTCCTGTGTTGTGTGCGTGTCATCTGTGACATGCAACCATGGACCTCCTGTAGGTTTGTGACACTCAGGGAACCTGTGCAAATGTTGGGACTCTCCCTGCATCACAAGGCAGCCCAAACTCCATCCCAGGACATCAGCAATCCAAATTGCTGAGCCTGTCCTTTCTGATTTCAAGCATTTTTTTCCATTTACCTTGCACAGAGTAAAGTGAAGGGCTGCACAAGACAGACACAGGCTAATCAAGCTGTGATGTGTCTTGTTCTTTCAGCAGATTGTAAGATGGGATGTATGCATAGTGCTGGGGTTTTTTTGGGGAAAAAGGTACATTTCTTCCCAGTCTGTACAGTTTTCATTATTTTTTCATGGAGAACAAGATGGGTTGAGGAGAAGAACCTCAGGATGAAGTTGTTTCTAACAAATGTTCCACATTTTCTGTGTAGTGTTGTTAAACCAGGCAGGCATTTGCAGATAGGAAAAGTGAGGTGGAGGGAAACCTAGAAATGTCTGTGTGTGTTCTGGGAGTCCACAGCAGCTCCAGGAATCTGTATCAGTTTTCGTGAATCCCATGCTTTAACCAGATCTCACTGGTTTAATGCTAAAGAAGAGCCAGGCTGTGGTGGGGCCCTGCAGGAACTCCTGTCACACACTTTTTTTGGGGTGTTACTGCTCAGCTCTGTCTCCTGCTTTTCCTGAGCAGGAATATAACCTGGAAGGTGACTCCATGAGAGCAGCCTGCACCTGCTGAGAGCTGCAGGATCAGACAAGGGATGGGGAGGCAGGAGCTGTGTCTGCAGCACCATTCCTTCCCTGGGCCCCTTGCTTTGTGCTAGTCATACACTGAGCAAAGGCTCAATGCAGCTCATGGTTAATTAGGAGTTGAGTGTCCCTTTTGGTTAAATTTGATGCTCTTTTAAAGACTTCAGGCAAAGCATGAGATATGCTGGGACCCTGAAAACAAGAAAACACACAACCCCCCCTCATGTCCATCTTTAAAATGATATGAGTAGTGTATCTGATTTATGAAAAATGTATAAATGTGACTTAGGAACAGCTTGTGCTTTCACACTAAATAAAAGGAGAAGACAGAAAAGGGAACTTGAATGTCTGTGAGCATACTCATGTATACAAATGACTGTCATAAATCTTTTTGCATGATTGCTTTGCTTTGTGGCATCTCTTTGGGGAGTTCTGCAGGGAAAAAGAAGGCCTGCAGTTTGGGAAACTGGAAAAAAATTGCAGAAGAAAATGGATTTGCTGATATAATTATGCAATTCATCTAGAACATATTTGGTCTGCTAATGAGAACAGAAGGGGAAAGCCTCACAGTGCTGTTGGTTTAAGGGAATTGAATTAAAAGACCAAACATCCTGGGTGAGACTGCTGCAGCCTCAGGAGACAAGCCTGGCTCAGGAGGGAGTTGGAGACAGAGCCCTGCAAACCCTGCTAGTGTCTCATGACTGAGGAAAGAAAATGCTTTATTCTTGCAAGGTGGGCTGGGGAGAAAACAGATTTCTCAGCTGGCATAAATCTGCCTTGACGTTGGTGCTCATTCACATTACCTGCAGATGTGCACAGCATCCTCAGTTTAGGTCTAAAGTCACTCCTGATTGTGGTGCAACTCCATCAGCCTGGAGTTCAGGGTAGGATGCAGAGCTCCCCAGAAAGGCAGGAGGAGCCTGGGAGAGCTCATCTCCCCCAGGGATTAGTTCTGCCATGGCCATGAGGGATCCTGGACCCAGCTGAGGCTCCTCTCTGACTGCAGCAGCTCTGCCTTGATGAGTTCCCCAAAGCATTGCTCCCCTTTCTCCTCAGGCTGGAGGGTGAGTGATTCTTAGTGATCCTTCTGGTGGGTGAAATAGGAGAAAGTGAATGAAATTATTCAGAAAGATGGCAGAGAGAAGAAATGAGCAGAAAGACAATGAAAAATAAACAGCAGAACTGCTCACGCCCTTCTAATGTGGTCAGTAGTCTTGTGTTTTTGCAGGAAAGCTTCTTCTTCTGCAGGGGGAAGGTTTTCCTCAGCAGACCCAGGCTAAGAAAGTGTGACTGTGGCCTGTTCCTGCCTCTCCCTGTGTGGTCCTGAGCTGTACATCCCACTGTTGCTTGCATATAATCTTGTTGGGGACCAGGGCATACCTGAGAGGTTATTAATAGTTTGCCTGTTAATTGGCTGGGCTTTTGCTTGTGAAATACTTAAATAATGTAGAAAGAGTATTAATAGTTATAAATAATATTAATGATTAAAATAAGCCTATTAAAGCCACAATAGAGTATCCCTCAAAAGTATATTAGGATAGCAAGGAAGGATTCATCCTGATGGTATTGAGAGCTTTTTGCAAACCATGGTGGATGTGGTTTTCTCCTCTGCTGAGAGGGTGTGTGCATGTGAGGTGGAGCAGCTCAGAGCAACACTCGTGATGGGCCCTCGTGGCTGTCCTGGAATGACCGTGAGCGGTGCCAGGCAGCTCAGCCACACTGCTGTGTCCTGCTCCTCCTCACATCAGCCATCTGTGCTGAGCCTGACCAGCCAGCTGCCCATCTGCACACCCCATCCAGACCCCTCAGCTCCCCTGGGCCACTGCTGCCTCTGGGGATTGAAGAGCAGCTCAGACTTCCACAAAGGTGTAACTCCAGAGAAACTCTTTCCTTTATGTTCAGTGAAAAGAGCAGTAACCACGTGGAAATGCCATTGCCTTTTTTCCCTTCTGTCATTGAACTGTCATGCAAAAGGGAAGAAAAGCAAAGATTACAGCAGAGTTGCTGTTAGTATGGGGGAAGCAGAGTCCTCAGCTGCTACGTGCTGTTTTTATTTTTTACGTGTGGTTTTATTTTTTTAAGGAGGTACTTATACTAAAAACAGAAATAATTGTCTTTGATAGATATTTGTTCCTTGCAGTTGAAAGCCTCTTGAATTTTGAAAGCCAATAGAGTCCCTTTGCCTTCCTTCAGAGGGTTTTTGAAGTAACCAGTGAGATTCATGTTGAAAAGGGAACCACAGGACCTGTTCTGTGGTTTTCTCATGCTGTGCTCAGCCCCTCCATCCACAGGATTTGTTTGCTCTGGCAGCTCCCAGCAGAGCCAGGCCAGGGCTGACTCCTGTTAGTATGGGCAGGCAGAGCCTGCCTTGCTTCATCTACCAAGGCATTTGTGAGACTTTAAATTCTCTTCTAACTCCCAACTGCACTGTTGGAAATATGTCTCCTCTGCCTCTCTGGCAAAACACAGCCTCTGAAGGACTTGGGTAAGGACAGGCTACTTGTGAGCAGCCACCTCATGTGGGAAGCAATATTTTGTCCCAGTGACTTTTGCTAAAGGGAGGGAAGCACATCCCACAGGGTTTTGTAGAACAGAGTCACAGAAGAGAGGGCGGGATGTATCTTGCTGTAAATGCCATTCTCTACTCTTTTGAAATAATCTTTGATAACTCAGAGAAAGGTGCAGCTGTGCCTTTCATTGAGCAGTGATGAGTGTGGTGGAAACTGCTTACCCCTACTTATGCAGGCTTTTCTTTTACATTAATAGCCATCTCTCTCCCTGGCTGGGCTGCCCGGGGCTCCCTCAATTCCTGTGCTCAGCAGCCAGGATGGAAACTGTGCCACCAGCAGTTCCTGCTGCTGTCATCCAATTTTCCATGGGGTGTATAATATTAGCAACTGGATGCAGCAGGATTTGGTGGGTTATTTCCCTGTGCTGGAATCTGTCTAATCTGCCCTTTCCTCAGGCCTCCCTGCATTGTTATTGGAAGCCAGGTCTGCTGCAATTTTCCAGGCAGAGGTTAATGGGCTAGATTAGCATTTTATTACTATGATTATCTTATTGTTCTTTGTGTGACACTGACCTGGAGTTGGAAGCACTGCATAAAACATAAAGGAGACACGAGTCCCACTCATAAAAATAATCTTTCAATGAATACAAGGCTGGTGCTGCAGGCACTTGGGAGGCAGTGTGCTTGTTCCCATTTTCCTTCCCAGGCTGCTACTGGGAGCATGGTGCTTGTACCAGCTCTCTCCAACAAAGTGCCTTGTCTGTGGCTCCTCAGAGCTCAAGGCAGCATAATTAGGAAGGGAGTTTAAAAGGTTTCATCAGGAATTTTATAAAGCTCCCAAGTCATTAAGGAACTCAAGCAACAAAGAAATGGAGTGACCTTTGTGCTCTTGAGGCCTGAGATGCTTCTGAAATCCCACTTATTTTTGCTTGGGGCCTAAAACAGCAACTGTCAGTGGCTCCACTGCTTGTGGAGCACACTGGTCTCTGCCCTAGACACTGGTCACCCTGGTTAGCTTGCACAGCCCCTGGGGGACAGTTCACCACTGTTTCCCTTGGGATGTACCCCTGTGTGCTTTTAAATTTGTTTGTTGCAAGATACGTTTGCAATTCCTTGTCCCAGTGCTCACCTTTGAGCAGAAAACCTATTACTTCAATGAAAAAAAATCTACCCTCAATCAGGTATGAGTTTCTCAGCAGTTTGAAGCACTAAATTGAGTCTTAATTATGGACTTAAGAGCCTGACTTTATCAGGACTGACTACATTTTGGTGTCTTCGCATAGTATCATAAACAAAACTTTATCTAGTGAGTTATAAGACATTAAGATCTCATTAAGGATGAACTCTTTACCCCCAGAATCCTGTAATGTCATTGGTGTTGTTTCCCTGTCTGTGAATCATCCTGTGATACTGCTGGCTCTGCTGCAGACTGGATAGAGACTGCTCCAAACAGCAAGTGGATGTTTGAAACTCATCTGCAGATACTGCTGTCCTCTGTGCTTCTCAGAGGGGAGTCAAAGGAGCCAACCAGGGAAAAAAAGAAATTTTGTTTGAACTATTATTTGAAAAACAACAATACTTACTTAGTGTGCAGACTGAGTGTCACAGACCATTCCCTCTCAAGCAATGGTTTTCAGACCCTTTTAGAGAGGCAGTCTGGAAACCTAACAAATGTAAAGTCATTGGACCTATTTCCTATTGGATTTACTTCCATTTACTGTGAGCAAAAAGTGCAGAATCCACCCAGGAAAAATAGCAGAGTTTTGTATATGTTCAGATGACTATGTTATGTCAGGGCAAACATGACCCCGTATTCTCTGTGGAGGACAAGAGATCACAAAAATAGGATTGTGGTGTCATTCCTGGTTTGGCCTTGCTAAGCCCAGCGTCCTTGTAATGTTAGTTTGGAAGGTTGGTACTTTCTTTATAACTCTCTGCCTCCAGGAATACTGTGGGCTGGGAAGAAAAAGCCTGCCAGAGGAAGGACTAAACCCCTCAGCAGATAATGCTGCTGCTGTTGATCATGAATGCAAGAGTGATTATTTTTTATTTTTTTAAAATTAGATGAAGTAATGGTCGTTTTCCTGTAATGAAAGACATTTGTCTTTTCACTGAACCTCCAGCCTCCCAATCAAGGTTTTTTTGCCCTGTTTTTAATTCCTTTTTCTTCCCCCTCTTGCCCTTGTGCAATCAACAATAGACCAGGTCTACAGCAGTTTGATGTTTATAAAGTGGTCCAATCATAGCTTCACTTCTGGGCAGGAGTAAATAAATTCATCAAGCAGTTGATGCTTTTGTGCTGCTGTTGTGATAAATGTTGCCATCAATTATACCAGTATGCTCAGACTGCAAGGAGCAGAACTAGCTGCACATGCTGCCTGAGAGGAATGACAACAAGACAATTCGTGTTCCCTCTCTTCATGCTTTGTATTCGCAAGCACAACTCTCCAATTATCCTAATTTGTTTGTTTGGATTAGCCGATGGATTAAGAAATGTTTTCCATTAACGCTGGAGCGTAACACACATTAATATTTTGGCAAACATGACATAATTCTCTGCGTTGGGCTGGAATCAGCTGAGTCTCTGTGATGCTGGAGTTTCACCAGCTCCACGCCTTCAGGCAAACTCCCTTCTGGCTGGGACCTGCTCACTGCAGCACCAGGAGATGTCACCAGTGTGGGATCTGGTATGTGGCAGCATTTGGGAATTACCCGACTTTGAATTCCTCTAGAAAAAATGGCACCAGTTCCCTTGCTGAAGGTGTTTTTTCCACTGATGGTTTTGAGGAGGTTGTAGGGGATAGTTTTTAGGACATGTTATGCTGTTTCAGCTCTGAGCTAGTAATAATAAGGCAGAAAATGGCTTTTGTTTTGTTTCAATGTTGGTCCCAGTGCCCTTGCTCTGTCATTCCTGTGTGGTGTTTTGCAGAGCCCTTGCATGATGTGTTTGCAAGAGATTTGCTAGAGAAGTGGAAACCAAACCAGCAGATAGCACATTGTAAAACCTAAGCCATATTTAATATTATTTAAGATGTCTTTTCTTTGATCACAAACTATGAAGTTGAAGCCTTGCATGAATTGAAGGAAATTAATTAATTCAGCAGAGAGTTCCCTTTCTTCCTTTGAAATTAATAAACAGCCAGTGCCTTTCAGAATTGGACATTGTCACTAAAATACCAAGAAAAAAGCACACCTAACATCTCAAAGTAGAAGTAAACATACAGCACCTGCTTCTTGTGGCCCAGAGTTCAGCATGTTTATTTAATAACTGGAATTATAAAACTAAGCAAACAGGTACAACCTCCATATAAGCAGCTGGTGAAGGATCCATTACTTGTATTCTATATTCCTAGATTGCCTGCATGCAGCAGTCAAATCCAGAACAGAATTCTGTCTGGGCTGTGCCATCCCAAGAGCTTTATTTGCCATGTCTGCTCCTGTCCTTACCTCATTCTTTCCCTGATCAGGTGCTATGGTGGGGTAGGTGTGCCCTGTTTTGTTTAAATGGGAATTGAGATGAGGTGTGTCAAATACCTCTTTAATGGACAGTACTGGCATGAATTTCAGATCTTCCTGCAGGTAGGATTTGGGTCAAGAAATGTGCAATTCTTAGCATGGGATCAAAATCAAAACTTCCCTTTCTGTCTGCCTCAGTACCTCTGAGGAGACAACATAAATGACAATCTGGTCTGTGTAAACAGCAGTTGTTATTTGTGATATTCTTGGCAAAAACAAAACAAAAAGGGTCGAAAATTCTGCAAATTGATGTTACGCTGGGAGGTGTAAGGCCAGGGATCAATCCAGTAGTGCAGCTGTGAAGACAGCCCTGAATAGGGCCAGAAATCCCTGTGTGCATGAGACTGTTGTGAGCACAGGGAATTCATGCAGCTGGTTCCCTGTGGCTCAGCCCACTTCTCTGATCCAGCCAGGATCAGTGGTGACTTGAACGAAAGCTCTATGAGAATGTTGCAGTGTGCATTTTGGATTTTCTAAAGTTCTGTATTATTTTTATTATTGAGTTTCTGTAAAAGTTCATCCACCCCCACACCCCTTTCCCTAATCCCTGTCGTTATCTTCCCAATAGGCCTCTCCCTCCCCATTGTATGTCTCCTCAACAGCCCTGTCCCAGTCTATTGTACCTTCTGTTGTACCTTATCTATTGACACACCCTGGTACTTGATTGTCCTGGCAAAGCCAGCTGGTTTAGCCAAGGCTTCAGGTATCCCCACACCCCTTTTGCCCAAAAAATGGCCATGTTAATCCCCCCTGTACCTAAATCACTCCCCTTTATTTCCATCAGTAACGCCCCTGTTCATAAAGGCAAGTAAAGAGTCCAAATCAACTCGCTTACTCTCTCTGCCACCAGGGCCTTTGCCCTGAATAAACACCTTCTTTACCACCCAGTGTGAGCTGCTCCTTTTCCCAAGCAAAGTCACGTCTCTGTCTGAAATCTGGACCCAAAGGAATAACTCGTTTTTAAGGTATCTGAAGAGCAGAGCTAGCCAGGAGACAAGCTCGGAAGAACCATATGAGAAGAGGAGTGCAAGTTTTCAAATTGAGAGTGGGATGCTCTGATGTCACACATCACACATTCAGCAATGCTGGAGCTGGTGTGTTACAGTGCAGCATGTGGGTCCTGGGCACTGGAGCATGAACTAGAAAACACAATATGCAACATCCTTATTAAACACAGAGCATGGGCTGCGGTCTGAAAAGAGGAAGGCTGGACCCCATAGTCTATTCTGCAGAGAACAATTGTGCCAGAGTTTGTAAATGACATTTACAAATGATCAGAGGAATGCTGTGCTAATAGCATCCAGACAAAACAATTCTCTGGGAGATAAGAAATGGGTTTCGGTCCTCAGAGCCTTTCTTTGTCTGCAGCAAAAGGATTTTGTATTTTTTAGCATTTCTTCCAAGGATACATCTGCTTCCTTATCGAGAACTGAGGCTTTCAACCAGCAGAGTTCTGAGTTTTTAAAGAAGGTGCTTTTGTGTGTTTGCAAGTTGAAGGCTGGTAGTGGGCACCATTCACTCTGCTGTCCTGCTGGCTACTTCCTAATCTGCTGTAACACAAGTAACAAATGCAATTATGTCAGGGGAAAGCAAGTGTCTGATTTCCAGCCTCTGCTAAAGAAGCAGTGCAAGTCCCCAGGCTCAAGGGCTGCCCTCTGTCTGGGGTGGGCACCCTGCTTCCCTTGGGTGTGACAGGTGGGCAGCAAGTGAAGGTCCTGACTGATTTTTCAGATTAGAAAAGGCAATTTTATACTTTCATCGGCTTCTGCATGAGTGCATAGTGCTGGGGTTTTACAATTAGAGCCAGCATGGAAAAGGATTTTCTCATTCCCTCCAATTCCTGATGTTGCAAGGATGGATTCTAGGATTCAGAAATGAAACGATGACATTCCCCTGCCTCCAGCTCTGGCTCCTATAAATGTAGCTGCTTTGGTGGACAAAGATTGTGTTTGTATGAGTTCATTTGCACCCTCTAATACCCCACTTTTTATTTTGTGCAGTAGCTGTAGAATGTTGTGAGCTAACCAGCCTGCTCCTGATGTAATTGTAATTGGCCAGAATGGTGACACATGAGAAAGAAAGAAATCAATCAACCTGATTTTTAAGAGAATTCCTTTTTCTTCAGTGAATTGTCTGTGGAGCCAGCAAGTGACAACTCATGTAGGTGGTCCAGCAAGTTGCCTTGCCATGAGTTTATGGAGGGATGTTGCTTCCCAGACAGACCACCCACCATCCCCTGTCCCTTCCTCCTCTCCCCAACTCCTCCAGAAATTCTCAAAATAGTGCTGAATACCAATGCTATTTAACTGGAGAGGAAAACCTTGCTATAAATACAAGCAAAAATAACAGACTCACAGTGTACCTCACGAAAGGACTTTGTGAAGTTCTCTTGGCTGAGACACCAAGGAATATCACAGGGACTCTGTGTTTCCAGGGAAGCTATTTTAAGTTATTGTGGAAGAGGCGAGTGTGATTTTGTACTTCCTTTTCCATCCTGCACGACTTCTTGTAAAAAGGCACAGCTTAAATACAGATAATTAGGTGAAAAGGGAAGAAAGTGGTGTCTCTTTGTATAGAAGTGATTGCTGTCACATCCAGGTACTTCTCTCAGAACAAGCTTTGTTCTGTAATTGCTGTGCAGCTGTGGGTTGCCCTTGCCCACAGAGAGGGGTGTTTTATATTTACCAGCAGGACTTTCAGGAGCAATGTGAAGGTGAATCTCTGGGCTTGGTCCCTTTGGATGTCTCAGCTTCCAGCTTCTTGTGACAAGCCAGGACCTCCTTGGGGCAGATGTGGCACCACAACAGCACCTTGTGTTTGCAGCTTTGGTGAATGGGGACCCATGTGCCACATCCTCACCTGTGGTTAAGGTGTTTTTGAGGCATGTTTTTCATTCAGTGTGTAACACAGCTATGGCAGTCTCTGGCGCATCAGATAAACAGATTTATTCTTCCCCCAGCTTTCTGCTCTGGCTGTCGTTGGCAGGGCACTGAGCCAGCCTCTGTAGGGAGGGATCAGACAAAGGGAAGAGCCTTGCAGGGAACCAGGGTTCCACACTGCACCAGGGCCTGAACTGCTCTGCCAGGGGAGCCAGGCAGGTAAAGAAAAAGCTGTTTTCAATCTCAGACTGATTGTAAATGATGAGTTATCATCAGGGAGCACAAAGAAGGAACCACTGTACCTTTCATAACACCGATACTCTTTGTTAGACTACAGACAAAAGTAGGCTTTGACTGGAGACTACAGGAGAATACAAGATGAGAGCCTATAAAGATGGAACGTATTGATCTTCCCTTTATCTTTTCAAAGCATTCCTCTTTTGTCAAGAGGTCCTATGTTTTGTACAGCATGTCCCTATCTTCCACTACTTTGTGCATTTCAATGCACATATTTTAGGGAAAGACATCATTAATGTTTTCTGTAATTATATTTTTTTTGACTCAATATTTTTGAGTGATGAAATACATACACTTTCAAACAAAAAGTTACTCTGAATTGAGATAGTAAAACCAGGTAGGTTCCTGGGGTGGCATGAAAGCACAGTTTCATGTTCCTCACTGAGGGTATATTGATTTATATGAACTAAACATCTTTTTCTCTAAGCTCCAGATCAGAGTGGGTTGTTTTGAAGCATGCTGTCTCCTATAAACTTGAAGAGGGAATGATCTACTAAGGAGACTGGAGATATACAAATAATTGGTTTGTTTGTTCCTTTTGTTGACTAAATCAAAACATTGGTAAAGAGAAATATCTAGACCAAAATGAATTATTTAAGCTTTTTCACTAAAATATATAGTGAAATATATTTTTCATATATATATATATATATATGTATATGTATATAAAACTGAAAGTTCTTCAGGATCAGAATCAGTCCACTTCATGTCAGGGCATAATTTAGAAACGTAGAACTCAAAAGTGTGGAAAGATGTGAAAATTTCGAAACAAAGTCACCCTTTTAAAGTTCATTTGAAAAACAAAATCCTACTAACAGTTGCAGTGAATTCATAGGGCCCATTTTGGGGTGCCTGAAGTCTGTTTTTCAATGGGTGAAATCCCAGGTAAGCCAAGCCCCTTGTCCTCATGTGTCTTGAGCACAGAGTTCTGTTCAGTCACTCCCATGTTCTGACAACACATGAATGGGCCACAGTGAAATTCCAGGAAATAAGGGTTGAATAATGCTTTCTAATAAAATATAGTGGTGTAATACAATGAAACACACACACAATCATTATTCAAGGTGCAAACCTTTAGAAAAGCTCTTATGTTTTGAGGGTTTTTTTCAGTGAGGAAACAATTGAATCTGTCCCAAATCAGCTTCTTAATCCACAGCTGCTATAAATCAAAGAAGAAGAGAATTAAGTTTAAATTGACTTTCCTGGCTTTGAGCATTAAACAAGAATAACTTGAAAGATGGAGGGAACTCTGCAATTTAAAATTCAAATGCCTTGCCCTGGTGAGCTCACCAGAGTGCAGCTGAGGGTGGTGGGGGGCTGCAGCAGAGCCCCTTTGCAGCCTGGTGGCCCAGCTGGGGGATGGCAGCAGAAATGGTGCAAAGAAATGGGACTTGCAAACACAGAAGTGTTGAATGATTCCTTGTCCTGCACAAGCTTTGTTTCCCAAAATCTGAAGTTATCAGTATTGGAACCATTCAGAGTGTCAGGTGTGACAATGGGATGCGTTTATTCATCTGAAGACTAATGGAATTTTCTAGACCATCGTGTTGGAGGGTTTTCTTATTCCCATTTCTTCTTTTCCTATTTGAAGTTTTTCTTTCAACTCAGTATGGAATGTCTGTGTTTCTTTTCTAATCATGTGAGTTCGTGCATGAAAGTAAAAATAAGTAGAGTGCCACAAGCTTTCCATCTGAATTTTTTTCACAGGTTTTAAAGGAACCTAATAAATTACTTTTTTCTTCTTTTCAACAAGGAAGAACCTTGCATCTTTAAAAACCCTTTTACTCCTAAAAGCAACAGAGAATTCCTAGGTCTGAGGAGTTGGGTAATTTGATTTTGCTGTACTTTTGATGGAAAAATGGGAATTTAGCCTCAAATCTGCTAAATCTGAGATGGGTATTTTTTAAAGTCCATGCAGGTATTTACAGTCAGTCCTACAGTTTGTTTGCTGGAATTTCAGTGCTACTTTGAAATATCACCTGTTACTGTCCTTGTTGTTTTAATGGACCATTCCAGAGGGTAGCAGAGTTAACTACCAGCATTTGTTATGTGCCATTTCCAACTTTCGCCAACTGAAAAACACATGGAGAAAAATCCCTCTTCTGCTTTGCCTTCAGCATGATCCTTCCTTCAACTTTGCTATAAATCTGTGCAAAGTGATATCGATTCGTTTCGGTGTCCTTGCTTGAAAGGCTGGGGCACCTTTCCATTTTGGTTTGATGTTCTGGAAAGGTCACAGTGTTCTGAGGTCACCTCCCACTGAAGTCATGCTTGGGGAGTGCTTGGGGCTGTATCCTGAGCTGATGGAAACTGCAGCAGCTCCATTTACAGCTGCAGGATCAGGCCCTGGAGTGAAAAATGCTAGAGGCATTTTAAAAAGACATGAATCTTGGGATTTATTTGTGAATATTAATATTGAATTCAGTAAAAATGAAAAAGAGAAGGAATTAGTATGAAAGAGCAAACGAACTGCAAGAAGCAAACAAACAAACATTACTTTTTAATTGCGTTGTGTATTTTCTAATTCCCTCTCTAATCCAGTATAAGCAGCTGGCTTGTGACAATGAATTCCCAAAAGACTAAAGCATACCTCCAGCATACCAAATTGTGTCCATCATGGCACTGTTTAGTGTCATGTTGGCTATCAGATCTCACTTCTTCATTCCATAAAAAACAAAGAGGTCTTGTCTTCTCTCTTCTCTGCACCCCAAAATCCCATTGGGCTAAGAATTCTTATAGAATCATAGAATGGTTTAGGCTGGAAAAGTCCAACCATAAAACTGAATTATCTATTACAGGATTTACTGTGGTTTAGGGGAGTGGATAGAAAAGCTCCTTCTTAAGACACCATCAGGTTTGCTGCGAGTTCACAGTCATGCAGTTGAGGACCAAGGTGATGGAAGATGTGGCTTAGAACTGTTGTGTGTGCCACAGAAATTGCACTTTGTTTGAGAGGAATTTGGGCTACATTTATCTTAGTCTTGGGCTTGTCTGCACACCTGCAGAGTGCTTTGGAAAGCTAGGTGAGCATGAAAGAGAATACATTGGCTGATTCTGAGATAGATTTTCTTTAAACTGGAGGTTTTACCTGGCAAAGGTCAGGCTCAGAACTGCTTGTTCAGTTCTCGTGTTTGAATTTGCACTGATGCTATGTACAATTAGTGGCAATTAAACGAATTAACATTTTCAAGGCAGAGAATTTTCTCAATACCGTCTGCTCCTGGTATCCAGCTCTTCCAATTTCATTAGTATTAGTGTTGTGTGGCAGCATTCACTTATCTAATTTTAGAGTAGGCTATTTAAAGACTAATCTGATGTATTCATTTATGTCATACTTAGAGTGGATGTTATGAAGATGCTCCGTTCTTATCACTGCTGCTATCACTTTTCCTGTCTGTGTGTTACATGGTGGAAGCAGCTCCCTGTCCCAGTCAAGACCAGGGCCCTGTTGGAAATAAATGCTCCATTCAGGCATTGAGAACAAAAAATTTAGGAAAGTGTCATGGGGGAGAAAAGAAGACTGTAAGATATATGCTGAAGGATTCATCAATAGCATTAATTTAGTGGTAATCAGTGGTTGGATCTGTGACCAGTTAAAGCTAGTAGTAAAATGTCTACTGTGAACACTTCTGGCTCCAGTACAAGATTAAATTATAAATTTTCACTTCAAGCCTTTCTTACCCTCTGTTCCAAACCTGACTTTTGCACTCATGTGCTTGAAAAAGGTGTGTCCCTTCTGAAGGTTTTCTACATCTCATTTCCCCAGACCAAACCTGGAGAACATTTTCCTGGGCAGGCAATCCACTTCACTTGCCTCCAGTTAGCCAGGTAATACTGGCCCCGTGTCTGGACTGGGCTCTGGGGCTTTGGGATGATGTGTTTATTATGTGAGTCTCCTTTCATAGTGTAGTGGATGTTATCACCACAAGAAATATATTATTCTTTCTATGCCATTCTGTCTTGTTTTGGCTCACAATTCCTCTGGGGCCCCTCTGTGCAATGCCACAGAAGTTCCCTGTGCACATACTGACCTCAAAAAATCTTTAAGACTTGGAAGGAAACCAGCTTCAGTTATTTTAGCTACAAACACATCAGATAAATTTGAGGTCCTTATTAACTTTTATTCTTTATTTTTTCTGTCCATTCTTCCCTAGACTATTTTGGCAAGTCCATTTGGATTCCTCTCTATTAACCTGCCTGCCTCTAGCTTCCTCCTGCCCTAATGCACTTCACATTACGGTGTCTTCCTTCTGTGCTCAAGAAGCTGCAGTATTTCATGTGACAGACAATTACTGTTTCAGGAGAATTCCCCTAACCTTTTGTCAAAAGTTGAATAACCCCAGTCTATCACCGAGCTATCCCTGAGTGTTTTATCTGGCAGGGAATTGTACTAATTGTGTTGAAGGAAGTGTGCTAACAGGCAGCAGGGCAGCTCCCTGCAGCACTCTCTGTTAAAGAGAACTGAAACCCCAGGATTTCAGGCCAGAGCAGGTCCCTGCTGAGCTCAGCCCTGCCATGTCCTCCTGGGGTCTGTGTGCCTGAGGGGTGGAGGGCAATAACCGCCACCACCAATAAAACCCATGCTCAAGGATTGACAGCCCAACAACTGCTTGTTGCTCAACTTTGGTTTATGCAAATCAAAAGCAGCTCAGTAGACATTAAAGGATTTATTGTCAGGATTTTTTTTTGTCAGCTGATACCACTAGATGTGTGTTGGATATAATATATAATAATAAACAGCATAAAGAAAACTACAGACCTGATCCATTTCACATTTCCTTTGTATCAGTGGAATAGGATCTGTCCTTTATGGCTGGTATTAATGTCTGTACCACAACCAAGCCACCAATGTCAAATATCTCCCTGTATTGAGTATCAAAAGCAGTAAGTGATCTGTGTCTGTAATTATATAGTGTGATGTAGTGGCTGAAGGCAGGCACAGTATGGAATGGTTGGGAGCTTGGCCAGGGGCTTTGATGCTGCAGTTCCACTGGGGAGGGCTTTGCTGAAGAAATCGTTTTCTTTTCCCTCAAAATAAGTAAATATATAAATAAATGAAGCTTTTCAATTTCATAGCCCAGAGCAGGATTAATTAATAGGGAAACAATGCTTAATCTGTCTGCTCACCACAGAATTAATGAATAATAGAAAATGTCTTCCCAGCATCTAGAGCTAAAAGGGTGATGAATATGTGTGCATGTCACACCTGCCTGCAGCTCCCCTCACCATTGCACTTTTGGTGCCTCCTAACAGATCTGTTGGTTTTCTTTCCTTGTATTTCTTGGTTTGGACTTTTTTGTTTTAAACTCCATATGGTCTCTAAATCAATAGAGAGGGGGAATAATAAAAGCAAATTCTGTCACTTCCCTTATGACAAGCTGTCCCCAGTTTTCAGATGGAGAAATTGAAAGCCAGAGATGTTGTGTGGTCTGGAGCAGGAAAAGACAGAACAGTTCTGAAAGCATTTGCATAGTCCAATGTAGTCTCAAATGTTCTTTTCCTACTGACTGGCTCATTTTCAAGTGTGTTAAAAACCCAAAACCCCTCAGAAACTCTCTCCAATACTCTTAAATTGGACTTTGCCTTTTACTGGAAATATTAGGGAATCCAACCCAACTAAAGAAATGTGGCTTTTTCATCCTACTTCCATCTGTCAAGGCTTCTCACTGGCATAGTTTTAAGATGGAATTTTATCATGCATCAACCTTTAACTTTTTTTTTTTTAAGATGAAATATTTTAAAAATACATCTAAGACTTTAATGCTAGAAATGTTTTGGTTTCTATTTAAATATTCTGAACATCTCTGTTAAAGGCAGATACAAACTGTACTAAATGTTCTTTATTACTCATACATACACTGTCCCTGTGAAAAACATCATACATCAGAGGCAGCAGAGATTCTTCAGATTTGCCCAGTGACAAGGCACCATAAAGATATTCTTTACTAAAAATGTCAATGTCAACTTTATTTGCCAAAACATGTTTTCTTCTCTCGAGCTGCCAGTTGTTGTTTCAAAATAAATGGAAGCTAAAAATCTCATTATTTTTATTGTTTAAAGCCAGCATTGGGTGCAGCTCTGAGGGTCAGGAGGTAACAATACTAATTTACCCTGGTGCTGCTGCACTTAGAATATTTAATCTCTTAGGACTTTGACATGATGGCTGCCTGTGTTTCTTAATTTTGTTGTGAAGATTTTGCTGGAGGGCCAGGCAGCTCTTAATAATGTGCATCAAGACAGAGACGAGTAAGAAATGAATATTGTATGAGGTTCTTTTCCTACCAGAGGATCAGCCTGGACAAATACCTGCACAAACCCACAAGCCTGTTCCTTCCTGGCAGAATTGGGATTGCTATGATGATGGCCAAAGATTAATGTGCCCTGCTGGATTCAGTGCATTTCCAGTAGCAAAGTATTTTTAACTATTCTAAGCTAGGGATAATGTTCAGCTTTTTCATTGGCTTTCAGCTGGATTGGACAGGGAGCAACATCCTTCCAGCTTTTTAGTGGCAGTGAAGAACTCTTATGTTCCACGTGTCTCTGAGAACAGGCTTCTCCCCAGAGCCAGCACTGCTGTATTAAAAACATGATGGGATAGAAAACTTGATCTGGACAGGTTTCCTAAATAAATATCTGATCAAAGACTAATAAAAGACCCGACAGGAAATTGTGCCACCATAAGGTTGGCTGTTTAAGAGTAAAAGTGGAAATGAGACAAATGGATTCCAAGGAGGAACTCAGGATCATAATCCACAGATGTCACAGACAGAGCTGAAAATTGATTTTCTCCTGGAATTAGGAGCATCATTCATGAACCCTTTTTCTAAAACAGCCCTATCAAAAACAGTCTCTGTTTTAAAGCCTGTGCAGTGCATGAGAGCAGCAGAAGAAGGAACATGCAGAACCAGAAGATAATGTTGGACAGTGTGAAAAGTAGAAGTCTCATCATGCTAACAGCCTAGCCATTGTTTAGGGTTTTGTAAGTTCTCTGGCATCAGGAATAAGTAAAGATGGATTTCAAGGAGTATAATGAGGTAATTTCTATATCTGTAATAGCTGGATATTAAATTACATTTATATATCTCTTGCACATTTATTTTCTTTATTGCGACTCTCATAAACATAGAAGCTGTCCTTGAAAGCTTCCCTGATTTATTTCCAGTGTGAGTCTCTATCTTATCACAGCAACTCTGAAATTCCTTGCAGTGAGTTATGGGGATGATCAAAAGCATCAGTCTGCAACTTAGAATTCCAGTGCAGCAGCTGCCAGGCAGGTCCCAGCCACATTCCCTCAGGTGGGCTGAGCCTCTCTGTCCTTTGGGGGAGACAAGGTCCTCAAGGATGCTTTTTCTCTTGTTGCATGGGTAAATCAAAGTCCAGGCAAGTAATTTTTGATCATGGTGAATGGTGATAATCCTCTCTTAGCAAACAAGCACCTATTCAGAAGTTACAGTAGGAGATAATAATAGGAAATGGATGGAGGACTGTGCAGTTGGATTTTAAAAAGGTAGCTCCATTCAATTCTTATTAAAATTGGTGAGAGCTGTAATGTTTATAAATTAGAGCTTTGTAAAGTGTGAGTATGTGGGTTGAATCTTTTAGTCTTGGCATTATTTGTATTCTGGTTTTACAGTGACAGGTTTATTGGGGGTTTTAATGTGCGTTGGGATAATTGTTGAGTTTTATCTGTATGCTTTTACTACAGGGTGTTCATCAGCAAAATCTCACAGGTGTGAAAGCAGCAGCTCTGCTGGCAATTGTGCTGTCTATTATTATAAATTCCCTCTGCAGGGTCAACCTGTGGCTTTAATGCAACAGGAAGAATACAAAGAAGTGCATATTTGTGTCACAGCCACAGGTGGCAGAACACAGCATGAGCTGTACATTTGAAGAACTGTCCCATGTGCAAGTGGGAATTGTTGTGTTTTAGAGGAAGCATCCCAAATTCCATTTATGAAACTTCTGTCTAATCTTATTAAGTGACTAATGCAGCCAAAATTAAAAGGAGATATATATGTATACATATATTACATATATATATATAATTTCTGAAATGTGTGTTCGGATTTTAAGGCATCTCATTTCATTTAGAACCATCCTCAAGATGCATTTAAAATTCACTAATCTTGTGAATCCTTAATCCCTGTGTCAAGCCCACTGCTCTGAGCAGGGCTGCTCATTCTGAGTAAGTTTTTGCACACTGGAATTGTGTCCTCACTAACAAACCCCTCTAGCATGGTGTGTGTAATAAGTGTAGCACAGAGGTCATTTTGCTAAAGCAAACACCTTCATCTTGGCTCAGCCACAGCACAGCATGTTGTCATTCTGCACCAAGGGAAGCAGAGTTGACCATGGTCAGACCTGTCCAGTCTCCACACACCTTCACTCACTGAACGCTCCCTGCACCGGATCACTGCACGGAAATCCCTCATGGCTTTAGGGCTTCCAGCCTTTTTGATGCAGTGAGGTGGACACCAGATTCCTCTCTCAGCCTTACCTGGCCCCAGCATTTCTCTGCTTCCAGTGACGGGCACTGGGTCAGCTGTGAATGTGTCACAAAGCCTCAGCATCCAGAGGAGCAGGGCTGAAGCCTTGGGGACCTGGAATTATTTACCATGGGCCTTCTCATGCACTCCAATTCCAGCTTGACCTCACTTATGAGGCTGCAGCAGCAAAGGCAACAGGCTGGTTGGAAACATCTCCAGTGTGAGACAGCTGAGGCTTCCTCATTTATTTCTCCCCCAACTTGTGTAAAAAGCTCTGTTGTGTTAGTGCAAATCTCATCCCTCAGAGCCTGCTGGCACTGCTGAGGAGGGGCTGCACAAACTCTGGGTTGAGGATCTGAGGGGCTGCAGTGCCTCTTTGCAACAGGATGAGGGCCTCAGCTCTGTGTGTTCTGGGTGTTCAACAGATCTGAGACTCTGCTGGCAGCTTTTGTTTTCTGTTTTCTTCTAAATAAGTAGAAAAGCAGAAAATGAAGTAGAAAAATATTAAGCAATATTAAAACTCCAAGCAAAGTGCTAGCAAATACAGTTGGGGTTTCACTGGGAAAATGGTAGGTGATGTCTGTGTGTGAGTAACTGCAGCTGGAATCTACAGTTGCAGATCATCACTGGCATAATTTGTCTGTGGTGTCTTTTTCTTTCTTTAAATCTAGTGTTCAAATACTTTAAACATCAAAGTCTTCCCTTCTACACATTATTCATTCCTGCAAATGTCTCATATCATGCCAGTAGGATGATCACAAAGGTATGTCTCTTTAGATATGGTAAATCAATCTTGTCCTTTTGGAAAAGTGGTTGGGAATGATTTTATGGTTATTAAATTGAATTCAATATTTTTTTTCAACCTAGGCTTTTCAAAATTTAGAAAACTTTCAGACAACTTTTCAATCACCCTCTTCCTGCCTTTTCTCAAAAGTAAAATCTTACCTTTTTTTTTTCATCAGCCAATTCCTTCAGTTCATTTAAAATGAAACTCAACATAAAACATCTCGTAGAAAATTGAAACTTACTGGTTATCTGAGTTTGTACCCACCACAGCTGGGACTGAAGGAATGGTGCCTCCAAGGGTTCTGCTGCAGGGATGGCACCTCAACATGGTCTCTTTTAATACTTTTTTCTGAGCATTTTTTTGGGAAAACTTAACTTGAGAACTATCCAGACGATGATGGGTATGTTGATCCTACTCAGTTGCTGTACAGTCTACAGATTTCAGTAGCTGGGTAAAAATAAATCTGTATTGGTTGAGGTAAGTAACTCCAAATGAACTGAGGTCAGATTGCCTTGGAGTCTGTTGCCTTCAGGAACTGCATGACAGGCTCTGCAGATAATGGCTGTAACATCAATGCTTTACTGAAGTTCTTTTCAAAATATTTTTTTCCCTGTTGTTTTAAGTGAAAAATTCTGTCTCATACTTCCGTAGCTAAGTAGAACAGAATTTCAAATGCAGAAGCAGCTGAAGTTTTCCTCTTTTATGAACATCTTCATGCCAAGATGGAGCGTTCTGCAGTAACCAAGAGTTAACAGAAGCAAATATAACTGTTGTGGGGTCAACACTGCACAAGACCCAGCACAGCTTCAAGGAGAGCCCTGGACACCGGCAAGGTTTGGTCTAACATGCTGCTGTTACCATTACAGCCTCAGCTATTTGACAGCCCAGTGGCAGTTCTGAAGTGCCCCAAGGCAATAAACCGTCTTTTCTGCTTTCAGATGATGCCTTAAGTTTTAGCTTTCATATTTTTCAGATTCTGTTCTGCCTGTAGCTCTGAGCCTCATATGAAGTGTTAGTCAGCTCTCTTCACAGGGTAAGTAGACAAAACAATCCTCTTCCAGCTTGAGACCAAGGACAACTGTTACAAACTTCAAGCCCAAAAAGCATAAGCAATGGGGAACTGAAGAGAGCAAACAAGAAGGATGGAACTTCACGACCTGAAGATGGAATTGGACAATTAACCCCAATATGCAAATGGACCAAAATCTTATAAAAGTGTGAGACCTCATGACCAGTCATCCATTTTGTGACCATTTTGGGTCCACCTTTGGTGTAGCCCTGGCCATGCTCTTTCACTGCCCAAGGTGTATCCTTAAAGGCCTTTCAATAAATACCTACTTTATTTTTTAACTCTGCGTGGTCTCTGTTCTTGGTCAGCCTCTCAAAGCATCAGAGATTCCTGTGGCAAGTGGATATTTCAGAGTCTTTACCTGTGGCTGTCTGACAACACCTTTATCTGCAGGCAGCTGTCCTTCATCCAGGTGTTCCCTTTGGCTGAGCAAAGTGGGAGCGCAGGGATGTAGAGTGTGATCACCTGTGGGCTGCCATTTGCATGTGGGTATCTTGGTGTGCCTTTACAGCATCTTCCTGATCCATCTTCGATGATGAATGGAAATAGGAACCCTGTGGAGATGAATAGGAGGGAAAATCAGTGAGAGAGAGGGAAACTGGATTTGTGGTTTGGAATGGAATCCCACCATTGCCTCTAGCTTGGTCCATTGATTGGGAACAGCTACCAATGATGGTAACAGCCTTCCCATGATCTCCATTTGTAGGATGGATCAGCAACCAGAGCTGATTCCTATGGTTTCAGCTAAAGCATTTCCAGCTGTTGCTTATATTGATTTTGATCAAATTTTCTTTTGGCAACATAAGTCTTTTCTGTGGGAATTAAAATTGGAATTTGACCCTTTTGGGCAGGAAACAGCAGCTTCAGCTCAAGTGCAGTTCATGTGAAAATATTACAGTGCCTTTTTTGCCTCCTTTAGTTCCAATTAAAGGCCTTAATATATAATTTAATAATGAAATTTTTCCAGAAACACTTCTGCTGTCCTTGATTCGCTCTAGTAGCTTTTTGCAACTTGCTTTGAGATGTCTGAAGGAGCAGTGAGTTATACAACCTAGCTGTTATTTGAGTGATATTCGGTGAGGTTTCAGCCATATGAACATAGTCTGTGGTGTGTACAGAAGAATATGAGAATATTTTAAGCTGACCATTTAAGAACATTTACTTAGGCTAAAAAGTGGCTTCTTTTAGCTAAGCTGGTCATAGACGAGATCATGTCTGTGACAGTCCACTTAAAACTGCAGTGGTGCAAAAAATCCTCATCAAAACTTGGTAAATTCTCTGAGAAACTTGAAGGTTTTTTACAAGCCTCGGGACAAACTATAAACTTGTGTGAGAATGCAATCTGAATTCTTGTGGCCAGCTTGTGAACTTGGAATTTGTAATGGAAATATGGATGTAACAGATTCTTAACCATATCAAGACCAGCAGGTGTTGCTATAATATATTAAATGCTGTGGAGCCATCAAATAAGCTGCACTTGAGCATTAGTTCAATATTTTCTATAACCAAATTGTTATTTGCTCGGAAAATGTAATGCTGTGAGAGATTTGCAATAAGAATGCTGCTGAAATAATCAAAGCACTGGAAAATTTCAGATTTTGAGCTGCTTCTGCTGAGTGACTAAGAGAGTTTTGCTACAGCTTGAGTAAAAGATCTGATCCTGCACCTAGGCATTATTCGTGTTTAAGAGTCCAGTAATGTAGGAAATAACTAAATCCTGTATATATTTCCATATTTGGAAGAGATGACACTGCAAAAACTTGTGGCATCTTCTTCCAGGGATAAGATTAGGTGATGTTGAAACTCCCGTTTAGGTTTTTCCTGCTCAACACAGGTCTCACTGATGATCCTCAAAACACCAGGGGAGAATTCCTCTAGGATAGAAACACATCTCAAAGAAACTGCACTTTCAGGGGCCTTGCAGAAGGTGAGCAGCAGGAGGGTCAGAAGTAGGACCAACAGTGGAGAATTTATATCTCAGAAAAACCTGAGCAGGACTTGCCAGGTGTCAGTGAGCTCAGGGAGTTTGTAACTTTTGCTAGATTTTGAGTTGGCAGCTCCTGAAACCAAGAAGGAAGGAAGAAAGGAGAAAAACTCCCAGCACCAGGATATATCCTATGGTAAGCAGCCCTCTAAGTGAGATGGGTTTATCTTTTTGTATAAAAGGAGGATCACTGTGAATATGAATGGAGAACTCTTGTGCATATTTAATGCCCATAGGTATTGAGATTAAAGAGTTAATGGTTTTGACCTGAGAGATTATCAATTTAGACTAGAAATAAAGAATAAATACGTTCTGATGAGGGTGCTGGCATAAGTTGCCCAGAGAGGTGGTGGCTGCCCCATCTCTGGAAACATTTGAGGTCAGCTCAGACAGGGCTCTGAGCAATCTGATCTGGTTGAAGATGTCCCTGCTCACTGGGGGGCTTGGAGCAGATGGGCTTTTAAACATCCCTGCCACCCTAAACTATTCTATGAGTCCGTATTTCTATGGACACTTAGCAAGAACTTCTCTTGCCTGTGGATGTTACCTCTGCCCTTAGAGGGGTAACATGTTGTGACGTGGGTGTGGACCCTCACAGAGGACAGCAGGCAGCAGCAGGGTCAAACATGGAAGGCTCTTTATTGTCTGACTCCAATTTTACTTATATACATTTTGTACAGAGGGCCCAGATTGGCCCAAGGAGGTTACAGCCTCCTGAGTCCATTGGTCACTATGACCATCAGTCAAATTCTCCTCTTAGAGAACAACTATGCAAAACATACAGATAAGTTCTAAGAATATTGTTTACATGAAACAGCATGAAAATCAGGCTGCAAAGGTTCAAACACTCGAAAGCAAGAAACTCAGGGGCGCCATGCGAATGTGGTCCCAACCATGTCATTTCCATGTAGGATGCCAAGCCAGTGCTGTAGTTGGGACACCCACGGCGCTGAGCGCGTTACCAGCTCTCCCCCTCGCCGGGAGAACAGTGTGAACTCGTTCCATCTCTTTTCCACCGGTGAGCCGGGTGGGGCATGATCACCTCCCCTCCGCGGCCAAGGACACCTTGGTCCTGCCGCCCTCCGGAGCCGCCCGCGGCTCTGCTCGGGCAGGACGAAGCGCTCTCCAGGTGGGCACAGCGCCCATAAAATGTCCCCTGGCGCGTTGGGCGGGCGAGCAGCGCGCATCTCCCGCGGCCCGGAGCCCGCGGCGGTGTCGGG
>VWZU01002302.1:696291-708219 GCA_013397095.1 Sterrhoptilus dennistouni | reverse complement strand
ATGCGCCCCCCGCCACCGCGCCCGCGGCTCCCATGGC
The DNA here is from genome assembly GCA_013397095.1 of Sterrhoptilus dennistouni. Taxonomy (NCBI): domain Eukaryota; kingdom Metazoa; phylum Chordata; class Aves; order Passeriformes; family Zosteropidae; genus Sterrhoptilus; species Sterrhoptilus dennistouni. The sequence goes on along the minus strand of VWZU01002302.1, from coordinate 708,182 downwards.
GGTGGCACGGAAAATCAAAACTTTGTTGACGGTGAACATCTTGGTCTTCGTGGGCATCATCCTCTTCTCCGTCTACTGCAGGATCCAGGACCGCTCCCAGGAGCTGGTGCAGATCGTCCGGAGCGCGGAGCGCCGGGCCAGGAGCCGCGGCGCCAAGGTGGGCAGCCTGGCCGACAGGGAGTCCATCCTGCAGCGCCTGGACCACCTGGAGGAAGTGGTCTACAACCAGCTCAATGGTACGGAGAGGGGCGGGGAGGGGATGTCCTGTGCCCCGGGAGGGTGCTGCGGGCTGGGGAAGAGCCCCCGAAGTGTCCCCCGCTCTGGGGAGGGGAGCCCGGGCACTGATGGCACCGGCCCCGGCGCTGAAGGGCTGAAAACCAAGGGCGAGAGGCGATGCCGGGTTTTGCTGGAGGGTCTGTCCAGCCTCCCACCACCACCCTGCCCCTCTGCCAACTCCTGGGCTAAAGTCAAGACTTCCTCAATCGATGCAAAGTTCAGGAGGCTGCAGTTCAGGGGTTTCAGCATCAGAGAAGTCCCTATAAACTGGACCAGTTTTTACCGTTTGCCTGCATGTATTAACTCTGCATAGGAAGTTGTTTGTATAGCAAATATAATGTTAGATTATAGCTGGAAGTCATATACTTGGTTTCAGAACTACTTTAAAAAACATTCTGCTGAGTTCTAACATTGTGCACTATTAATGGTCTGTTTAAACATAGCACCCATATGTTTCCTTAATGATTTTGCCATTTAAATTTGTTATTGTCATTGATGAGGAGGGGAAAGATCCACTAGTTCTTTTTATGACTTACCATTCTTATTCACCAGCCTTGAAAAATATTGCTAGGTAAGCAAAGAACCCTTCAATGGTAGTTAAAACAGGCTAAGCCATCAAAGTTGTTATAGGACAGATAACATTTCATATAGAAACTAATTCTTCAAAATGACTGCGTTTGTATTTGCATAGATTTGTAAAGTTCTAAGTGTGAGACATCAAAAAAATAAGTATGGGATTAAATATAGCAGTGTTTTGGGCAAGAAAAGGCTGAAGGAGTGAACTTTTGCATGAAATTATCATTTAAATGTAACATTTAGTGTTTTGCAGCAAATAAAATTTTCAGGGTAAATATGTTTAAGTAGAGCAAATGTGCTTTTAGGCTGCTTGTGGAAATCTTACTCGTAACATTGATTTAAGAAAGGCTACTGTAGCCTCAAAATGCAGACAAATAGGAGGGTTGGCATAAAGTATGTTTCCTATTACTACTTTGTGAATGAATGTATAAATCTAAGTTAGTTAGGCTGTTATGGTAATGTGCAGTTTGTGGCAGCAAGTGTTAGGGAACAGGCAGCCCCTCACACTCTCCTCTGGATAAACAGGGCAGAGAGAGGGGGAACGTGGAGTGGGGTGTTAGTCCCAAGCCCACACATTCAGGAATTAGAGGGAAAGTGTCAACAGCTGTGTTTTCTAACCATATTCTGGAACAGTTTTGAAGAATGTAGGATTTAAGAGGAAAATCCTTCTCGTGAATTCCACAAAGCCACGAAGTTCCCAAACTAAATTAAATCGCTCCTCAAGATATATCTGTTGTAGTTCAATGAATGGAGGGGGGTTTTTTGCCCAAATAGATTTGTTCTTTGTGTTGTTCATAGGGGAGACTTTGGGTAGGATTTCCCTGTGCTGTGTTCATCCCAGCATAGCATCCCCTGGAGAATCAGCAGGAGTCCTTAATGTGCCAGGCAGGCACCACTGCACACAATGACTGGAAGTTCTCTGTAAAGCATGCCTCTATTTTGGGAACTGTTTTCTTCATCATCTTTAATTTCATTTATTGGATATGGATCTTCAAGGTGAAATTAGTTGAACTTAGGGTTACATTTCTTCTTCAGGTCATTTCAAACACTGCAGGCAGTCTTCTTTTCCTGAAAGTTCTTACACAGGAAAATACAGAAAGTTTTACAAGCTGAGCTGTTCAAATTTCCAATTTATTTCCCCTCAGTGTTTCTCTAATGTGATTGTTGGGTTTTTTATTATTACACAGTGGTACATTAACACAGATTAATTATTTCATCATCTCCTGAAAAAAAAACAAAACCCACTTTTTCTCCCCCATTATGTTTCAACAAAAGCAAAAAGTCCTAAGAAATTAGAAGGTGCTCCACTGAAATCATCAGAGTTGTATTGCTGTAAGTAAAAGCAGGACCAAGCATCTCTACTTGGATTTAGCTCGCTGCTATTCTGTTTGTAATATCATGACTCATTATTTATGCCATTAATGGGCATAAATTGCTGCTCAGGCAGCACTGGGATTTGGGGGAGCCTGTCTGACAGGGCCATGCTGTGTCACACAGCAAGGCTGGTGTTACACAAACACTCCGTGTGCTCTGGAGCTCTGCAGCTTCACCTGAATGTTGAGCAAGGTTTCTCAGCCTCTGTCCTGTGCCTGCTGCCTGATCACAAGCTTAGAGAGCTGACTGAGGCTGGCATGGATGTTACTTTTTCATAAGGTGGGTCAAAGTCTCTTCCATGTGGAGAGACAGACATGGGCAGACAGATTTTATTCGGGAGGAATATGAGTTCCCTGCATACCCAAAACCCCTCAAAGCATCAGGAGGCTGAGTCCAGCTCAACGTTATCATTGCAGCAGGTCAGCCCAGTATTTCAGTTCTCTGCTCTTGGTCCTTTCTCTTTGAAACCAGCAAATTCAGAGCTGCCTATTAAGTATATTTTTGGTAATATCTCAGTGTTCTTTTATTTTATTTTTCTCTTCTATTCAGATGAGACCTGAACTCATAAAACTTACCTGGATTTTCTAGGGACTCTGTTGATGATCCAGTGCAATAAAATGTCATTCTGTGAGAGACCAGCCCTGCAGCTGCACAGAATTTTGTTTCTGTCACATATCTTTGTTTACATACAATCAAGGAAATCTTATTTTGAAGCGTGTACCTTCTGCAAGGAAAATAAACACAGGCAGTAACATTACAAATGTATAAAGAGGCAACCCAAAACTGATCACTTGAGAACTCATTAACTTTTCAGCCTGAATAAAATCAGTGAGTGCAGTGCCTGTGGAGGTGCGGGCAGAGCACAGAGGACCATGCATGAAAGTCAGGACAAAGCTGGTCCTTGCAATTATCTTTGGCAGAACAAGAGTTTTTAAAATGGGATGAATGAGAATTGCCATGATTCCCTGCAGAGTCGTGCAGACATACACCCAAACAATAGTTTCCATTTGGCTCGTGCTCTGGTTTTTTATCAATTTGGGAAAAAATAGTATTTCTGAAAGCTGCTGCTGGGTTTGGTGGAAGCAAATGAACAGAGCATGTAAAGGGAAAGGAAAGCAATGAAACATGTCAGTGGAATTTTCTTGGTGAGACTTTGTATTACCTCCTGATGTTTGACCTTGGGTACAATGTTTATTTTGAAAAACAGAGTTATTATAGAGCTAGCTGAGCAATCCTTTTTTTTTTTTTTTGCTATAGTATTGCTACTGATGGATCTATTTTATTGTCATTCAACACAGAACTCATGCCAGCTTGACTTGATAGCAATTCTTTAAATGCCATAATGATAACACCTTGGTATTTTCTTCCTTTTCCTTTACTTTTTTTGTAAAGGGGAAAAATTAAAAATTATTTAATTGACTGATTTTTTTCCCCTAATCAGTTTTGCATCTAAGTCTGTTGCTAATGATCTACCATAGAGGATAAAGAATTTTTGATGCCCCAAGTAGAGCATAACCTTTCATGCCAAAAGCAATTGAAGGTCAGACTACAATTTCAGTCTAATTGCCTTTTTCCCTTTTCACTGTCTCTTTCCAGTAATACACAACAATCAATACAGCATGTAATTAGATTTCATTCAATCTGCAAAGATTAAGAGAGCTTTCATCTTCTCATTATGTATTCTCACATCATGTCTGCCTACCCATGTCTTCTACACTAGACCCCTTTGACCTGTTCTGTTTTAGATGAGAAGGGATAAGTTGGGAGTATTCCCTGGAATTTGACAGGTTATCATTTGCTACACATCATAATTTGATTTTGCTCTCTTTGGGAAGATTAAATGCAATAGCAATTTCCAGTGTGATCAGTGGGGTTTACATTACATCTGCATTTCATGGAGGAGGCTGGGGGAAAAAGTGGACAATTCACATAATTGCAGCACAGAGGCTTAAAATGATGGAAATAGCAGGTCTTGGGTGCAGAGTACTGATTCCTGCTGACTGGGACTCCTGATTTTCAGAGTGCTCTGGAAGCCAAGTGATTGCATTTAAAATTCAGCCTGGCAATCTGCATAGGTAAAAGTTACAGTAGTGTTTTTAAAAGGGCAATTTATTCTTCATAAGCTTGGGACTGGTTGAAAATGGCTCCAAATTTCCACATTTGAAAGTAAAGATTGGGAACAGGCTGCGGGAGAGTTATGTGAATGTCCACATGACATGTCCACATTGTCAAAAAGAAGTTTTTACAGCTGGCAGCTCTCAGCTGGAGAGCAGTTCCTTGGCAGAGGAGAGAGGTAAAGCCACATGTGCATGGGTCACGTTTAGTGTGACTGCAGCTTTTTACCCATGAAACTTCTCATACCCATACGTTTTATGACTATTTCTGTTTAATGTTTATGGTCTGTTGCTAACATACATCTGGCAAAATCAGCGCCTAAACATCTCCAGAAATATCATCTCATTTGTGGGCTCTGCTCCCACTTGTGTGGTTTCCTTATCCTGGTGATGGGCTTCTCTTCCTGTGGCCTCAGTTTGAGGACATTTTTAAAGAAGTGCAAGGTTGGTTCTCATGAAGGCAGGAGGGAAAAACACTCATTTTTAATTTTTAATTTTTTTTTTAAGTTAGGCTGCCATTTCTTGGTTTGCCACACAGTGTTTTCTACTGTGCTGGGTCATTTTCTCAAGCTCGGGTAAGTCACCATTGCTACAGGCCTGACCTCCTGTATTGCAAAGTGATGGTCAAGTCTAACAGACCAATTTCCCCATCACACTCGCTTTGCTTGTGTTAGTCTTGGCTTATGTAGCTGAGGGAACTCACAATTGGTGCTTTCAGGAAGGTCAAGGTTTTATTCCCCAAAACAGAAGGAAAGCGTAATGAGCCAATATTTGGATAGCTCCTATATAAATATAAGGTAATATACAAAATAATATTACTCTATTTAGGCACTTTAGGAAGAAAAGTTCTAAAAGTTTAGTTAAAAAAGAGGGCAGATCTCTTTTGTTAAACAGGGAAAATTGCACTCAGCTCTGCAAACTATTGACAAATACAAAAAAAGAGTCTCAATTCCAGCAGCACATCAGTGATTTTAAAGTCTTTCCCTGTACTCTGTGTTTCATACAGTGGTAACTATTTTATATGTCATGTTTCTGCTTTTTGCCTTTGTAGCTGGGAAGAAAGCTTATTTTGACAGGACAAAAAAAAAAAAGTGGTAATTTTATCGTTGACTCATTTGTGTGGAACTTGAATCATTTGTACTATATGAGATTAAAAGCAATGTTTACAGAGGCAGAAAGGAAACCTTTGCCTGATGTTGGTTTTGTTGCCTTTTCAGCTGTATTCCAGTTCAGTATCCTTCCATTTCTGTGTACATTTCTCTGGAACTGGAAAAGTAACTATGGGTCTGTCATCTTCCCAGAGAGGAGCTGCAGTGTGGTGGTTGCACACCTACAGCCACTGCACAGGTTTAGAGGATTAGAAAACCTGGCTTTAACTCAATACCCTTGATAGAGAGAGGTGGAGCCGGGTTTTGAATTTAGGGGGGTTGATTGTTTGTTTGTTTGATGTTTTAGTAAATAAAGGCAGGTAGCAGTTAAACCAGGAGCATCATTTTAGAATGAGGTTTCAGACGCTGAATGTGTGGCGCTTATCCAAGTAAACACTAAGATTTATGAAAGGAAGGAAAATAAATGAGCTACGTTTAACAAATCTGCCTTTTTTAAATGCTCTTCTCTAACTTTACTAATGGGCACTCTGTTTTTCTCTCTCAGCATACTTGGCATACTTTTTTACGATTGTTGTTGTTTGTGGGGTTTCTCTTGGTAGTCATTAGCATCATTTAGTTTAAACCAACACACTGAAGGCCAGAAAAAAGTAGAAAATAAAAAGAGTCTGTGATGTTCTGGATAACAGGAAGGAAGAGAGCCAGTGACAGCAGAGCAGCTTTCCAACCTTGTTGTAGTCCTATTGATCAATACTGTCGTCTGAAATAAGACACCTCGAGTTCCTGAGAGCAAAAACCAGAGAGAGATCCTCTCAGTGACCCAAAGTCATCTTCTCCTGAGAGCACAGAGCTAAACCAGCCAAATACTAATTGGATGTGTCTGCTTTTCCTAAAACTCATTGCTGTGATGCCATGGAAATGGCTGTGAATATCTGAAAGCTTCATAGATGGAGGAAAAACCCATTTCTAGGACTGCAGGGTGAGTGCAAACAGATTAAAATCTGCCTTTCTGCCCTAGAGTTTCTATCCTCTCAAGTGTTCTGGAACATCTAGGTTCTCCAGACAGTTTTGAAGACAAGTTACAACACAACTGGCACTTACTGGTTACTCAGCAAGTCCTGTAGGGGATAAGAAGATTGTAAGGCATCCTCTGGGCCAAAATTTCTTGACTTATGCAACAGAAGGCAGCAATGATGCAACTCGGTCTTGCAGAGACCTGATTAAGCTAGAGTTACTTTGAATTTAAACACATAGTGGTGCTGCTGGGGGTAAAGGTGAGAACCTTGGTTCTGTTGGTTATTTCTCAGTTTGATCTGATGGACTTTCAAATTCTCATTTCTTGAAGTGACCTCAGAACCGTGATCTGGTGTAGGTCCAGATGAAGTGATCTGTGTGCATGTGCACATCTGTAGATGTCCAAGGAAATGGTGTTTTGGAGTTGAGTTCTGCCCTCTTATCCCTCTGGTTTGATGCTCTCCTCACAAAGTGAGGGAAGGAGACTTGTGCTTTCTGCAGTTCTTGGCACTAACTTTTTATTTCACCTGGTTTAGTTAGGTGTGACTCCTTGCTGGGTATGGAGAGACAGTCCAGCAGCGCCTTTGGTGGGAAATCCAGTGGAGTGGATGTTCCAGAGGAGCTCTCATGCCAGTTCCCTGCCCCTCTTAACTGCACTTCTCAGGCCATTTCATTTCTGAACAATTCTGTGTTTAATTTACTTGGTTGACTTGTTCTGAGGGATCTTCTCACAAACCAAGGATGAGCCTGGGGCCATGAGTTGTTTTTTATCCTTGTTGAGGGCAGTCCTTAGTGAAACAATGCAGCAGAAATGGGCTGGTTTTGAGAACCTCTGACAAATGGCAAAAGGCCAATTTATTTTTTCCTTCAAATATGTCCTTGATTAGTGTCTTTGAAGGAGAGTCTGAGGGCAGCAGCAGGGTAGAGAGCTGAGGAGACAATAGAGAGATTCTGCTTTGTCATCATGCGCAGCATGGACGCAGAGTTCTCTTGGGGGCTGAAGAGTTGTTGAAGTAAATGAGCAAAACGTTTTTAGAGAAGGTGAGGATATAGATTTCTGAATATCTTAAGCCTTGTGTCACCTCCTGTGGAGCCATTCTCTAGAAGCACTTTCACTTGCCACTGGTCTGATTTATGCTTTTAATACATGAGCTGTAATTTGCATGTCATCCTGGGAGAGTGGGCAATGATGATGAAGAAAACTAAAGCAAGGAAAAGGTTTTTTAAAAGACCTTCTCTTGAAATAGCTTTCTGCTACTTAAAAATGGTTCTGTCAGGCAGGGATATTTGATGCCAAAATATTAGAGGAGAGTGTTACTTGCTTCACAGCACAATGTTTGGAATTCCAGTGTCTGGAATCACATTTAAATAACCCAGATTTGGTGGGTGAGGATACAAAGGAACATACTTGGCTTCTGGGGTTCAGTCTCAACCTCCTGGGCTGCATGTTAGAGCAACAAGCCCAAGAGGCTGCTGGAACACCAGGATCTCCCTTGATGAGAGAACAGCCCCTGTAAAATGGCTCAGCACTGGCACAAGCCCTGACTCCCCCAGCAGGTCCCCGACACCTCATTCCCCTGTGCAAAGCCAAGACAGGCCTGTGGAAAGAAGCTGTTTGTGCAAAGGCCTGTGTGAGGACTCACAGCACAGAGCTGCTCTCTCTGGGGTTCCCAGTGTGTTACTGGATTTTCTTCCTGGGGAGCTGTTGAGAGCCATGTCTGTGCTTGAGTCAGCAGTTGTGTTTAGCTGGGAATCTAATCCAGGTACAAAAGTGACTGTGCTTTCTAAGCAAAGTGCAGATGCTGCCAGCCCTGCTGTGCTGGAGCAGTGTGTGGGGTGGCAGACACTGCTGGCTGCACGGGGTGACTGCCTCGAGTAGGTTTTTATAACTGCAGCAATGATTCAAATTCTCCTCAGCTCACCCATGCACTTAGTCCTGTTGAAATCAGGTGCCTAAATTAATCTTTGCTATTGATCCAGAGGCATCAGCACAGTCAGTAGTTATCAGTACAGTAACTCCAGTAGTAAATTTGGCCAAGTGAAGGCATTTTTGCCACAGGATGGAGAGTGGGTTTGGTAGTCATGATGATGTGTATGTACTACAAAGGATGAAGCCTTGCTGTGTCCCTGTGCTACTTCAGTATGGTTGAGAACAGAGTCCTTCCTTCTTGAAGGATTTAGAAGGATTCCCCTTTCTAGTAGAGATCTGGTGAATTTGAGGGGTTTTTGCCTCTGACTCCTAATTCTGGGGGCTCTCATTGCTTCTGTGTTTGTGCTGTTTGGCTCCAGTTTGCATTTGGCAAAAAGAAGTTCTCAGACCAGGTCAGATTAACACTTCATCATGGCTGTCTTGCCAGTGGTACTGCAGGACCATTTGCAAAGAAAAAGGGAGTTTGTTGCATATAATTCCATTTCTCTTGGAAGATATCCATGAAGACAGCTGGAAAGCCCTTTCCTGCAATACTGGGGAAGTTTGCTGCTTCTTTTTTTTTTCCCCTCTAGCATTTTTGGTGGGGTGGTAGGGTTAATTGGTTGTTTTTCATTTGGATTTTTTATGCTGGTTATGTATTTTATTTGGCAACGGGGCCTTACTGCCCTTTTAGAAATTGAGTTTATTTTTTCTACAGTTCTCATATGCCTCTAGGATGAACAGCTTTTGTAAATAAAAATGTATTTTTTGTTATATTAACTCATTTTCAAGCAAGCCTTGTGTTGTAGCAAAGATTGGTGGTATTCTTTCCTATGCACACTGAACTGAAGGCAGTGATAAGACTAAAAATATCCCCAATTGAAATAGCATTGTATAACCCAAAGGTTAGTTTTCCTCAGGATGAAAATTTGCAGTTGCTCTATAGATTCCTTGTAAGACAGATTTCTGGTCATGCAGCCATGTGTAAAATGAGGCTACTGATAACTGCAAAGTTCTGTATCTGCAAAACTCAGCCCCAGTGGTGGCTGCCAGGAGCAGAATTCAGCTGGTGGCCAGTGCTGACACCCCTTGCTCTGGTGTGAGCTGGGGCTTAGTGCTGGCTGTGCTGGTTGTGTTACTCTCACATTTGGTTTCTCTCACCCGAGAGTCAGGTGCTGGCTCTGGAGAGTCTTTTTTGCCCTCTGCCCTCTGAAGGCTTTGAGCCAGACATGAGAATGAATTGGAGTCTTCAAGGTCTTGGTTTTCTTGTTTTCTCTGTTTATTATTTCTTATCTTACAAGTTTCTTTCTGTGCCAGCCAAGGTGTTCACAGCAGCTTGGACATGATGCAACTCCTCCCATGATGAGGTGTTGCTTTGCTTTTATACAGATAGTTACGTGTTCATTATTTACAATTTCATACCAATGCCAGTACTTATACTAGAAGGGTCATTTCTACTTTGACCCAAACCCTTCAAACTACCTTGTGCCCACGTCACTGCAGAAAATGGAGGCCAAGGAAGACCAAGAAGAACCCAAGTCCTCCATCTTGTTCCCCAATTCTAAGAACCCAAAATGACCAAATTTTCCACCTGGTGATGAACTACACTACTGTCTGTTCCACATTTGTGACTTGTAATTCCTCTCTGTGTTGGAGGTTTTTCTCATGGACTGAAATCAAAGCCAGTGTCTTCCTGGACGCTGTGCCAGGGTTCCCAACCCCCCTGCACAGACCCCAGACCCTCTTTCTCATGTCCCAGGCCTCACTACCAAGGTCTGTGACCTTCCAGGGAAACCAAAGGAATGCCCTGGACTCCGACATGTTACCAGCACTGAACTGTGGGTGCAGAGCAGGGACCAGGCACTGTTCACACCTCTAACAGGAAACCAGGTTTTCCAGCACAGAGCTGTTAATGCTAAACCCTGCTGATGGATTGCAGGTGGCTCCTTGTAACAGATGGGAGTGGGGCATGAGGGGAGAGTGAGCTGAGCATGTTAGAGTTATTAAACAGCCCAATGCTAAGCTGCCCAGCTGCTGAAAGAGTTGGTGCTTTCAATTTCCACAAGCAATGAGTGGGTTCGGCATGGAAAAATGGGTGGTTGGGTGGCTTAGGTGTGAGCCTTGGGTTTGGAAACCACTTGTATTTTTGGGTAGTTCTGTTAGATAATTTATGTGTGGCTCAGAGAATCCCCAGGACTCAGGTCTGTGCATTTGGGCTGCTGACTTTCCAGAACCGTCACAGGGATGTGGGCAGCCAAATTCTCCACTGGAGCCACCTCTCTTCCATGTGGCCAGTCATTTCTACAACTCCTTTATGAACTTTTGCATCTCCCAGAAGTTGCAACTTTCTCAGCAGTTGAAAAATGTCTTTTGTTTATTCACTGCTAGTATTTCAAGGAGCAGTGAAAATGTTTTCAGGTATTAATTATGAATTTCACTAATTTCTTCAATTTAATATTTGGCAAACTCACTCAACACATCCTTCATGGGGTACTCCTTCAGGCACAGACGTGGCCATGTCAGCATCTGCACTGAACACTTCACCCTCAGCTATTCCAGCTCTGAATACACAAACCCAATAATCTTTGATTTTAGACTTGGGCCAGCTTGATGCTCCTCCTGAAATAGATCCATCTGGCTCAAAGCATTTCCATTCAATAGAAAATTAATTCCGTAAGGGAAGTGCTTTTATAATGGTCGTATCCAGTGGGGTTATATGTAAAACCTTCTGTTTCCTGAAAGAGTCAGCTTGGTATGGGTCCCATATTCACAGCTATGTTCCCATTCCAGGCCCACATAACTCAAAGCCAGGCTGCAGAGAGCCCTCTCAGATGAGGTCATGGAGGGAAGAATTTCTTCTGTGATTCATTCTGAACCTGATCTGCCTAATAAACTGGATTCTTTGTCTCCCTCTTTCTGTCACACATTAAAAAGTTCTCAAAGTGAGAATTTTCAGTCTTTGCACAATGAGAAGAGTGAACAAAAGATGTGCGTAAATGGAGGAGAAATATTTATGAGGGAACAAAGACATGGCCCTAACTTTGAAGCTGGGATGGAGCAGCCCAGCGTGCCAAGGGACATGGGCTGAGTGATGCAGCCCTCAGAGAAGGAGATGATCATTGCAGAAGGATTTTTTTGCATATGTTGCAAGACTACTTGTTTAGGCATCTCTCAGCCTTTAATCATGCTGACAAGAAGCTGGAGCACAAATAGAGTCTAAGAGACACAGTGGAGTCTGTGGACGAATGCGGCCAGTGTGAAATTTTCCCTATTGCAGCTGCTTATAGTCAATGGAAGTGCTCATGGCATGAGTGAACTGGGGTCAGGGTCTGTGCCCAGCTCATGGCAGAACTGTTCTGGCCCTAAGAGGAGGTGGAGATCCCATGGCAGAACTGTTCTGGCCCTAAGAGGAGGTGAAGATCCCATGGCAGAACTGTTCTGGCCCTAAGAGTGGAGATCCCCATGGCAGAACTGTTCTGGCACTGAGAATAGGTGGAGATCCCATGGCAGAACTGTTCTGGC
>VWZU01002302.1:573745-695770 GCA_013397095.1 Sterrhoptilus dennistouni | reverse complement strand
GAGCTGTTCTGGGCTGAGAAGAGGTGGAGTTCCCCATGGCAGAACTGTTCTGGCCCTAAGAGGAGGTGGAGATCCCCATGGCAGCACCACAGAGGACAGGCCAGTCTGGGAAAGCCATACCACAGTTTGACAATGCATCTTAGCATGGAGTGTTGATAGTTATTGTGCACCAGTTTCAAGAGAGAAAAGCTCTTGAATGGCTTCCTTATGGCATTGAGTAACAAAGTCAGAACCAGGCTCAAAGGACAGGACAGCTCATGCAGGATCAGCACCAATTAGACATGACTGGGCTGAGACACATTGTGCTGTCATCAAACAAAATGGTATTTCAGGATGGAAATTCATTTTAGAAGCAGAAATCAGCATATGATCTTCTGGTTTTGTCCCTGAGCTGGAAGGAGATGCCTCTAATCTGTTTGATGGGTGATATTGCATGCCTGTGGTTCCTCAGTGCCTCAGCATATGGTTGTGAAACTAGAAGCTGATTATTTTCAAAAGTATTTTGACAGATACTGAACTGACAAATTCCCTGTTAAAGAGAGAGGGAGAGGTTTTGTTTGCTTCTCTGCTCATGAGGCTTCATGGGTTTTAGGATCATACCTTGCTTTATATTCCTCTCAAAGGTGGCGAGGGAAAAGCACTCATACTATAAGCAATCAGAAGGATTAATTTTTTTAATTAATTCCAGGGGAAACAGGCAGAGCTGCATGGAGTGGTGTGCCCTGCTGTCTTGGTGCCTCGACTCTAAGCCTGTGCTCTGCCTTTCCAGGGGAAAAAGTGCTAATCTAGCGAGTCAGGCATTTCCATGTGAATTTTCTGTAATATGGAAAAGTAGTTTTAAATGGGATCACATGCATACCTCATTATTTCATTAGAAGTCTCCTAATCTGTGACCAAAGAACAGGCTCTTTTATCAATTACTCTGGTTCTCATCATTGCCACTAACCCCTGACAAGAAGCAGAGCTCACAGAAACTGGAACTGGGGTCAAGTAAATATTTTAAGCTGCTGAAATACAAGTCACAGATCCAGGACAGCTGGCCTTCATTTCCAGGGGGTCTGTCCTGTGCTCTTTATCTGTGATGACAGCTCATCTCTCTGCTCCCCTGATCCCCATCCCTTATCTGTGTCCTCAGGTTAACTTTGTGATATTGTTAATCTGTGGTGTTTATAGCAGCCAGGCATCCAGCAGACCTGGACACCCAGTAATTAACACATTCAATCCTAAAAATATGTGTTTAGTTCCTTGAGCAGCTAAACCAAGAAAAGTGACTTTCTTGTGAGTTGGCATCCCACAAGTGAATTCTTGGGTGGTCTCTAACAGCTCCAACAGGTCTCTTGTGTTTGATCTTTGAACAAACCTCTTCTCTCAGTAGGAACATTTTAATGGCACTTTCTTCCCAGATGTCAGCTTCTGTGACACTCACAGAAATGCAATTTTTGGAGACCTCTGACTGTCTGCCAAGCTTTGGCTGAAGTTAGAAGCAGTCCTCGAAATCTAACAAGCAGAGTGAAGGGATAATATGGAGAGGGAAGCAGACTGATAGACAAATGGAGACAATATGAGCCCACAAAATGTTTTTTCTTAGCAAACCAGGCTAAAAATCATATTGGTGCCAAATGGGATTTTTACTTATTTAAACACAATCATGAAAATTAAGTTCTGAGCTTTTAAAGGAACCAGACTCAGATATCCACATTGAACTGTTTTGCTTGCTCTGTTAATTGGTAATATGTTAGCACAAGCATTTTTTCTCTACTTCCCTACTTATTTCAGTTAATAACTCCAGCAGCATGACATTTCCCTGACACTACACCAGGAGAGCCTGCTTTATTTTCAGCCTGCTGAAATGGCAGACTCGGGTCCCCCTAGCCTTTCAGTGCCTTTCAGTGGTGAGTGAATAATTAAATTATGAGCGGAGCAGAGCAGTGATGCTCTGTGCTCAGCAGCGTGACGCGCATCCTGCTGCTCATCCCATCACATCCCTGTCACAGCCCAGGGCTCAGCCCTGCCTTCCTCTGGCTCCACTTGGTGCTGGGCAACTCTTACTGCTTAGGAGAAATGTGGGTGTGAGCTGGAGTTTAATCCTGGCTCCACTTGGTGCTGGGCAACTCTTACTGCTTAGGAGAAATGTGGGTGTGAGCTGGAGTTTAATTGTGACCAGGGAGTGTGTCTGCTTTGTGTCCTTGAGGAGTGATGAGCCCAAGCTGGAAACTCAAAACTCAGGTTCCTGAAATTCAAATTTTGATTCATACCAGTCCCTCTACTGAAGGATGATCTTCTCCTGTATAAAGGCACCTTCCATCACTGTCCTCATTTCTCTCTTTACTGTGTAATTTAATACCTCATAATGTAGTCATAAGTACAAACCAGAGGCACATCAGGGGACAGGGACATCCATTCTTTCATGGGGTTTTGGCATAAAGGAAAGGAAATCTTGAGGAAAAAATCAGTCTCTGAAAATCTGAGTTTCTTTTTTCATTGCCTTGGTGAGAACCAGATAAGCACTGCTGCAGTCAGTGGCATTAGGAAGGTAAATTGAAGAAGGCTGATCCACAACTTCAAAAACTTAGCCGTTGTCTTTATATCTGCTCTGACTCCTGTATATGTGTGGTAATTCAAACTGCTCTCTAGGTGGATCAAAGCAGCACACTGTTACCAAATGCATCCTGTCTTTTCCAAGGCAAGCCCAGGGGTCCTGCTGGGGGTTTGTCAGGGCCTAAATCAGCCCTAGGTCACAGTCAATTCATACAAATACCCACATGCAATGAAGCCAATCTTGCTAATAATGAATCAGTTATTATAGCAGGGCTGGGGTTTAAAGTGCCTGTAATAGTAGATTGTAGCTTTCCCGCTCCTGGAAGTCTGAGTCAATTTATCTTTATATCAACAATAAACCAGAAAGGGCAGAAATCAAAGTAAGCCATGTTTTTATTACCACTTTTAAATAAAGCATTGTGCCAATATTTTTTCCCTAACATTACATCTTTATTTTCTCAAATTTATCGGCAATTGCTATTTATCTTCATTTCTCCTTTCTTTTGCAAAGCTATCTCATCCCTTGATTTGCTTCCCCCAGAGAATGTGGTACCTAATTCTTTTTATTTGTCCTTGATAAATCCCTGATTAATTGTATGTTATAAGCTATCCATGCAACATTGTGTCTTTCATTTCTAAATAGGCTTTCTTTTATGAATATAAAGAGCTAAAGCTTACCTTTCTAGAGCCAGAAACAAATCCACACTCTACATTTCCTTTAACAATAGCAAGGCACTTCAAAACCAAGTAAGATTCTCAGCACTGTGGACTCCTTCTATTCCTCCTTTGTGAGCAGCAGAGACTCAGAGCTTTAGTTGGGCACATCCTGTAACAGATAGATCTGTTAAAAATGTGGCTGTCACTTCATCTCATCAATTAGGAGAACTCTGCATAATAACTGACTTCATCCATTTTAGCTTCAAATATGCCCTAATTTGTTAATTTGTAAACAGTTTGGTTTAGATGCTGGATTCAGGACTGTATTTCTGCTTTTTAAAATGTGTCCCATGTTCAGTTTTGAGCTGACTTGTCCTGCTGGCAGAAAATTAAATCATACACACATTAAGAGGTTGATGGAAGGAGGCACTGCAGCCTGGCATTGACAAGCAAGGCACAGCTCTGGTGTTTGTTGACATGAGATATGAAAATAAAGTGAAGGCAAGAAAGGGGAGAAAAGCAGAGATGCGAGTTCTGCCTCAACCAAATTCCCAAGCCAAGCTCCTTGAGAGGTGTCAAAGATGTGCCTGAGAAAGAAGAATGCAAAGACAGGTCAAGAAAAATACACAGATCTACAGATCTAAAATAGACAGTCTGTCAGGAAAATGAGTATGTTTTGAAACCAATGTGCAATGATGCAAAAAAAGAAAAAAAGAAAAAAGTATGTCACCCTTACAGAGCTTTTAAGGCAATACCACACTGAAAGGAAAGGGGAGGAATCAAGGCTCTCTCTGGCTCCTGTGAAAACCAATATCCAAATTAACTGTTTTTCAAGAGATTGGCTGGAAATATCTGAAATCTCACATCCTCAAGAGCAGCTGGTATCTTCTCCCATCTATTCCCAAGGAGGAATGTCCCATGATAGGATGGAGAGAGCGCAGATAGAGAGCCAGCCCTGCCCTGACAAACCCAGGGACTTTCTCAGGTCATTCCACTCTCTGATGGCCAATGGGAAGGGCAGGCAGTGACTCCTGGAGCACAGAAAGGAGAGCAGTGGACGTAGCCAGCAGGTCTGTAGTTGTTAACATTGGCTCTTTATTGTGGTTGCATTGCCAGGGGTGAGCTCAGTGACTAATTTCACTACAGTGGAAAATCGAGATCCACTTTCAAGCATGATGTGACTCTGAGCTCCAGCAGCTCCCACGTCTGGGTTTAATGCTGCCATCCTCTGCTGTGCAAAATGAGCTCAACAACCGGGAGCTCTGCAGCCATACAAATGGCAGAGTGTTCTATATGACTTTGTTGTTGGGAAAGCTATCTGTGTGATTATGTTAGTTTAATTTAATAGCAGGCTGTTTAGGTAAATGAGCAGGGAGGCTTATGAGTGTCTGCAAATAATGTGGAGCGTGATTGCAGAGTGATGCTGCAGGAGATGGGATTGTCTGGCCCTTGTCAGGGCTCTCCAAACACCCTTGAGCAGGAGAGAAGAGTCTTCCTTAACCTTGGACAAAATCCCTCTGAGACAGAGACCGAAGGGTGAATTCTGGCAAGGATTTGGCAGGTTTCAAAGGCAGTAATTTGGCAGGTTGGGCAATGTCAGATGTGGTAGAGCCTTTGATGAGTTTGGACTTTATTATCACACAATGGAGTCTAGAACAGCATGAACCTGCACAGGACCTGAAATTAGATAGGTAGAGGGTTGTTTGTTTGTTTGTTTGTTGTTCTTTGTGTTTAAAGATAATTTTTTCCATTTGGAACCTTCACCTGTGGGATTGACTGTCGTAGTGGAGCTGGTCTGAGAATAGAGCAGTCAGAGACTTCTCATCCAGAATTGCATCAGAAGTCAAAGGGGTATTTTTAATGATTAGAGGTGTGCAGTCAGTTCTGTAGGGTCAAGGAAATGTCATTGCATTGAACAGCAGCTTTCCATCTGTGGCTCCATCCTGGCAGACCTTGGGTCACAACTCCCTTCCTGCAGTGGTCCGCTGCTTCCCTTCCCTACCTGTGATTAACACGAGCAAACTCCTTGCTTCTCAAAAGATATTTTCTTCATTTATGAAATTAAAACCTTTTAGCTTGGCTGAACCAGCTTGTTCCTGAATCTAATTAAATAGCCCCAAAGTTTTAGCTCTTCCGCCATAGAGCTTTTCAAGGAGAAGTTGCTCTCCCTTCCTCTAGAATGGCTCTGTTATTGTTTTAATGACCACTTCACCCAGGAGTTTTCACCTCTGTTTCCCTGGAAAAATTAAAGAAAATCTAATATATTGATAGAGATGATCCATTTCATGTGAGTCAGTGGCACTCTGACCGTGACAGTACCAGAGAATTCATTGCTGCAGGAGCCCATTGAATCTAATATTAGTGGCTGGGCTTTTAAAGGACACTGGGTAGTTTTATGCCCTGTTTCTACCTGTCTGAGTTAAGATAATGAGGGTAATCTAATATTATGCTTCAGGGCTTTAGTTACCTAGCTATGGGGTTCAGAAGGGAACTCTGCTTCCAGGGACTGTGCAGAGTTTAATTGGCCAAGTGCTTTATCATTTGTGTTTCATTTCCTCTGAAGCCTCAGGTATTGGCCACTGCCAGAGGACAGGTGCCAAACTGATGACACTCAGATTTTGTCTCCTTTTAATATCAGTGGGCTGCCAGGCAGATACACCAACATTTCAGCTCTTCCCCCTCAACTCCAGATTTATGCCATCACCAGAGGAGTTTTCTGGCTTTCCTCCAAAGCCCTGAAGTGAAAAATACATTTTGTATTTCACCGGCAAAAAACACAAGTCATCTGGGATTTAAAAACTTCTAGAAGAATTGTGGCATCTGTTATTTATTTAAAGATAACAAAGTGATCTTTCTCTGTGAATGATCTTTTTGATCATTGAAATTAATTCTTTTAAAAAATCAGTCACACACATATTATTTAAAATTATGCGTCTGGGGTAGGGTCTCTTTATTTTGTCTCTCAAAATATATAGCTCTTCCTGGCTCTTTTTGTTTATCTCAAGTTTCTGGCAAAACTCTGGCACCTCTCTTATTATCTGTAAATTTGGGATCAGTGTCCTTCCTCACAAATGAGCTTTTATCTTCATCTCCAATGGACTGTACAGCTGCTATTTCTTGGTCCTTCCAGTCGTCAATCTGTTTATCTCCTCCTGAATTATCTGTTGTAATTAGAATACATTTTCTCATCTCAAGGGGTAACCAGCTCCAAATGAGTGTTCTATAAAAGCAATTACTTTTGATATTAGATATCTGTACATAAAAACACAGTATTTCTTCCAATTAAAAAGCACTAATGAATTTTGTGTCTGGAGAGGCAGTAGCCTACACAATGCTGCAGTTTCTGTGAAGCCAAGGAACAAAGGATTAGGCCTGGAAGGGGCAGTGGAGTGTTTGCTGCACCACTGAATAGCAGATTCAGAGGGAACATGGCTCTGCAAGGACATTCTGTTCCTTTTTGTCCCCAGCAGGCCTTTTGTCAACACTGATGGGTCAGATCCCTCTCCATGTTGTGCCAAGATGACTAACACAGTTTGTCCTGCCACGCCTGTCTTCTACACCTGGCCCTCAATCTTTTTATGTCCTCAGATATTCCTCTCCTCTTCCTCAAGGTATTCAGTCTTGCATTTGGCGTGGGGCAGCTTTACCAGAGGAGGACTCCTTCCCTCTACAGACGCAGAACTGCCACCTTTCACCATCTCAAAATTACCTGAATGACTGGGGAGCTTTATCACAAGCTTTTCTACAAAAAGGATCATTTCAGAAACACCTTGACAGTGTTATATTGTCTTCTTTCTTCATTATCTTTCTGGCATCTGGTTCTTGTCTTTATTGATGGCGAGTTCTTTGAGATGGGAACTGTGTTTTTGGGCTCATGTAACATCTGCTACTGTGGTATCCTGAGTCTGGACTATGTGCCGTGAAAACTCTAAGGAAAAAACTGGTCTGGCCAAATCCTGTCCTGGTAGGACTTACCATGTAGGATTTAAGGATTAAAGTATGGTGGGAGCAGAGTGTGTAGGATGGAATAAGGGTCAGCTTCCAACCCAGATGCTGAGAACAGCCCTGGGCATCTTCATGGAATTTTCCATTGAATGTGTTTTGAGCACTTGACAGATATTCACATGCTGTGTCTCAGAGTGCTCTCTGCAACCTGGAAAAGTCCTTGTTTTGAAGAAGAAACATATGGTAAAGCACACAAGGGGTTGGATATTATTCCTCTTTGCAGATAATCTACATAATTTCCGAGGCTCCTGGTTCACACTCTCTGCCTGACTGGCTGCTGGGCGGGGGGAAAGGAGAAACCCCTTACAGGCAGAGCTGGCAAATCACTTCATCCCCTCACCATCATTCAGAACTCTTCTCACAGATGGATGTCTTATAGGATTGTCTCTCATCTGGGCATCAAAACTGAGGAATCCTATCTCAGGCTTTCCATTGAAGCCTGGAGATGAGGTTAAGCTACAAAACCACTGCACCTCCTGCTTCTAGAGCCAAAAAGTTGCATATCAAATCCTTCAGCTTTACAAGTTGCTGTACCTTTTTCCTTTTCAAGCCATCAGCTGCAGGATGCTGTTTGTCTTCTCCCTGATATATCTGCAGAGATACTTGGGGCTGATACCAGGCACCAGGGGACATAAACTTTTCAAGCAAGGATGCAGAAAACTTGACTACAACTATAAAAAAAAATATAAGACTGTGTTTTGGGTTTCAGATAAATGGAAGTGCTGGGGTCACTTAAATTAGATGGGGTTTTGTTTGTTGCCCTCCAATTTCCAAAAGTTGGAGCTTGTATCCCTGTGGGATGTGATTTGCTGGATGTTGCTGTATGTAAAATAAATCTCCTCCACATCCAGCATTCCTTCCAGCTCAGAAAGTGACCATCTTTTGATATGGGCAAAATTCAGATCAGTTCTCTGGTCAGGAAATCTTACATATTATGTAAGCTTGCTTCAGGGTCATGGTGGGAGAAACTGATTTGGGATATGGAAAGTTGGGATATACAGAAATTAAGGGCCAGGCTCTGTTTAACATTTAGATTGAATCATGAGCTAGACACCAGCAACTCCCTATGCTGCATGCCACTGTTTGCAAAATTGGCTGAAACACTGTCAAATAGTGAAATAGTTCCAAATAAAACTTTTTTCCTCCTGCATATTGTTGATCCTCATGCTTGCAACAGAAAAATCCTTTTACTTTTCCAGGTTTAATATTGGTGCAGTGAACTGCTGATGCATTCACTGAATTTATGCCTGTGGGGCTGCTGTGCTCTGTGTGTGTGAGAGGCATGGGGCTGTTTACACCAGTGAGCCTTTCTCTGGTGTGAGCTTGCTCCTTTAGGAATTACCAGCTAATAGTTATTTTTAGGGATCACTAAAATGAAGTTATAAACAGCTGGGTGAGCTGAGACCTTTAACTCAGTTTTGAGCAGCTCACTTGTAGTGCACTTTTCCTCCTCCTCCTCCAACCAGCTGCTTTTCCTGTGCATCTGCTTCACTCTGACATGTAGCTCCTGAAGGAGGAAGATCATTGCTTCACTCCATGCCTCCAGATATGCCATTCATTGAGGCTGCAACCTTCAGCTGAAGTTTTTAGCTGCAACAGAACGAGATTATAAAATTAGCACAATACAGTAATTCAAGGTGGAAGCATTAGGGCTGATTCAATAGCTACAACTGCTCTAATTCCTGCCTCTAAATAGGTGGGCTTATGTAAAAATAGCTTAAAAAGACATTGTGAACTGAGTCTTGTTTAAGCTGTTACTGAACCTATTTCAGAATCTCTAAACCTTTTTCTTTTCTTTGCAAAGCTGTAACTGGAAATGCTAAAAGTCAGCTTTGTCAATCTATGTGGAGTTGCTATTGTCCCTGATGCTTTTTTTCTTTGGTTAAGCCAAGATCCAAAGATTTTTATTGCCTTACACGGTATGCAGTGATATTTTCAGCTGAGAAATAATAATTGGAAAAGGAAGGAAACAAATGTTTTGCTGATGAGTTTTATGTTCTCTGTTTAAGAGAGAAGTATTTCAGGAGTCACAGGTAGAATTGCTGGGTGACTATGCCAGGTTTTTTGACCTATGCCAGGTTTTTTAGAAGGAAATGTTTTATCACCTCCTCCTAAGGTGCTAGTAACTGAAATACTTTTCTGCAGCTATTTAAACATGCAGATGATCTAAGTGTAGGTAAAGCTCAGAAGTCTGGCTTTGGAGCCCTTCCCAAGCTGAGGCTGAGACAGGCCACCAAGGGCATTTTGGAGATTTTGCAGCAGTTCTGTCAGTGTTCTGACATCCTGTTATTATTTTAAATCACTTCTTTTTATTTTGATTTGTCAGAAGTTTAATTTTGTCTGAGAACTTTGGCTGAACCTGATTTACAGCCACCTGTAATTGTGTTGCAAATAAGAAAAAATGGTAGTAAAATAATCACAGCCATAATCTGATCTAGCTTTTGCCATAGTTTCTCAGATAAATCTCCTTAGTACTTTTCCCATTGTGACAGGGTTTATGATGAAAAATAGAAGATCTCTTTTCTTCCTAGAAAATTATGCATCCTGTGGAGTAATTAATCTGGTTAAGGAGCTAAGGCTGGTTTGTTCTGCTCTCCATTCTCCCAACGATTTCTGTCCTGCACAGAAATCTCTGCAGTGAGAGCAATAAATTTGAAATGAATGACAGACACTAATTATTTGTGACCTCATTGTCGTCTGCAGCATGGAACAGTCTATGACCATTCCCAGTGTATCAGCTGCAGATATTTTTAGCCTGGAAAATTTAAAGAAAGGACAGAAAGCTTTAAAAATAGCTGCTCACTGGGCATCCCCTTTCTGCACATCCCCATTTCAGCCCCTTGATC
This sequence comes from Sterrhoptilus dennistouni, assembly GCA_013397095.1. Classification (NCBI taxonomy): domain Eukaryota; kingdom Metazoa; phylum Chordata; class Aves; order Passeriformes; family Zosteropidae; genus Sterrhoptilus; species Sterrhoptilus dennistouni. The sequence continues at coordinate 685,724 of VWZU01002302.1, read as the reverse complement.
TCAATGCTTGGCTCTGGCTGTGTGCCTTGCCCTCACTGGCTTCTTATGCCATGGAAAAATGTGTGAATTAGGACTGCAGGTGAGTAACCCAGAGATAAGAGAATTCCTTCATGAGAGTCTGAACTGCCCTCCTTAAATGTGACTTGGAGAAGCCAATTCCATGTTTGTTGTGCCATTGTGTTTGTTGCCACCAAATGCTGATGGTTTCTTTCATTCTTTTTAATTGTTTAGTTGAAATAATGACATTTTCCTCTTGAAAAAGTTTTGATTTGAAAAATGTTCAGCAGGTCAAACTCTAATTGCTTTTCTTGGTGTTGTAAATGATCTGGGGGAGAGTCACACATTCCTGTGTGGTGTTCCCAGGATTATTATAAATAAGTTCGTCACTTGTAATGACTTCTTGATAGCGAGCCTTTTGGAAAGGAAAGCTTTGACATTAAACACAGGATATTTGAGGAGTTTATTTATGAGGATTCAGCACCAAATTTAATGCCTGTTTCCATGGAAGAGGTTCTTGGCAATGGGATCATATGGGCATGTTTTATGTTGGTTTAGTTTTGTTTTACTTTTTTTTTTTTTTGGTTGACCAGTGAATGAAACCTGTAAATCATTGTTGACTGGCTGACTTCTCAGCTTTTACTGAGTGTCCAAACTTTCTGCTGCTGTGAGCTGTACAGAGCTGAGAGTCTTACATATTTCATTTGTCAGATGTGAAGTACAGAGGAAATCTGGAGTGATTCCCAGGTGGAGTGTCAGCTCCATTAAAATAGTTTTAACACATCTTTGTGGCAACAGGCTGGGCTGGGTGTGTATTTGAGTCCAAATGATCCATCTGTTGACTCAGGCAGTGAGATCAGATTTATCTTGTATTTCCTACCCAGCAGAAGCTGGTGACCAGTCCATAGCTGTGTCCCCAACGTGGGAACCAAACCTTGACCAGAGCTGCAGGAGTCACAGGTACCAGAGCTGACATTAATCTGGAGCTAAACTGGTACACCCACATCTGGTACAAATTCAACATCTCTCCCTTAAAATGAGTGAAGCTTTAATGGGCTACATGGGGAAACCCTCCAGTTCTAATGGGGAAAATTTTTCTTAATTATCTTAACAATAATTAGACATTTTGGAAAAAGAAGGAATCATGAAAGCTGCTAATTGATTCTTTATAGTTTGCTCATTATGCAAAGATACTACAAGATGTGTTGATTTGGACTTTGGTTTGAAAAGCTGAGGATAATTTCCACAGAGCTATGAGGGTTTATGAGCTGAGCTTCCTGGGAGTTTTAAAATTTCATTTATCTGAAAACATTTTGTGGTCACAGAAGAGGTTCTATCCATATCCTTTACATTAATAATTTGATTTTTTTTATCTGTTTCATTTAGGTCTGGCAAAGCCCATGGGACTAGTTGAAGGTCCAGGAGGCTTGGGCCAGGGGGGAATGGCTGCTACCCTGAGAGATGATAGCCACGAATCAGAGACTAAGTATGAAGAATATGGTTACAATGCCCAACTCAGTGACAGGATATCACTGGACAGGTCCATCCCTGACTACAGACCAAAAAAGTAAGTTGAATTCTGCATTATTATTTGGAGTAAGGGATTGATTGTTGTTCTGCTGACCCATTCTTCTCTTCACATCCCTTCCTGGTTGGAATATGACAGCAGTTACTCATACAGATAGCCCTGAGCTGAGTGAAAATGAAATAGACTGACTGCCATCTCAAGCATGAAGTGGCATATTAAATGCACAGCTAATTCTGTTAGTAGCACATTAATATGCACATTCAAGGCCTTAGATGAAGAATTACATCAGGTTATCAGTGCCTTTTTAGTTTGGTTCATTTAGAAAAAGCCTTCACAGGTGGCAGATTTAGTCTGTGCTTCTTGTAGTCACATGCAATGGGAGGGGAGCAGTGCAACAAACACTTTATAGTCACTGGTCCCTTAAAAATAACCCTGGCTTATCACATCAATTGTCTTTAATTGCATTTGATATTCTTAGAATTGTTTAGTCAGGGTTTGCAGTGTGCTGAAACATGGACTAAGTGCAATCCATCGGGGTCCTGTAATTGCAGTCAGATTTTTTTTTGTCTTTGGAATGTGTGTCTATTTTTATTTCAGTGTTTATAGTCTTCACACGCCTGTGCTGTGCTTGACATTGCAATTACATGTTTATTATTTGCTCTGATTTATTATATTTTGCATTAAATAACTTTCAAATCTTTCATATTTATGGAGTTATATATTTTCCAGATGAGACACCCGCACCGTCATCCCATGAATGACAATCAGTAATGTCTTAATGCAGAGGAGATCAGCAACAATGCCTAGTTGCTCTCAGGAGACAGAATTGAAAAGAATACTTAATTAATTTCTAATAATAATCTTCTGTTTTAAAAGACCCACTGGGGCTCCTAGGCAGAACTGAAAGTTAAATAAAAAAAGTATCTTATTAAGTGGTGAAAAAAGTTTAGCCAAGCTAAACAGCTGTGCTCTGTGAGTAGATTGCAATTGAATTAGGATTTTAGGCAGTTCAAGCTGCCAAAAACAAAACTTCAGCTTAACTACAAATTTCATTAGCTGCATTATATATTAAACTGATCTCAGAGGTATTGACTCAGCATTTGTTTTCTCAAACCCTTGCTACAGAAAAGAAAACTCAGGTAACAGAACTGGCAAAGAGAAAACAATCTACTGCCTCGATTGCACCACATTTGATGCAAGTACACTGACTTGTTCAATGGTCTCATCTCTCCTCTCTTGATGTATCATAAAAATCCATCATGGAGTTATGCTGGGGGAAAAGGAGTCTGTAGCTATGCAAATATTGGAGTTGTGCATCTGGCCCAGAGACCCTAAAGTCAAAGTGAAGTTTCCCAAATGGAAGTTGGTGAGGTTTGACCCAGCTGTTACTCGCTGCTGTGCTCAGGGGGATGAGGATAAATGAGATGTGTTCTGCTAGGAAATGCAAAGGCTGCAGAGCTCAAATCCAGCTCAGCAGCTATCAGAGACATGAAACCATTTGCAATGCATTCATGTTTCACTTCATATTACGCTCTCCCACAGTTTCACTTAGGAGCTCTGGTGAGTCATTCAGATGAGCTTTTTGACATTCTCATTGTGCTATCTCATCAGGCCATGCTACATGATTAAATATCTGTGTTACTGGGAGAACTGCCTTCCTTGTCATGTTTTGACATACTGAGGTGGTTCTAGTTAGATCTAGATGCTGCAATTGATGCACTTGCCTCTAGATGCTTATAAGTCACAGGAAAACCCTTCAGACTGAATTTGCTATGGAAGATTAGTGAAAGTGGAGAAAGTAGAAGGTCTTTGTATAAGAAGACTTTTGCCCCCTTAAAAGGGTTGAGAGCAGCCCTGAGGAGGAGGATGAGATGGATCTCAACATGGCCCAGTGCACTCAGAGCCCAGAAAGGCAAATGTGTCCTGGGCTCATCCCTCACCGTGGGCAGCAGGGGAGGGAGGGGATTCTGCCCCTCTGCTCCACTCCTGTGGGACCCCACCTGGAGCTGCATCCAGCTCTGCAGCCCCCAGCATAAAAAGGGCGTGTACCAAAGCTGAGCTTGACTGTTTGGTTTAGACACTCTGCTCTAATTTTGTCTCAGAGAGAACTAAACCTCCAGGAGCTTGAGACAGGCTTTGCAATACCACTCTTGTCCAACTTATCTGTGTGCTGGCTTTTCCAGTGGTCTCATCTCTTCATTTCTCACTTCTCAGTTTCCTTGTGATTTATATTCATGTCATTCCCAGGACTGTTCATTTTTTAAAAGAGAGGGCTTTTCATTTTTAAATTGAGAAGCAAGGTAGAATCAATGTCCAAGGCATGTACAAAGTCCATGGCCAGCCTGTGAATAAAAACACTTATCTGAATTTGCATTCCCAAAGTATTAAACTCTGCTTTCTCCCCATTCTGGTTTCCATTTAAAGCATTCAATCTGTGCATTTACACACACCAGTAGGTATTAAAGGTATGAACTGGGAGAATTTATACTCAAGTCTGCATTGCATAGACACAATTTCTGAAAGTAAACATGATTTCAGTAGGCAAAGTTGGGACTTGTAATCTTCCAAGCTTGATGAGAAATATTGTATTTTAGTTCATTTGAGCTCCCCTCTTACTGTTGTCCACTCTTACTCTGCTAGAATAAGCCTTTTGTTCCTACTACAAGCATAGGTTCATAAACATTTGGCAGTTTAATTGCTTTTCAGGAGGTATTTTCATCCCCATGCAGCAAATTAAAAAATATGTTGCACTACAGAGGTGCACAGTCAGCCAGCATGACCATGAAGGCTCCTAAATTGGAGTCACCTCCCTGTCCTTCCACTGCAGCACACTCTCAAGCCTGGGCGGGTACTCCTGCCCTCAAGATGCTTTTCTCACATTTTGTTTTGCTTTTCTACCTGCTGCTGCCACTGCAGATACTTCTTTTAGCTCAGAAATCTTTTCTGTAGGATAAGAATTTCTGTTGGTTCAGGAGACGAGAGCAAATTTTGTGCATGTTGTGTTTGTGTGCCAAACAGAGGCAGTGGCAGTAAACTGCTTTCTTGTGATTACAATCACACAATAATTACAAAATTACAGTTTGATTTTAGTATGGTATGATAAATATATCTCAGCTTTTTCTTCTCAATATCAGAGATTGTTAAATATCTATTAGAGACGTATAAATAATATAATATTTGAAGTTTGCCAAGGGCTATACCACAATAAAAAATATTTTGTGGGGAGTTCAGAATGTTCGATGTCCAGATTTTTCTTCCCAGCAATAAAGTATTAGCAGGAATTCTAGCCCTCAATAACACATCTTATTTCCTCCATGAGATGGAATAAAGAGCAGCTTTTCTTGTAAGGAATAGGTTATTTTTGTTTTGCAAGCACATGGCGAAGCTAGAGCTTGTTCTGTGGTTCTCTGGGAAAGGTGTTACTTGATGGTGAAGTGTTATTGGAGTAATTTCCATACATGTTCTTCCATATATAAAATGAGTATTGTGATTGAACTGAGCACTAAATGAAAATAATCTTCTGATGCCAATGAACCTTGTGTGTTGGGAAGCATAGGAACATGTATTTGTGTCACTTATGCCTCCCAATATGTGCAGGTGTGAATAGTCCTGAATCCTGCCCCTGGGAATGCTGTAAAACCTGCCGGGCTCTGTCCATGCCTTTCTTACCAAAATGTCAAAGGGACAATGTTTGACTGAATAGTCAAGACCAGACCTGGAGCACCAGAGGTGAGATTTTGGTGGAGATTCTCCACTTCCCAGGGTCAGCCACCTAAACCCCTGCAGGCACTGGGCAGAGGAGAACAGGTTTCCTTGTGTGGCTACAACAGGCTGGCAGAATTCATCCTCCTGCCCTTTTTGGGGAGTAACAGCCTCCACTGCTGCCAGCTCTAGCACAAAATATCAGCCCCTGCCCCAGTAACAAAGGGTCAGACTCAATCTTTCCCAGTGATACATGAAGGCAGAGGTGCTAAAGCCCCATGTGACAGTAGATTTTGACTTCATCAAAGTTAAAGAAAGTAGAAAAACTTACCAAAATGAAAACCTTAGGGAATGTCATTCAAAGACAGGGGTAAAGGCCCCCAAATGTACAAAAGCTGTTTGTTTTACTGTGTGGCATGCTGGAAAATTGGGAAGTGTCAGCTAACCAGATGCTTTCAAACCTAAGCATTGTCTCTCAGGATAACATCAATTCCCCTGTTCTTTTTGATGCACAAGCTGTGAAGCAAGGGGTTGACTTGAACAGGTGCTCCACCTGTGAATCCAGCATTTGCTAACTTTCTATCACTTGACTTTGCAACTTAAATAACTTCAGGGGTTTCTTTACATGCAGGACACATCCACACACACAGACACACACACTCAGGCACTTGTCAAAACCACTTGCTGTCATGCATTATGCATACTTTTGAGAAAAGTTAATATGATCCTGCAGCTTCCATAATGGCTAAATTGGCTTTTACACAAAATTGTCGCTGCTTGGTGAGGATCTTTAATTTAACTGATCTTTTTTTTTTGTGCAACTGGATGCCGAGTGCATTGTGGCAGTTCAGTGATAATAATGATATTAATGTATGGATTCAGTCTGCTGACTCTATCAGTTAAAGAAGATATTTCTTTGTGTTACGGTCATGGATGTTTGTATTGAGAAAATTCAGCCCTAAAGAGCAAACTTATTAATGCCATGGCAACTTTAGCCATAAAACACAGAGAAATCTTGGTCTCAAGGAAATTGCTTTCGTTTATTCAGTTCTTTTATGGAGGCAAGTGTTTTTGTGGTTTGCCATAGACATTTCACAATAGCAAAAGAATTGCATCTCTAGGGCTGTGGAGTGTAATTAATGGTTCAATCCACTCCATACCTAAGGAAAAGCTTTTTTAATTACCTATCAAAAAGAATTCTGGAATTGATCAAATAGTGCTACCAAGGGGGCAGGCTTGGTAAATAGACCTCTGATTTGTTCATTCAAAGGTTTAATAACAGCAGCTTGAGTGAGGCCAGCAGAGAGAGCAGCCCTGCTGTCAGGGATGGTGCTCAGTGACCACTGAGCTGCAGCCTCCTGCCAAGGCACAACCATCACCTTTAACTTTGCTTAAAGTTTTCTTTAGGCAGCAGATCTCTGTGGAGTCCCTGTGACATTGCAGCCAGCAGCTCTCTTGAGCCACATCATTGGTGTGTTTGCAGTTTCTCTGTGCTGGGAGGAGTGTCAGTGGTGTGGCTGGATGGCCCCTGCCCTCCCCTCCTCTGCTGGGATTGCTGCAGGAGCAGGGCACCAAGGCAGATGGTTTTCAGAGAGCATCAGCTTTTGCATCAGTGCATTGGAGGAGGCTGGGGCTGGGATTATTTGCTTTTTCCCCACCTCTGCTGCTTGCTCTGCCTTGTGACCCGTTTTTCAGATGCTCTGGGGACACTGGGTGTTCTTTGAGCCACTTAGAGAAATGACACAAGAAACTCCAAATTAAAACAGACCCTTAGGATTCTTTCCAGGTTAACCAGAGTGCAATGGAATATTTGAAGTGGAACAGATCCAGAGCTTTCCAGGAATCGGAATTTCTGATTAGCAGAAAATGACAAGTGAAAAAAAAAATCACCTAAAAATATTTTGTGTTAGGCTGAACATCTTCTGTGAAATGTCTGTTTAAACAAAGTGTTTAGACCAATGAAACTTTTAGTTTCCCATTTAAAAAATCATTCTTGAAGTGATGAATTTTCCATTACTAGCTTCCACCAATACTTTCAAATTAAATATCAGGTCACAGTAAAATGAAACATTAGTTGAAATTAAGCATTTCATTTTCTTTTTTTAGCAGAACAGTTGTTTCACAATCAAAGTATAGGCAAGGTATTTTGATTTCAATTAGGCTTATTTCTTATAGGAAAGCATTTGACTTTCTTTTTTGCACCCACTCTCAATCAATCCAAACAACCATGTTAAAATTCTGAAAAATCCCTTTTTTTGGCCTCTCTGAACATATGACGTAAATTGAAGCGGAGAGAAGGAAAAACAGAGAGAGAAAATGGAGCAGACAGAATTACCTCTGGGCAACAGATTAAGATTGTTTATTGGAGGGAAATTCAGTAAGAGATGAAACTAAGTGAAGTGTTTTAATTAGATCCCAAATCAATGTCCAGATGTGGATTTTGAGCAGGGCCAAGGAGACGGGTGTAGACACGTGCTCTGGGAGTTGATGTAGCTGTTGACCAGCTTTGCCAAGTTACACGGGCTGGGCATTTTCCTGGGGCTGTGAATCCTCTACAAACAGCACCTCTGTATGCACATTATCTGTGTGAATAACTGCAGATACAGCCCCAGAGAGATGCAGCCAAGTTCCAGCTGACTTTTGCCTTGCCCAAGAGCAGGAGGAACTGGTGTGGGCTGAGTGAATCCTTGTGCTGCTTCCTGTGCAGTGAGCTGGGCTCTGACCAGCTCCTCCTCAGCATTTGGTGTTGTAGTTCTGACTCAGATCATTTGGGATCTCAGCTGACAACCTAAATTCACTCATACTGCTGCCCCTGGGCCAGCTGCACTTATATATGTGTCCCTGTGTACCCCACAGGCTTGTCACTGCATTTTGGGAAATGTTTCTCGTTTGACTCTAAGGGGCTCAGACTGGAACTGTGCAAAGCCCTCAGAGGAGAGGGAAAAAAAAATCACCTGTTTCTTTGGCTGGGCAAGTAAACTCTGAGGAAGTCACAGGTACTGCCAGCACCTACAGCCCAGGGCTCTGTATCAGCACAGTCCCTTGCAGCTGTCACTGAGCCCTGGAGTCGTGACCTGACCCTGTTTATGGAGGTCCTTCAGGTCTCCTCCCAGCTTCTGCTGGAGCTTTGCTCACCTTGCACAAATAATGATTGATTAGTTGGAGTGTGGGCTCAAGCCTTGGTCTCCCAAATCCCAGGTCATTTTTAGGTCTCTGTATATTTAGTTAGTTGTGCAAAGTTAAATTACTCTAGTGGAAAGACTGAGGAACAGGTTAAAACAGTAGCTGTGTTTCCTAATAATAATAAAAAATATATTGAGACACCTTCCATCCCCATACTTGGGGCCAGTACCACAGTTTTTGCCAGAAGTGGCTCATGAGCAGAGCCTCCATGCTGTCTCCATAGCAGCAGTGCTGGACACTGTATCTGGCAGTATCTCACAGTTATTTCTAATATTCAATAGATGTTTTCTCTGGCTTTTCCCATTAGATTCATTATTGATTCCCTTTTGTTTAGTGCTAGGCTTTCCAATTAAGTAGTGACTTTAATTATACTGCAAAGTGTATAACATAGGTCTTGATTATTAACACTGACCTGTGGGATGAAAGGAGCACCAGAAAGGCTAAATTAAAAAGAGCTATAAAAATGATCAACCTTTTCCAAAAAGCCACCTTATGTTCAAATGCAGTAATTTTCCTCTTCTACATTTTTGCAGTGCCTTTGTGTATACTAATTGTCGAAGACAAGCTCTGCATGACTGTCAGCACTAATAAATGTAGATTTAGTGAAGGCTGAATTTGATTAACCAGGGAGTATAAAAAAATAACTGATTGCAATGTTGTGTTTAAATGCAGTGAGACTGGAAGCCATTCCCTGCAATTTGTCTGCACCAGAATGTACTCTTGAATACATGAATAGTTTACCTAAGGTGGGTTGCATAACAGTGACTAGAAATTAGACATCTGATTTAGGCTGATGGACTTGGCTGCCTGTGCAGTGGATGGAGATGCCATGGCAGCATTGCTTATCATGTACAGAGTGTAATGTCCTCTGCAAGTCCCTCCCTCAGGAACCCAGGGCAGCCAGCTTAAATGGGATTTCAGGTGAATCCAGCCCAAAGTGTTATATACTCCGAGGCATGCAGAAACAAGACCAGATTTCTGTACTAGCAACACTCATTGAAGAATGACCTGCCAGCATGGGCAGCCTGGTCAGCTGGGAGGGAAAGAAAAATGATCAAAAAGCTGGTTTGCATCCCTCAATTTTTCTCATCAATCCTTAGACTAAACGTGTCTTGTGTGACCTGCACGTTCACCTTAAGCCACTGGGTTTTTTTTTTTTTTTCCTTTTAAAGTATTCTTTAGAGACTGTTGTAATTTTTTTAACTTGAAAACAGAAAGCCACAGTATTTCCATGGCATAAAGAGTATTTCCTCCTGAAGAGCAGCAATGGTGGGGTGCTGCCTACACATTCTGTGAGCTGTTCTTTCATAGGTAAATGCATCTATCTGTAGTGCAGGAGCACTGCTGAGATCCAGCCAGGACTTGCAGTGCAGGCATTTTATAATTTCTTTCCTTTTCCCTCCCCTGAGCCCATGGCTGGTTGTTGCCTGCTATCACTTCCAGGGAGAAAAGGGTATTCCTGTAAATTTCTGAACTGTCATGTTATGTTACACTCCATGATATCACATTACAGGATAAAAAGAAGTAACAGAACAAGACAGGCAATGTATTCAGGGTGGTATTTCTTTTCCTTTTATGTTTCTTCGCATGTACCTCTGTTACACTATATCTGAGATTCTTTGTAGGGCTTTGAAGGAGTTCTAATGGTTTGAAATAATATTTCCCATTTCTTTCTTAAAAGATTTATGCAAATTTAGTTCTGCTGACAGTGTGAGGTGTGTATAATCTCCAGATGTCTTCCTCGTGTAGCTTTAAATATTAGCGAGTTCTTATTCCTATTTTATTTGGATAGGTTTCATAGTATAGGAAAGTCAAGGTTTCAGGTCACATAACCTCAAGGTTTTTTAGTTGTTGTTGTTTGTGTCTTTGTGATAAAAACATGAACAGGCCAAAATGTCAGACAATTTACTCTTCTGTCTGAAATAAAACTGAATTGTGAACTCCAGGTTGAGGCACTATTTCATTTTAATAGTATCAGTTTGTGCTTGTTTTGCCTGTGTCTCCTGTTTTGAGTGAATTTAGTGCTAATAAAAGTGAGAGACTCTTAAAAGTAGCCAGAGCCAGAAGTACCTGACAGATACAGGCTGGCAAATGTTAGCTCCCTGTCTTGGTTAGCTTGATCTAGATGCTTTCCAAGGTTTGGTTTCTCTGAAACAACACCTGCCAGTTAAGCTGTTTGAAAGTTTTATGATATTGGAGTGTGAGGACTCTATTTTCTGTTCCTCCAGCTTTCTGAAATGTTCTTGTCTTCTGTTGCTTGCAGATCTTCTGCTGTGGTCTCAAAAACAAACCACAGTTGACCCAGGCCACCTTGCTAAATGCAGCACCAAAGGAGCTTGGTCTAAGTGCACCCACAATTTCAGGTGCTGTTGGTGTGTCAGGATTTATCAGTGAGGCTCTAGGCAGCTTTAAATTACTGGAGATATCATCTCTGTGTATTACTTCTGCACAAGCTCCCTGTTTCTCAGCTTCTAGACACAAAACCCTCTGGAATTGCATTTTACCTGTATTAGATGCCTTCAGGTTGTCAAACAGTTCCTTAATTAGTTTATTTTCTTCTTGGCTCCAGGGGATGAGTATATTATTTATTCTATGCTCCCAGGCTTTTGTTAGTCTGCATTTATGCATTTTGTCTTCTGCAGGCCCCAACAGCGGGCTGGCCTCTGGGGTGGTATGAAACACACCTCTCAGGCAGAAACGGTACTTCAGACTTGAATAATGGTGGAATATTAATAGCAGCAATAATAATTAAAACCGTGCACTAAAATACCCTGGGGTGTTTTTGCTAAGTTAGTCTGTACCCCTAAAATTTCAGAGGAAAGGCATAAATTTTAGTTATTTCCATCCACAAAGTGAGCAGTTGTCTCATTCAGAGACTGGAGTAAGCTTTCATCCCCACCATGGATGTTTCATTAGGACACAGCTCTCCCAGAGGGTCATGGTGCAGTTTACATTAAACCCAAGATAAAAATGACATTGAAGCTCTGCTCCTGTATTTTCTACACTGCCTGAAAACAAATGCTTAACCTCCAGCTACTCCACTGGCTTATTGCCTTGGTGTTATTAACCTGCATGTACCACGAGACAGGGAATTTGTGTTCTGTTTGCTCAGAGAGGAACCCTCCCCTCCTTTGTCTGACAGGCCTGGGGATCTATGGAAGCACTTGGGGAGAGTTTCTCTAAGTGCAGGTCTGAACAAACAGCCTGGAAGGGTCTGGTTGAATGTGTGTGTCTGCAGATGAGGGATGAGAAGGGCTGTGAACAGAACCTCAGCCTGCTGGGCACGCATTTAATGGCAGTGCTCTGTCCCCCCAGTGCAGAGAACTCACTCCTGCCTTTCTCTGAGGTGGCAAATTAATTTAACTCTGCAAACACCGAGGATGGGAATTTAAAATGCTTGTGGTCTGTGGGCAAGATAGAAAAGATATCAGAGAACATAAAGTGAGAAGGGAAGTAGTTTCTCAGTGGGCTGGTTTGGGCAGGAACAGTGAAGTGCTGCAATGGCCAAATCTCAGAGCCAGGAAAAGGCTCTGAGTGTCCTTGGCCTGCTCAAATTCACAGCCTTCCTTAAGTACCTTGCCTGGTCTAGGACGTGTGCCTAATTTCTGTCAACCTGAGTGAAAAGCAAGCACATGTTGACCTGTTTGGGTTTTCTTTTTTTTCAAATTAGGATAAGAACTCATAAATATAAAAAATCTGCATACATTGCACTGTTTTGCTGCTATGAAGTGTGTGCTCTACGTATTAGCTGTGTGCTAGACAGTAAATGTGGCTGGATTTTTAAAAACTTTTTTCATTTCTAAATGTAACCAAAGCTAAATAAAAACACAAGAGTTTTCTCAAGTTATACAAACTGAAGCTATATAAACAGTTAGAAAGGAACTGTTGTTAACATTTAACTTTTAAGTGCATGAAATTGTCGAATACTGTGCTGTTCACCTCTAACTAGCCTTTAATTTAAACAAAAGCTATAAAAGTGCAATTAGGCTCCAGTCCAATGAAGCACTTAAATATGTTCCTAGTTTTAACTATATGAATAACCTCAGTGAAGTTAAGACAAGCTTAGGTGCCTTACTTGAATAGGACATTTCACAGATTAGTTGTAATGCATGGAGAACAATCCTGCAAGTATCACTGGGGAAGATGTAGGGAGCAGTAAAGTCCCATCTGCACTTCAGGATTTGGCTGCTCTTGCCCAATGATTTATCCTTTGGGATCCTGACCTAGAGCTGGTGGAGAGCTTTGGATGTGCTCCATCATCTGATTGTGAGGCAGCTTCCTACCCACACCCAGCACAGGCACCTTCCTTTGTCCTCTCTGCCCGACTCAGACTTTTTATAAACACTCTGCTGCTGCCACCAGGCTCTCTCCTCAATCCCATATAAAGCATCTAAACATCGTGGATTTAACACTCCCATTTTCAGTGCTAAATCAATGTTCTTTATGCATTTGTTCTTGGAACACTGCTCTATTTGAACCATAATTCCTCCCACATACCATAAACTTGGTTCTGCTTTCACTCTGATAGGAGTTGATCATTTAAAGTAAGAGGAAGCCCGTGACTACTGTTCAAACATTTCAAGGCCATTGCTGGTTAGTCAAATGAGCTTGTACACCACCTCAGCAAAGTGCTCTGATTACCTTTCTGGGCTACAAGCAACCTTGCAGCAGCAGCTGGGACAAGTCAAGATTAAAGAGCCTCTCACTACAGTTTTGGCAGGCAGTGGTGGAGTTTATCCAGTTTATGGCTGACCTCCCATTTGGTGGTTTACTCCTCCAACCATCCTGTATTTGTACATAGGTAGAAAGAAACATTCTGTTGCATAACTGAATTTGACCAAAGATTAAAGCTGGTCTCCTGTGAAATACACTGGAGCCTATTAAAGAAGGGATTGTTTGCCAAACGTTGTTGTAGATCCTCCCAAGACCATAAAAAACATTGTTAGCTGAAGTGATAGTGGGAAAATATTGCAATCCTCTATTCCCCTCCTTAGCACTACACTGCAACGTGACAGCAAACCCATAATGAAATTCATGAAGAGCTCTGCAGCAGTTACCTTGAAAACTTTTTATTGCCCTACATTTCCAGGTTACACTGTGATACTCAGCCTCTGTCCAGCGGCAGCAGCACCAGCTGAGGCAGAGAGATAGTCAAAATTAAACAAAAGTACCTGGATTTTTAAATGTTAAATACTTGCAGTACATTTCCTAATAGTCAAGGATAACTTTCTGTATTTACATATTATTATCTGAATAACAAATAGCTTCAAGGGTACAGCAAACTGTTCTGTGCAAATGGAAAAGGGTGAGTTTACTCTTATGCATTATTTATTGAAAATAATTCCTTTGATTTCATAAATTCCACTGCTTTTCCCTTATGTCTGGCAGGGGCTCAGTAGGCAATAGGAGAGGAGCTTCAGAGGAGGTGCTGTCTTCAGATTTGTAACCTGCTGTTGCATATCTGGGCTGTTACCATCTCACTCCCTGCAGACATGCTGGGATTAATTATCCCTTTGCCATAAAGAACCTTTTCCTGGGATCTTGATGTATCACCTTGAGTGGAAAAGCACTTCTTTAATGTGAAAAGTGCTAACAGCCTGTGCTGCTGGAACTGCAGCTAAATGGCTTCACATGGCTTGCTGGAGAGCAATGACCCTTGGTGACAGCAGCAAGGAGTGGTGCCACTGGGCAGCAGCCAGTTTTGTGAATGCAGCCTGGAAAACATCTTCTGGCTTTCTGGATGGCTCTTTGTGAACCTTCCTTATCTGAAATATGAGGTTTTCAACGTTGGGCACCAGACTGTAGGAACATCTGTGGACGGCAGGGACAAGGAACTTTGCAGACCTGAGATATTCTAAAAAAAACCGTGGTTTTATTGCAAGGGTCGTGGGTAAAGAGGGCTTTGCCTTCAGCCACCAGCCTCGGCTGAAGGGAAGCTCCAATGAGAGAGAGAGAGAGTATGAGGGAAGGGAGGTAAAAAAGCTAAGAGGAGCAAGAGAGAGGTAAGAGCAAGAGCAAGAGAGAGGGAGCGGTAAGAGAGGTAAGAGGTAAGAGAGCGAGCACTTTATTACAATACGTTATATCTCTTTTTGTGTTGAATATTCTAATTTACAGTGACCAACCGGTGCAAGACACAAAACCTACAGACTTTGCATGCAGCCTATGAGAACTGCTATATTACCATATCATCCTATATTCTAAACTCTAAAGACTACTTTTCTTATCTACTTTTTCCCTGATGCCTTGGCAGGGTGGAAAGGGGCTGCATCCTTGGGTCCTTTTGTTTTCTGTCCTTCAACTTAGCTCTAGCTAACCACCATCTTCCTGCCTGCCATGATCCCATCTCAAAGCTGCCCTTCATTCCTATTTCACTCACGGGTTTTACATCTCCAGTATTTCTTACTAGGCAATCATATTTGCAAGCCCTTCCTGTCCCATCTTTCCCAACACGAGGTCTTAGCTTTGGCAAAGGAGAAATGTGAGTGTGTATTCTCTGTTCCCCACAGAGAACATGGTTCCCAGAATTAAGTTTTAAAAAGTTGCCCAAAAGGTAGTGTTCTCCTGAATGTATTTTGCTGATAAGATCTTCAAGTCAAACTGACACAATGCCTTTAGTTTGGCCTCTATTTCATATTGCTTCATCTATTTCACCATTTTTTATATTTTACTTAACTTCAAAGAGCTCTCCAGCCTCAAAGCAGAATTTTCAAAGATGGCCTTTATGGCTTTTGTTTTTAAGAGAATCTGTCTCTGGTTTTTACTTTAAAAGGATGCAAGCTAAGAATCCAGCTGGAACAGGGGCAAGGATATTTGCAAAATCTCGAGAATCACTAAACAAGCCATTTGTTTTAATCACCTAAAATGAGGCAGAATTACATGTCACTTGGAATTTAGCTGAGCTCCTTCTTAAATTTAAGTGCAGCACCATTAAAAATAAAGTTGCACAGGGGATCTGTTCTCTTTGGGGATTTTTGGAAAGCATTTGAAAGCAGATTTCAGCCTCTCCATTAATTTCCAATGAGCCTAATGCTTTGTGATGCAGCAAGCATACAGCCAGAGGCAGATCCGGACAGGCACACTGGGGGATAGAGTGGAAATTTTTTACAGATGGTATTTCAAAACATATTAGTGACTCAAGTTAAGTTACCAAAAAAAAAGGGCAGAGACTTTTTACTACAGAAGGATGTGAGCAGGAGCTTTGAGGCATTTTTCACGTTAATAAAGAGGCTTGTTTTAAAAGTGATTGAAACTAGTTTTAGCATTTTTATATGTATAAATCAATAAGGGTATTAGACATAATGGCATGTTTCTGGTATTGTTTGCCTGAGGAAAACCAGAAATAGCTCACTGAAATAGAAGGCCTCTTATTTTACGTGTGCAGCAGCTACTTTAGAAGAGTATAATAATCCTAAATATAAGGTTAATATTCTCTACAAGTAGAGTTGTCTTCATGCTGCATATGTTAACTATGCATATATATTGTGCTATCAATCACTGATTGACAGTCTCAGGGCTCTCTACTATAAATATAAAAATAATTTGTCATAAAGAAAGGAGGAATTAAACTAAATAGAGCAAATGTGTTATAAAACAAAAGGCACAAACATGTGTTGGGTTTTTATGTGCAGAGCAATTAGTCACAGTTGTACTAGCCTGGAATTTGAAAGAAAGGAAAAAGAACAAAAAAAATAAATCTGTGATTCTCAGGAAACACTTGTCCAATGTATGTTATTGAAAATCCGTGGGGAGTTTTAACCTACCTGTGTCCAGCTTGAAAGGGCTCTTTCCTTCATAGAAATATTACAGAACAGAAATTCCTGTAGATTTGGTCTTTCCTGTAGGAAATAGGACAGTGAAGAGAGAGTCCTCAGGTATAAAAGACAGTTGTTTTGGGAAGTGGGCTGCTGTTCTTCAGTCTGCAAATCCTACAGACATCAAATCCAATTGTCCAGCCTGGGAATGTGGGAAATTCCCATGGCCGGATGTGTTCTGGAAAACTCATTCCACCTTGCAATCATTTGTTTGTGGTTGATGTGAAAGGACAATTTCCTTGATACAGGGAGTGTTTGTGGTTAGCTCAGGTACAAGGGTTTGGCCTGGTTTCTTTCTGATGAATGGGGGGGATTTCTTTCTTAGACTTCTGCATGCAAAATAAGAAAAAATATGTCAAGGAGCATGTGAAAGAAACTGCTGGGAATTCCCACAGTATGGAGTAGGTTTAAGGTCTCACTTTATGAGAAAATAATCATCAACATCACTGTGTACAAGAAAGGATGGAGGAAAGGTTATTTTAGTGGATTTCCTCAGACTTACAGCACCAACAGGAACTCTATCTTGTACCTGCATTTCTCCAAACAAATTCAGGAAGAAGGTGTTGATGTTCTGCTGTAGGATATTTCAAAATGGAGGCTGTTCCATAAGGAACACAGACTGTGAAGACGGTATCTTCTGGTATCACCATAATTTTTAGGCTTTTTCTGGAAATGGCTTATTTCTCTTTTTACCTAATTTGAAATACAGTGTGCTGTTTTTCTCAAGGCACACAGACCATCAGTGTCCTGTACCACTGCTCTCTTGTTCACAGTTGTGTTTATTTAATAAGTTCTTAGGGAATTCTGTCCCTGAGCTGCAAAACAGGGGGAGAAAGTAAGAGCAAGCCTTGAACTCAAAAAATTTCCATTTAGGTTTTTGGATAAGGCAGGAAAAACCACCCTCAACAGGAAGAGAATGTTGTGCCATAATACAGTTAACATCCTCTGTTGAGGAGAATTAATTAGGAAGGAGTTGGAGCCTCTGGCTGACAGATTCATGATCCATGAAGCTAATCAGTTTTGTGGCCTGTCACTGCTGCTGCTGCAGACTGGTCAGCAGCTGGATCCCACGCTGGGGAACGAGACATTCGCAGCCTGTCACGTTTCCTCTGTTGTGCCAATGTGGAAGAGGAAGGTAATGGTTTATTTCTGCAGCTCAAAAGTTACTATTACATCCAGCAGTAGCTGTAAAGCCTCAGTGGGTTTCTGAAGAAAGGAATCAGGCACTGAGCTAGACACTAAATTTAGTGATTTGGCTGTGGTAAATCGTCTGTGCCCATAGAAGTCACAGCAGCATTTAGGTGCTAAAAGGTGACCATGTAGGTAAGATTAGTCTGAGCCTTTGGTTTAACAGGGCTCAAAATACATATTGACCTGGTGATTAAAAGTAGTATTTGTTAGCATTAAAGAGAAAGAGTTCAATAATCTTTTAAAATATTCATCTTTGTCCTTTCATTGATCATGTACCAAATAAGGAGCTGTTCCAACTTGTTCTCCTGCTGTGGCTATAAAACATGAACACAGATCACTCTGAAGCTTTCAAGGTGCTGAACATGTAAGGGTTGGGTGGTTTGGGTTTTTTTTTTTGCCAGAACTGCAGATGTTTCTTCATGCCCAGCAATTCCATCAGGTTTGTGAAGGAGAGAAACCTTCAGTCATCTCCATCCCAGTAGTTCATTGAAAAAACATATCTTGTATTAAACACTTTAAAGATTCATGAAGCAGCTTTAATTTTGTTTGCATTTCTTCCTGAAGGGTAAAGCTGTCAGAAATCTCTAAATGCATTGCTTAATCCATTTCCAAACTCAGTATATTAAGGTCTGCGAGCAAAACTCATTTTTGGAGTTTAGCAAGTTTGCAGACGGGAAAAAAGGGCAGGGGAAATAGAGCAGGGAANNCAGGGAAGATTTTTCTTTTTTTTTTTTTTTTTTTGGTAATGCACTGAACTACCTGCATGGCTGCAGTGACAGTCCTTCACAAAAAATAGTGCAACACAAATGGACTGTAAGAGCAGCCTGATAAATAGAGAACTTCGTGTGTTTCTCTTGGATCAGATACAAACAGAGTTAATACATCTATCAGGGAATGAAGGTTCAGACAGAAGAAAATTTCCTTCCCTTTAATGCCTCCAAGCTTACAAAGCTGCCATGAGCAGTTTCACGTGCAGCTGAGTACCTTTTGTTTTCTCATGCCCCAGTTTCTGATCTTTGACCTTTTTATGTTAGTACATGATTTTTTTCCCAAGTTTCTGGTCTGCCAACCAAAGAGCTTTTCCCATTTTCTCGTGCCTGCAAGACAGTGCTCACAGTTGGGCTAAGGAGGCTGGCTGGGAAATGTTCATTTAAGAAGCCAGTTCAATGTAAGGGAAAGGATGAGTGCAAATCATCTCCAGAATACAGAAAAATTATCTGAAAGGAAATACCTCTGGGTTGCCAGCCAAGCTCTGCAGTAGCAAATACAGAGAACATTCAAAGACCTTTCCCAAGACAACAGCAGGACGCCCCAGGTTTGATGCTTGGCATGTTGAATGAAAGGTGCCTGAAGGGCTTTTCACATATCAGGTCTAACCCATCCTCAGCTGGCCCGTGTGGGTGATTAACCATGGCATTGTCAGCCTTTGCTGAAATCCCTAGTCCTGCAGACATCCAGCAGCGTGTCCCTGTCCAGGGTACCTGTGCACCCTGGAGACCTGAGCTCCTCTGCTGGTTGTACTCTGTAGGCCCCGCTGACAGTTCTGAATACTAATTTAAAATCACAGAAATATTAAATGTAAGCTATGCCTGCCCAGCTCAGACCATCTTTAGCTACCACAGAGGTCAAATGTACACTCAATTCTTCCTAAATTCAGGAGTGTTGGATGTTAACGAGGCCGAGTTTCAGCTGTCAAATACTGAAATTGTCCTCCCTCACCTGGTTGCCACAGTGCACAGTGTGGTCTGACCTCATGCAGAGAAGTGGAGACTGTGGTGGGAGCTTTAAACACTCTGGCACTGCACAACATCAGGGCTGCAAAAGGGATGCTTTCTAAATTTCTTTCTACAATTCTGTTGGCAGTAAGGCTGGAGGATTATAAAAGTGTGCCTTGTACGCTGTACTTTTTGTACAGTTTGATTTCTTCACATTCTGCTAATTTTCTTCTCAAAAGAAATAATAAAAGTGGCTAGTCTTGTGCTAAGCTGCTCCATCATTAGCTCATAGGTTTTTTGTGATGATTTCCTCTGTGTCCAGGCTGCTGCTCCAACCACTTTCTGCAAGGGTGCCCTTTGGCTCGTTGGAAGTCAATAGGCTTCTTACAGCATTACCTTTTTCCTCTGTAATGAACTGTCCAGGGCTGGTCAAGGGCTGCTCCAAGGAGGACTCTGTGAGTTCTGACTCTATTTCTGTCCCTTGCACACAGGCACCACTGGCTGACCCACTGCACTGCTCTTGCTCCATTGTCAGTCTCTGCCTGAGCAAAGGTGGTGACAGCCATGGGTGTGCTCTGGCAGCGTGAGGCTTGCTAATGTCACTCTTTGGCTAGGAGTGTCAAACTCTGGTTAGAGTTTCTTGGAATGAAGGAAGTATTAACTGTAAATTGCTGTGGCTGGTGTCTAATTAGAGAACACTTTGGGAAGAACTCGGGCGATAATCCAGCAAAGCACTTAAGCACCCACTGATTTTTAAGGAAAGACACCTTAACTGGGATTGCTCATGCTCTCAAACATCATCAGAAGTGTTTGTTAGTGGACCAGTAATTTCTCCTGACAACCTCAGCACATCGATCTCATTTTCTGAAGTGACCTAAGAAGTTGGGGGTTCAAGGTTGACTTGAAGTCTGCAGGAAATAAACCCTTAAATCACTGCTGTGCTTTGGAAAGTGCTCACCTGGACAGCTGCTTTTGCTGTTCTTCATCCTCAATGCAATAAATAAATGTATGACATCGGTGTGCTCCAGAGGAAAATTGCATTCAAAAAAAAAAAGAAATTAAAAAAAAAAATGCTGTGATCAGAGCACTCATACCTCTTAAAAATCTCTCTCCTTGTTCCAGGCTTATTTTTAGGCTGTGTAAGAATGCTGCTTAGCCAGAAGTTTTACACAGTGGTCCTCTGTGTGGTACAGGCCACCAGCAAGCTGCCAGTGAGCAGCTATGGAAATCAATGGCAAGTGCTCGGGTCTCTGAGCAAATAGTGCTGGGATCAGGAATTATGAATAATTACACTTTGCTAGAATTCCTAACTGACTTCCAGAGGTTACTCAGCAGTCAAGCATTTGTCACCTGGCCTATCCCCATGACTGCTGAAAGTGAGGAAAAAAGTGATTGTTATGCCAAAGTAATGAGCACAGAGGTCAGAAAGTTTGATAAGAGCAGGAGAAGTCATTTTCTGTGATATCATTAGCAGTATTTTAGAGAGAAAGTTCAGTAATTGCTATGGTAATTCTGAATGGCTTTTGACTGTGAGAACACATAGGTAGTTTTTAAAATTAGCCTCTTTGCTAATGGGAGAGAACCCCATTGAAATAAGGCGATGTGGTGTTACAGGGGGCCATGGGCCAAGGACTTGAGAAGCAGGAGCTCTGCTCTGGGCTGTGAAACTTCTCCAGGCCTCAGTTTTTTTCTTCTCAAAATGATCCATGGAAAAATATATGTATCAGTGAGCAGCACAAAAGCAAACTGTGAATCAGGATGTGGCAGCCTCTCAGAGGGAGCAGACCTGTTTGCAGATACTTCAGCAACTGCAGGCCTGTACAACAACCATCGTGTGTCTGTTACTGCTGCACAAAGTGTGCAGTCAGAAAGGGTGGCAAGTGCTCTCTCTGTGGGCAAATACAAAATTGGCTTGAGCAAATGCTGGTTTTAAAGTTCCAATGCAGCTGTGAGTTAGCAGCAGAGCTGCTGGTGGTTCCCCTGGGAGCACAGCCAGGGTGTGGCATTGTAGGTCTTCTCCAGGTTGTTTTTGAGCAGTTATTGTGGTTTGAAAGCAAAACAAGTGAGAGGCTCCAAGTCAGAAATACAATTTAATAAGAAGAAAGGTAAAAAAGTAAAGTAAAATAAATGCAATAACACAAAGGACCACTGACAGAGTCAGAATACAACCTGAGCAGGATGGTGGGAGCAGTCCAGATGAGGTGGTCTTCCTGAAGCAGTGATCCTGTAGAAAGGTCTGGTAGCTCTGGTCCTCTGGGAATTCAGTAGGTAAAGGCTGTTTGTACTGTCCCAAATCCCAGATTCTATCCAGGTGGGAATGCTTGGCTCCTCCCCCTGGGTGGAGCATCTCCCAATGGGATGAGGAGTCGTGCAGTGGGTCCTTGATGGCCCATTAAACAGAGAGAGCTCCTGGAGGGAGTTACCTGT
This sequence comes from Sterrhoptilus dennistouni, assembly GCA_013397095.1. Classification (NCBI taxonomy): domain Eukaryota; kingdom Metazoa; phylum Chordata; class Aves; order Passeriformes; family Zosteropidae; genus Sterrhoptilus; species Sterrhoptilus dennistouni. Next base: position 664,170 of record VWZU01002302.1, on the reverse strand, counting down.
GAGTCATGGGCAAGGCATTGATGGGCCATTAGCAGAAGAGCCCAAAGGAGGGGCCTGGGAAAACACTGCCCCACCTGGTTCCAACAGCTCATGGGGATGGGGATGGAATAAATACTTTGTGTACATCCTACACTACAACCCAGGACAGCAGTCATTGATACTCCTTTGGTTTTCAAGGAATGCGTGTCACCTCACAGGGAGTGAGAGCTGCTACAAACCTGTGTGCATGCACACACCCCGTGTTTTATACTGGGCTGATGGAGAGGATGCTGCTCCTAACCAGGCTGGTTCTTTTGAGCTTTTACCACATCTTTCCTTGTATTTAGAAAGGACAAAGTCTGCAAATCCATACATGGATGAAGAGCAAGGACAGGAGGAAGCTCTTCAGTCTATTTTGCCTCCCAGTGGCTGCTTGGGTTTTAATTTAATTTAATTCCCCTCTCCAGGTGCAAGCAGATGACCTACCCAGACGACCTGCCCCAGATCTCTGTGGTGTTTATATTTGTGAACGAAGCTCTCTCTGTCATCCTGCGCTCTGTGCACAGCGTGGTGAACCACACCCCATCCCACCTGCTCAAGGAGATCATCCTGGTGGATGACAACAGTGACAACGGTGAGCTTTTGTCACTTGGCCTCTAAGCAAAGTGCCCCGTGTGACTTCTAGGTGTCAAATGCAAATATGTTTGTTGATGAGAGGGTTGATTGAGCCATTTGCACAAAGCTGTGAGCAAACACTGACTATTTGTATAAAAAATAAGCATGATGTGGATAAACCCTGCTGATTTCACTGAAATCCTAGCAGAATGGATGGCATTTATGTAGGCAGTCTGAATAGGACACATTTCTCCAAATTTTCGGATCCAGAGGAATATTATCATCAATAGAATAAAGGTTTAAATTCTTTCCTGCTTCCAAGGAAAAGTGTGGCTACAGATCCTCCTTAAAGAAAGTTACGACTCTTCTATTTGGCAGCACATTGTTTCTTCATGATTTAATTCAAAATCAAAATAATGGTGAGCATTTAGGATGCTAATATCAGCATATTTCACAATACAGTCATGTTTAAATATTCTCAGGTTACAAGGGACTAGCAGTGTTGTCATGTTTAAACTTGTACATTACACTTCTAGAATTGATACATCTTCTAAAATTTTATTTATTTCCAATAAGCCTAAAATTTATCATTTCCTCCTCAGATCAACAGCTTTAAGTTCTTTCAGTTTTAAGTTGCTCTCACTCTTCTCCCTGAAGAGAAGGGAGAGCTGAGTGAAGAGATAACTCAAGCAAAAAAAAGTTCCAAAACCTATAGATTTAAGAAAATGTTTATGCAATTCAGATTTCAGTCATGGCAGTGTAACCTGTGGAGTAATTACGTGAGAATTGCAAAGTGTTTGAGTCAAGGCAATCCTGAGGAGAATTGAACTCATCATTTCTCAGTGAACTCTTACATGGCTTTTCTCTGCCACTCTTCTAAATAACTGGAGATTTATCAAGTCTTTGATTCCAACGATAATGATTCTACTGTCTAATATAGATCAGAAAAATGAGGCTCCTAATGTCCTGGAAGCTTCTACTAGTTTTTATGATAAATATATTTAGGCAAAAGCCACTTTATGAATAAGTTCCAGTGTAAATGAATTACCAAACTACATTGATTTAAAAAAAAAAAAAAAAAAAGAGAGACCATTTTGGTAATTTGCCTGTTTATAAACCTCTTGAAATGAAGCTGAAAAGGGTGAATGAGTTCTGCTCCATCTGTGATTGAATGCCTGAAAATGAACAAAAGAGAAATTCATTTGAGGTCTTCAATATCCATTTAGTTAAAAAGGAAAGGAGCCTGGAATTGAGGAATCTTAATTATATTTAAGGGAAAACCCTGAAAATTAAGGGAAATTAATTGTGATCTGAATTACATCTTGACCCAAAATCCATTGAGGTTATTTTTCTAACTCCTACTGAACAGCATAATTTAGGAAAAAAAAAAATCACCAAATTGGCATGTTACACTTCTATATGGTCGTAATTGCTCTTCCAGAAGCCAGTTGTAACCTAATGCAAATCATCAGAGAATCAGAATAGTAATTTCTTTAAAAAACATAGACAAACTACCTCTTCAACACTATACTCAAATCCATCAGACCATATTAGAGCTGGGCAAGTCTCTGGTGTGTGGGGAATTTCTCTGGGTTGGAACCCCTGGAACTGGTCCATGCCTCAGCTCTAGTACTGGGTTTGTGTCCATGAGACTGACCAAGGGTTGGAGAACATTTAAGGATTCCTTTCCCTCTGTATAAATAAATCAGAACAAATCAGAGTAAAACATAGCATTGTAAGGCCTTTCTCATTCTTTGTGTGTCTTGGTTTTTTTTTTTTTTTTTTGTCCTGCAGTTGAGCTGAAGTTTAACCTGGACCAGTATGTCCATAAGAGGTACCCAGGGCTGGTGAAAATAGTGCGGAACAACAAACGGGAGGGGCTGATCCGAGCCAGGATCCAGGGCTGGAAAGCAGCAACCTCTCCTGTGGTTGGGTTCTTCGATGCCCACGTGGAGTTCAACATTGGCTGGTGAGTGCTGGTTGTGCCCATGATGCCTTAAATTTTAGCTTTCATGTTTTTTGGATTCTGTGCTCTCTAGGTGTGCAGTTCTGAGCCTCATATTAAGTGCCCGTAAGCTCCTTTCACAGAGTAGGGAGACAAAACAAATCCTTTTCCTGCTGCACACCAAGGACAACTTTCAGGCCCAAAAGCACAAAGAGCAGTGGGCTGAAGGGGGAAACAAGAAGGATGGGACCTCACAACCTGAAGCTGTAATTGGACAATTAAACCCAATATGCAAATGGACCAAAACTTATAAAAGTGTGAGACCTCATGACTGGTTGTCCATTTTGTGACCGTTTTGGGTCCACCCTGGGTGTAGCCCTGGCCAGGCTCTTGTACTGCCCAAGGCATATCCTTAAAGGCCTTTCAACAAACACCTCCTTTATTCTCTAGGTCTGTCCAGTCTCTATTTCAGGTCAGCCTTCCCAAGGCATGACCCAGAGGGACAGTGGCACTGGGACACTGTGCCCTGGGGCTCCAGGGCTGTGGGAGGGCTGTGCTCAGCTGCAGGGATGAGGGGCTGCAGGCTGCTGTCAGCATGTCAGCAATTACTCCTGAGTTGTGTTCCTGATTATTGCAACATTGCTGACAGGCTCCTGCAATGACTGCAAGACCCATAAACAAAGCTGTTGTGCCTGGTCTAGCACAGCTCAGTGGAGGGAGAAGTAATTGGGACCACAATGGCTGTGAAATCCCCAAGCACTCAGATGGGGAGACACCATTAAGGAGGCTCTGGGCTGGAGAATTTCAAGTGCTTTTTTTACCTGCTTGTCATTTTTTTCTATTATTTCTTCTTAGAAACTTGAATACCAACCTGATTTCTCCATAAATTTTCTTGCATTTACATTTGAGGGAAGCATTTAATTATTGCCTGCATTTTTTAATAGGGCTTGAAATTAGCATGCCTTTCCCCATCCCCTTTTGGTTTAATGGGCCAGAACTGCATTTGGAATAAACCTTAGTAGCACCACTTGGTGGCCAATATTTGGCATTACTGGAAGTCGGGGCCATAGGAGCTGCTCTGTACCATCAGCTGCAGAAGGACTTCTGGGACCTTCAGCATGTAAAACATGCATTTTCCAAAGATACGCCGGTATTTGATAATGATGATGCAGAGTTATGGTGGAAATGATTATGCTCTGCAATTCTGGGAGATATCCTCAAATTAAAACTAAAAATAGCTGTACTTACAACTAGAGAGAAACTTAATTGCAAAGGAGTAGAGTGTTTATTTTTATATGTTCATGAATATCTTTATAAAATGGAAGATGCAATAAAATAAGTCTTGTAGTGCACCTGCTTTATATTCATCCCATTTTTTTTCCTTAGGACTATGTTAGGCTATAATAGCAGCTGTAGTAATTTTCTAGAAGCTTAAGATTTAATTAATTTATTTGCTTTTAAAGCAAGTAGATCTTTCAAATTCTTTCAAACATTCATCTAGGGAAATATCAGCTATGGGACAGGATCAGGGGCTGGGGAGAGCATGCTCTGGGTGCTGTCCCCAGTGCTTGTCCTGCCCAAGCTGCAGTTTCCTGGAGCTTGAGGAGAATTTCATTATCATTTTATAAGGACATTGAGGTCTGACTGATGTACTGTACCCAGGGAGGCTCAGCAATAGTGTCAGTAAGCAGGAAAGGGCTTTGTGGTTGCTTTGGGGTTTGTTAGGGTTTGGTTTTTTACTGCACTGCTTTGCATTAATGTCAGAAAGGGTTGAAATCAGCACAGCAAGAACCTGAACTGCTCAGTAAATGAGAGTGTGTATATCCAAGATAAAAGGTTTGTGTGTTCTGCTCCCTCCACCAGAGCTCTCAGGTCTCAGCTGTTGTGCTGGGCCAGGCTCTGCCCCTGCTGTGGGGCACTCAGTGCATCCATGGGGACAGCAAACGTGCTCCAGGAGCATCCTGCACCCCTTCCTTTCAGAGCTGCACCTGTGGGCTCAGACTGTTCTCTTCTGGTGTTTCTCCTCTTGTTCCACTCAACCTTTGTGGCTGCTCAGAGCCATCTCAAACCCTGCTCCCCTCACTTCCTCCTGGTTTTAATTCTGTCCACCTGTGCACATGTGGTTGCCTGTTGTCTTCATTTTCATCTCATCTCCTTTGACTGGGAGGAACTCAAGTCCTTCCATCTGGACTGCTCTATTTTTTCCCACCAGGTTAGCACTGCCCCCACCCCACAGCCCTATAAACTCAGGAATCAGGTGGGAGTCTCTTGTTAAAGCTCTGCTGTTCTGTTCTCCTACTGAATTGCACCTTGCATGAATATTTCCCCCCATTTTCAATGCTTATTTATGTATTCAGAGGCCACATGGATTGCTCCCACTAAAAGCTGTCTATGGATTATTTGTGAGGCAATTAAAATGAAGCCAATTCCTTTGCCACAGAAAAGAGCATTAGCTTTCTGTTTGGTTTGTGTTCCATCTAAAAGTCAAGTGCCTGCAGTGCAATTTAGTTTCCCAATCTATGGCTGCTTTACCTGCCTAATCAGTTGGCAGATTAATTCATAAAGAATCAAAGAAGGACTTCATCACTTTCTCATGAAATATGCAGGACTGACAAGAAAAAAAAACTTCTTTAAACAATAGTGGCCCATTTACAGGTGGCTTTTTGCCTGATATTATACTATAGCATTTTATGGGCTCTCACAGCATTGCTCTCCAGGGACACTTTTTCTAAACTAAATTACAATCTGGTAGGATATAAAAAAATACTCTACAACCTGGCAGGTCAGATTAGCTATTGAATTATTTATTTTGCTGTGCTTAATTGCTGCTTTTTGGCTTCTCAGGTGTAGAAATATGTTATCTCAGAGCAGCGATTTTCGACTGACCTGTTCCCCTTAAGGCTTTTGATAGTGTGAGCCAATACAGCTGCTGTGAGAGTGGAAGTGGAGAAGACTGCCTGAAAGGGAGGCCATTGCTATTAATTCTCAAGTGGAATTTTAAATTAGAATTACAGGGTAATGTATGTGTACATTTCATATGTAAAATGCTACCTGTCCTGTTGTAGTAGAACCTGGTCTGTTTTTAAGGGTTACTTGATGCCAACGGGACTCAGCAACCCAGCAGAGCCAAGAGGGAGGAAAAGCTCCTGTGCTTTCCTCTCTGAGGATATATTTAAGCTTGTTTAGTTCAGTTTTCCTTCAGTCCTCTGAAGACTACAGCATTCCTGCTCTGACTTTTGGTAGGTTCACCCAGTGTGCCTGAAGCCATCCCCAGTAGCACTGAGAGAAAACCAGCACACCCTGGATGCTGATTGTGTTGCAGAACATGCAGAGCATTGTATAAACTCCTGTCTTTGAGAGACGGGAAAGAATAACAGAGACCTTCCCTACATTCTGTCTGGGAGCAGGAAAGAGATTACAGAGATAGGGTGTTAATTCTCTGGGTGAGAAAAAGGACACATTGAGTGAAGGAGAGCAGAAATCAGTACGTGAAAGGCAGAAACCACAATATATTAGCAGCCATAAAGAAGGTGCTAGGAGCCATAAAAGAAGACATAATGATAGAGTATTATAGTTGCATTCTGTCTTAGGAATTGCTTTTGCTCCTATCACAGAGGTATTATCAGAGCACTGAATGGAGTTATGCAGTCCTGCAGTAATTAAAATTTTGCCAGACAAAGGGCGAGTATCAATAAAGAAGGAGTGAAGTAAGAGGATTTAATCAAAAGATTTCAACATACCAGGCAGACAGAGCCTGACATGGGAAAGAGAACGTGAACTATAAGTTGAATATCCATCAGATTGTGTCACACACATCCCATCTTTATGGATTGTCCCTGAAGTTGTCAGGGTTTTAAAAATATACAAAAAACTGGTGTTTTAATGAACTAAGAAGAGCTAAATATCATCAAGATCCTTAGACCTATAGATGGTACTTTGTAGATGCCACTTTCTACTGTAAGGTGTAATGCAGTAAGCAATAGATTTTCAAAGAGGTGTGTAGAGGGGAAAGGAAGTTGGTTTCCTCCTCATCTTCTACTGACTTTGGTTATCCCAAGTACCATGTAACAGAGATGTGGTTGTGCTTTTTTGGGGGCAAAGCCACAGGTTTTTTTGTCCCCCTGAGAGCTCCCTAGTAACATTTTCATGCAATGTATTGGATGCCAATCTCTACCTGCAGGTAAACTCCCTGTCCCCACTTTTCAAGCTCAGGTAACTCTCTGGGGACATGACAAGGTCCAGGTGGCTCTTTCCTTCAAAATGAGAGAAGTGGTGAAGGTGAAATTACCTTTGCAGTCCTTCTCCTGTGCAGTGTCTCCCCTCTGGGGCATTCAAGCACACCTCTTGTGCTCAGGACACGGCTCATGGCAGCATCTCTGGGACCGGGCCAAGGCTGACCTGGGAAACCCAAATGAAAAGGGAAGGACATGTGTTTGTTAAGGGAGTTTTTCTTCATCTGAAGCCTTGGGATCACTTTGGTAACTTAATGGAATACATGTTTTATATAGCAAAACCAATGTAATCTGAGTGGGGCATGGAACAGAAGCCCTGTGGGCCTTTGGGCTCCATGGGACAGTGCCAGTCTGCACACAGAGGATGTACCAAAAAAGCAGCTTCAACTATTCATCTACCTCAACAACCTAGAATGTTCACTGAAGCATCCTCCTTGCTTTTCAGTGGTGCAGAAAAAGCTTTGGCAGCCAAATAGCTGATCTTTAACTCTCCAGCAGGTGTTGGTGCCACATTCTCTCTGTTCCAGGTAGGGACTGTGGGTCTGAAACTTCCCTGGGCACACAGGGATGCTGATAGAGATGTCAGGCAGGACAGATGGGGAACTTCTCTCTTCTCTTAGAGACCGAGGAAGGGAGAATGATATTTATTTCTTTTGCAGTTCTCTGAACACTTATTTACAGGAAAGGCATTCCACATTAAATATTCCGCAGATGGCCTCAGTGAAGAATTATGTATGTCAGTAGATCTGCTTGTCTGCATCTGATAAATGTATATTGTCACTGAAATGTGAGGTAGCGTGCAAAATCATTCAAAATGAGCTTTCAGTTTACACAGCTTTCTTTTTTCTTACATTTCACTGTTAAGTTTATACTTCATGGTACCTGACAGTGGTAGAGCCAGAGTAAAATACGGTGTTAAACTCACTGAGCCATAAAATCTAGCAGATGAGACCATGTTGTCTTTCATTTATGTCTTATAAGGACTCTTCCCTAACTGCTTGCAAGAAGAGGAAATTCTGATCTGTGAGTGCAGGAAAAACAAGGCCGGATTTTTTTAAATGTTAGTTCTTCATTTGTTATTGGAGTAAAAAGTAGTGTAGTGATGGTGGAGAAGAAAAAAATAAGAGGCATGTTTTATCTCAAAAGAACCTAGACATCAGGGTATTTGGGTACCCACCTGGGATGGGGCAGAATTAGAGAGACAGTGCAATTCCTGTCATTTAGGGAAGGATTTACTCTGGAACAAATTTAGAAAAAGTGACATTTGGGCTGCAGGGAGGAATTCATTGACAAATGCCTCATCCAGCCATTCTAACTAAAACCTGGAAGGCAATGTTTGCCTATCAGATGCTGCATGTTAGCAAAGCATCCCTGAAGTTGTGAAGGCCATTGAAGTGGCAGAGTTGGGCAGCAGAGGATCTGGCCTGGGGCATGCATGTGGATTCCCTTGGATTGAGTGCATTTATTCCAAAGTTGTGCCTTTTTAAAAGTCTGCTTGAAGTCAGCAGGTGTTATTACATATTTAAAAAGGTGAATTATATAATCATGTGCACTGAGGAGCTCATTACTAACTTCTTTTTATCTGTTTTTTATCTGGAAGAAGCTGTTCTTTTTAGCATTGTGAAAAAATCAGGCTTTCCCTTTGGCATGAATTCTCCAGCAATCTGATAAGGATGTGAGGCAACACGGAGTTTTTGTTTGCTGTGGTTTCCTGTGGGGTTTGAGCTGCTCTGAATCAAACCAGTGTTAAATGCAGAATGCATATACGTTCAGAGATAGACTTACAATGGGATTAGAGAGGCCTGTGTGATCACAGTATGGCCCCTGCCTTTGCTCTCAATCTTCTTACAGGCTTATTCTGTACTCTGGCTCAAATTCTGCCTTCCAACTCTTTTCCTTCCTCCAATGTTTATCTTGGGAGCATTTACTCTTTGAATCCCACAGAACCAGCGTTGCTGGAATTCCCAATAAAGTCATCATGGGTGCTCAATACCTTGGAAAATCCTCTGTTAATGAAGAGATCTTTCCATTGGTAGGCAAAAGCATTGGATGCATGCGCTGTTCAGTGATGTGCTTGACAGACTCGGACAAATCAAAGTGAATAAAATTGAAGTGAAAATACCCTTTAGCCTCGCAGAGTCTATAAGAGAACTAAATTTATTGTCCTTTCTCTTCTGGTTTGATCCGTTCACCAACAATCTATTCAGGGAGAGAGGAGGACACTGACAAATATGTAGTTTGAGAGAGGATGGAAGGGAGAGGATCTTCATATGTCACTCAAAATCCACTCTAAATTGTCTGCTTGGTTTTTATTAAATGTAAAAAAAATCAAACACTGGATGATGTGAAGCACTACCTTCAAAGCAGAATCTTTTGATTATATTTAGTTTACTGAAATGCATCATGCCTATTAATATGCCTGGGAGAACTTTCCCTCTTGCTCCAGTAAATAACCTTTAACAATGCTTGCTGCTCTTTGCCCATAAAGTACCTTGACTCAGGTGCAAACTAGGAACCTAATATTTTTCTACCTGTGAAAAATGGAGATGGATCCCAAAATTCACATCTGGCTTATGGCCCTAATCAGGCAGGGCTGAATCCTGCCTCACTGCCAGCAGTGGCCATGTGGAAAGGCAATATTCTAAGCACATATTGCAGCTCATCAGCTCAGTGTATGGGACATACTTGGACTACAGCAACCTTTTCCCCTCTTACCTTTTAGTCCTGTGAGCTGCCAGAAGCACCTGAGTTCTGCAGATAGACAGCAGAAAAAATGAGGCAAAGTGGGAAAAAAAAACCAACATAGAAAGAATGCTGGTCTGTATAAAGAGGATGGGTGAAGCTACACAATAATGTAGCAGTTTGAAATTAGGGAAAAAAATAGAAATTACTTGGAAAGATTTAATCATAATTCTCTTAAAAATCTGAAGCAATTACATAAAGCCAGAATGACCAGGAAAGTTGACAAAGGATTTGATGAATGTCCAGTTCAGCTCAATCTTATAGAGCAACTCTGAGGCTGGGCTTTGCTGGCCATGAATAGCAATGAAACTCCCTCATATTCCATGGATTACTCAAGATAAGTAATGCAAACACAGTGCATTGCCCAGTCCTGCTCAAACTCATAGCCCTTCTTTATTGGCCATTACCTGGGGATCTTGGAAGGCAGAAAAATAGGCCACAAGCAGTGTTGGCAGTGAGAGGGCACAGGCAGGGATTTGAGTGTTCCTGCAGATCTCACAGAGATGAGCTGGGGCTGAGCCTCTGAATACCCCATTGCTCTCTCTGCTGTCTTTTATAGGGCAGGACAGGCTGTGAAATCTCTCAGGTATGCAATGTTTAATTAAAAGGCTCTCCATTCTGCATTTTTGCTAAGAGAACAGCTCTGTCCTGGATTTTCTCTTTCCATCTGTGCCTCAGAGCCTACTTTCTTACTTGTGGGTGCGAAAATATTTTAGAAGTTAGGTAGCTGTGCAGCCTGTCCAGATACTGAATGTTTCCTGTTCATAATAGATGCAGAGGTGTGATTTCCACACATCTGGATACCAAGAGAGCTGGGAGATCACCTCCAGGTGTGAGATGGGAGGTTTAGAAGATGAAGTTCCAGAAGTTGCTTTCATACCAATTGACTCCATAACCTTGGCATGGCACTTGACTTCATCTGTTAGAAATCAACTCTTGCTAAAACAGTAATATCTTAAGTATTTACATTTCTTGAGTGCAGGGGACTTAAACAGAACTTCCATCCCATGGACAGCTTACAGATGCCTTGGATTTCTTGAAGGTTCAAAATCTGTGATTTCACATTAATAGGTTGATAGAGATTAATGGATTTTCATCATGTATTTTGAGTTTGATTCTTACAAAGGAAACCCATCCCGCAGATTTCTGCTTCAGAAGGCATGTAAGGAGCTTTCCTGCTTTGCAGGGCAGATCTGGAAATCAGACCCAAACATAATAAATTTGCTCATGCCATGGGAGTCGGGCAAACAATTAGTGACACCTGTACCTGTTGTCTGGTATTTTGTTTCAGAGTTTAGAGGGAAAAGGAGAGATTTATGCCCAGGGGCTACTGTGTCCATGCATGGAGTCACCAGATTAGTGGCGGCATGTCCATCATTCTGTATTTTCTTCTGCTGCTGAGCAGAGATAACATGATGGAAAGAACAAAGCAGATTCAGCTTTTCTGCATTTTTTCCTGCTTTGCTTGATTTGCAAGAGTTTTTCTGCTACTCACCCACTGGTTTTTAAAATAGTTAATCTCATAAATATAATCTCATACTAATAATGGAAGTGGCTTATCCAGATCTGGTAGGTCATACTGGCTTTATGCGGTGCACAAGTGTAGCCTAAAACCCATAAGAGTCGAGAGTCTGAACCATGTACAGAATCTTCTGTTGGCCTGCACAAGAAAATTCCTTGTATTCAGTAACTAACTGAATATAACAAACAAAATCTGAGGTAACAAACCTGGAACCGCAAAGGAGCAATTGCCTTCTGACCAACAGCAAAAGAAAAGTGAGAAAAGATCAATGTTCAAATCCTCCTACGTCTCTCTGAGTCGCAGCAAACCACTATTCCCTTAAAGATCCATGTGAGAGCTCTGCAAAATCTTCAAAGCATTTCAAGAGGAAACACACTTACAAAGGACTGAACCAGTGGCTCTTTCTAATACTGCTTTGAGGAATTATTTCCACCCTTATGTAAGTCTGCTACCTCTTTGGATCAGTTTCTCTGTAAATTCACAGCAAACTCAGACTACCTTGGTCAGAAAAGAGTGTTTGCACTGAAGCTTTTTACTTTCCTTTTGGGATGTAGCTTCTGTGGAAAGCACATTGATGTTTTAAAGCCTTTTGAAATGATGGAACACTTCCTGCAGTTCGCTGCTTTTGCACCATCTGGCACCTGAAATCTTCTCATCACCAAAGAGGTTTTAGAAGGCATAATGCAGCCACATTTGTCATTCAAACTAGATGTGATGGGGTCAGTCTTGGGAAACAGGATTAAAACCTTTGAGTAACCTTCAGATTCTTGCAGCCCCTGGTGTGTGTTTAGTTCTTCAGGCTATTTAATTGCTACCAGAAATCCTGGTGGTGTAGCCAGTAGGAGACCATTTAGCTGCTATTGGTGATGGTGTCTCTCAATATTTGTCCATTGTGAAATGAATTAACAGTCTCCAGACCTCAGAATAAGTGCTTGGTGAGATTTTTGTGTTGTTAGACTCTGTCCCAGCCTCGCAGAGGTGATAATTCCTGTGCAGGTGCTGTGTGCAGCATCCCACACCAGCTGCAGTCCCAGCAGCGCTCTGTACCCTGTCCCTCTCTGCCATGCTCTGCCTTTCCCACCTCGCTGGGCTGATGCTCACAGGATTAGAGCACCTCATTTCACCAGCCTGCAAAGCAGGACCACCTGGGCTTAGTGGCTGGCTGTAAAACACTGTGCTGTGTTTCATTGCTCTCAGGGTGGAACCCACGCTCACCCGGATCAAGGAGGATCGCAAGAGGATCATCCTGCCCGCCATCGACAACATCAAGTACAACACCTTTGAAGTGCAGCAATACGCCAACGCTGCCCACGGCTACAACTGGGGGCTCTGGTGCATGTACATAATCCCACCACAGGACTGGCTCGATAAAGGGGATGAGTCAGCTCCCATCAGGTAAATCCCTCCTGTGCTGTCATTTTGTCCCCAGCGATGTTTCCATCTCAGCTGTCTGCCAAGGGGGAGTTGAGGGTGAACGAGGCTACAGGCTTTGTGCAGGAATAACAAAATGAGGCTGTGAGGAGGAAAATGATGCCTCTACAAAGCTGTGGGGGTGTGTGTGCTGCCTCTCAGAGCTGCCCCCCAATGTACACAAGTGCTCTGGCTCTGAGTGTTCTGACCATTAATAGGATAGCAGGATCCTTCTCATCTAACCTTTTATTTTCCAGTGGACTCTGGCCCATTGTGTGTATCAGAAACAGAGGTATTGTGTGTGTGATTACAAGCAGGCTGCTTTCACTCCTGTTCTGTGGGCAGCAGTCTTGGTCATCAGTCCAAATCAGAGCTTCCCTGGAGCACCACTAGAAGCTGTGTTTGAGAGCTGCTTTTTTTTCTTGTCTTTGTGGGGTTTTTCTTGGCTGGGTTTGTTGGGGTTTTTTTTCAGTTTGGCTTTTTTTAGGGTTTTGTTTTGTTGGGTTGGGTTTTTTTTAGGGTTTTTTTGTTGTGTTAATTTGTTTGTTTGGGGTTTGTTGTTGTTTGGGGGTTATTTTGGGGGAGTTGGTTTTTTGGTGGGGTTTTTTTGGGGTTTTTTTTTGAGAACTTTGCATGTGTTCAGAGTTTTCCTACTGGCTGATTTTTAAAATGAACCCCCACCAGACTGTGTAGTCAGTGTGTTAACTTACCTTTCCCTGCAGGAGAACATTTTGCATTAAAGAAATGGAATTTTCTGAGGAAATGCTGTTGCAGGAACTGTGAAGGTGTTTCTGAGAATTGTTACAGTGGGAAAAGTGGAACTGATGTGAAAAGGGCTTTCTCTCCCCTCCATTTGAAAATTCACATCTCCTAGACTTTCATCTCCAGTGCAGATGCTTGTCTAACAGCTCCTCTGGGACATATTGTGCTGGGTTAAGGGTACTGTTTTTACCAAGTCTAGAAATAAATGCTAAAAAATTTGAAGCCTAAGTATGCACTTTAGGATGCTCTTATTTTTAAGACTTCTTAAGAAGGACACAAATTATCAGCCTAAAGTCATCTTCACTTTCATGTGTATTGGCTTCGTCTTAAAGTAAGCTAAAACTCTCTTGTATGGTCCCAGTGTGGGCTCTGGCAGAGGAGCTGACGTTCTTCCCTTCCAGTGCAAAAGCTTGAGCTGTCAGATCCTGAAAAGTTCATCTAAGCACTTCCAACAACACACCCACCTGAAAAAAGTGCCAGTGATCTTTTGGAAGTGAGAAGACACTGACACACTGATCCCATTTCTAAGTGATCGGCGGGATGGGTCCACCTCACAGGATCCTTCTCTCATGCAGAGTAATATTTTAATCTGTATTTGAGCAAGTGTTGCAAATTGTACTCAGGTTCATTCTCATGCCCTGTGACTGCAAAACAGAGCCATACAGTAATATTAACCTTATTTACTACAGGACAGCACAGTCCATCATCACTGACCTTCTGCTTGGCTTGGAACCTCAATAAGCTGGGAAGTAATTACTTAGGAAATCAGTTTTCCTCGATAAGATGCCCTGCTCACCTCACATTGTTTTAAAAGTGCAGATGTTTTATACCTGTTTTGCTCAGCCCTGAGAAAGTTTATTGATAAAGGAAAATTAATCATCCAAAGCTTTTATTCCTGAAAAGTTTTGCACATTTCATGACTCACAGTTTATATGTGAAATCACTGTAGTAATTTTCCCATGGATTGCTCCAGTATTTGAGTATCTTCTGCTCTGGAGACAGTGATCACATAACAGATAAGATTGAACTAAGAGGTTAGACCTCAGCAATAAAGGGCCTGATTTACCATGGGCTTCTCTCAGATTTACGTTCAGGCTCTTGCTGGTGTCATGCTGGCACTGAGCTGGACTGACACAGAGGTGAACAGATCCAAACTCAAGCACTGAGCTGTGTTAAAGTCTGATGCACATGAGTAACTGGCTCCCGAGAGCAGCGATTTTATTCTGAACTCGCATGAAGAAACCCTCCAATTCAACAGTGCATAAACTGCCCAGAGACAGATGAGACAAAGCAGCAGCAGGAGGAGAACACCCAACCCTTGCTGGCAAAAATCAGGACACACTACAACTGCCTAAGCATCTCTTCTGCAAATTAAGAATTCCATGCCCTAAAATGCAGAGACATCCACGTGGAACCATGAACATTTCCGTGTCTCCCTGGGCACAAGTTCTTTGAAGGCAGGGATTTAGGAGAGCAGAGCATCCACTTCATGGCCACACTGAAGCTGTAGCACCTGGATGGATTTGCTAAAGCATTTGGCTGTTGTGTTGTTCCTGCCTGTGGAAATACAATGCAATTTTGTGGCTTTTAAGTGACATGCCAGTGTAATTATGGTAATGGAAAGAGTGACTGTGTGAGTGTTATTGATGAAAACAATCACAAAGCCTGTCCTTAGAATTGAGATTTTAAAGCACTCATGGTAGCAATTTAGTAGCTGTAGAATATTTAAAGTGTGTTTTCAAAAGGAAGGCAAAGTCAGGCTAGTGAGCAAACTTAAAAAAAAAATCTCAGGTGTGACTCTTGGTTTGGTACAGGTTGTGGTTTTGTAACCAGCTTTCCAAACCACATATTGCGACCATTATTCCTGTTTCTGTCCACTTTGCAAGACATAGAAACAGGTGCACTTTGATGGTGTTTGAATCCATATGTGTGTCCAGTGCATTCATAAGATTGCAAAGCTGCTCATCAGCATGAAAATGACATGTTCATTTAGTTCTTGCTACCACTGTCCCTATTAAGGCTTTGTTTGACATTGTTTTCAGCAAGCAGTGGGTTTGGTTTGTGCCTCTCTGTGTGTTTTGTGAAAGAAAAGGATGGTAACAAATAACTCTGTGACTGGTTTTGTGGTTGGTGGAGCTGAATGCCTCCTGCCAGATCTCCAAAGGGATTCGAGATTTTCAGCATTAAAGAACATGTGTACCCTGGTATCAGTGAGGATCAGAGCCCTGGCATTTCTCATGTTTGCACTGTATGAATAAATATCATCCATGTGAGGAATTGGGTGAGGCATTTGGAAAGCAGGGTCCAATTGCTGTTTTCTTCTTGGACTGCACAACAGATGTGCTTCTTTCCTAAGAATTTTTTCTATTTGAAGCCTGATCCTCCAATTTCTTGAACACTGACAGGGGTTTGATTCTACTCAGCCTTGCTAGGAAAGACCAGGAGCTGTCCCTCACACCAGGGGGTCGTTCATGGGCAGCCGTGTCAAGTGTGCACCATAAAATGTCACATCAGCTGTTGTGAGCTAAGTGACAAAGGGGACGTGGCCTTGAAGTGCTAACAAAGGTAAAGAAATAGCAAGAACAAAGTGTCAGATTTTGTAAAGATTTCTGATTTCTGCACTTTAAAGTCGGGTCTTTTTATCCCCCCATGTTAATACTCTGAACTTCAGAACAATTGATGTTCCCCGAGCTGGCTTCTGCAGGCAATCCATTTTACACGTTTGACATGTGAGATGTAAGATGTCTGTAACGTGAGGATTTAAATGAGGATTGTTATTTTGACACGCTGTGTCCATCACGTCATTTTCCATTTGTGCTCCTGCGAGCTCGCTGCCCCGAAACGTCGTTATCATCTGGCAACAAACTGTGCCACAAAGGATCCTATTTCACAGGGCTTCTAATGAATTTGACTATGCATTGAAACAAGCTGGGTTTTTTTAATGCATGCTGTATTTTCTTCCTGGGTTTTGGAACAGCAAGGAAGGTTTCTGGTATTCTGAGCTCTGCCTTGTCTTCCCTGACCTGCCGTGATTATGATGGACTGCTCTGCATTTGATTTCTTGATCAGCAGCCACTAACATTAGTCATTAGTCAGCCTCACCCAGCCAAGCACTGCACAGCTTTGCATTTTATCTTCCTCCAGCAGCAGTGGTGCATTTCATTGTTGCATATGTTCTCACTTACTGCTTTAATATGCCCTAGCTTGGTACCAGTAGGGATGTGTATGTACATGCACTGCATCAGCTGCTCCAGTAAGTGCCAGTGCCTTGTTCATGGACATAAATTGGAGTTTGATGTGCCCCTAGTGAAGTGCTTTGTGCTGCTCCCTCTATCTGGGGATGTGTGTGCCCATCTCATGTGCAAGTCAGGCCCTGTGCTGGTGTGCAATAACAACACTGATGAAACCAATCTGGGCCCTCCCTGCTCTGGGAAGAAATCCACCTGTGTACCAGAGCTTAGGAGGTAAAGTCTTTCATGGTAAACCATGCTGCCATGTAATAATAAAACTGGTGAGTGTTTATTGACTGCTTATAGCCATTTCTTCAGTTTCTGGTTCACAGGAGCCTGTAACAGAGCAGTTTCACTTTTATTTGTCCAGGTTCTGATGGGTGTCCTGCCTGTTCCAAAAAATTTACTTCCATAGGGCATCAGAGAAATTATTCTACATCCGTACTTGCTCTGCCTTTCTAGATGAACATTACCTTGTCATCTTGTAATTTTTTTCCTATCTCCTGAGCAGCAAATCTCTCCTTGGGTTCTGTTCTCAGGGCCTGGTGTGACTGTTCCTTACATAAGACATGAGTTGTAAGAAAAGCAGAAATACTTATGCAGGTATCATGCAGGTTTCCCCACTTACATGTCAGACCAGGGCTGAGGTGCTGCTTGAGAACCCGAATCAAAGAAACGTCCTGCTGGGAGAGGTGGAGCACTCAGAGATATGATGTGTGATGTGTCATTTGAAACTCCTTGTCTTTCTCCTTATGCCTGCATATATACATTTATGCTTATATATTTATTTATGGTTCTATTTTTGTTTGAATTTATGTATTTATTGTGAGTGTTTGTCAGTTTTCCTGAAAATTGCAGTTGGCTGCTTGGGAAACTTTCAAATGTGACCTGATTGCATTATGCACATATGTATATATAAATATATATAAATATATGCTGACCTTAAGGCAGGAGAGAAAGATGCACAAGGCAGAGGAAGACTGACTATCATATGCAGCTTAGTCCCCATCCTTTTCTTCTTCACTGGTTCTTGAGGAAGCCCCCAGGCATCTCCCTTCAGTAAGGGGAAGGAGGGGGATGTACCTGGCTGGAGAAATAGGTGTCAGCACCTGCTGGAATTTTACCAACAGAGCTGTGCTCCTGGGGATCTCAGTAACACAAAATAGTCCTGACTCACACCTGCAGCAAATGCTTCTCTTCCCTGGCACATGTGCCCTCTGTTCCCTGTGCCCCATCCCTTGGCAGGCACTGCCCTCTTCTCACAGGGCCTCTCCTCCTGCTGCCACAGGCAGGGATGGGGGGAGAGCTCACCACCAGAAACCTTTCTGTGCTTCCTCCCTTTCCCAGGGCATTACCCAGAGCAATGTTTCTCTCATGTCTCCCTTGCTACAGCAGTGCTATCAGTAATTCCCCCAAACTGACTATGCTCTATCTTTCTCCAGTGCAGAATCAATACAGTTCTAGGCTGCATTTTAAGCTTTTAGCTGCAAAACCCATTCTGCTGTGTTTCCCACATTATCCTTTGAGTGCTGCTGTCGATTATAATTCATGCTTATAACATCCTGCATTGTGTCAAAGAATAGTCCACAGATAAATTAAGTTTCACAACACCTTTGAGGTGTTGGTAAAAAATAGTACACTTCTGGTTGCTGTTTTCTCCTTCTAGAAGTGTCTCTGTTTTACCAGAGAGTTCATGATTAAGGGAAAATATGTATTTATATAAAGCAGGTTGTGCTCTGAACATATGTTGTGCTCTGAAGCTGTGAAGTGCTGAGGGCACTGACCTTCTCAAGTGCTGCCCCTTGGGCAGTGAGCAGTGGGTAAGAGGTGCCAACACAGCTGCTTTTGCTCATGTGGCCATTTCTAGCTCTCTAGATAAGTCTGCTGCACTGCACTAGAAGTGATGGCTGCACTGGAGTATCTCAGATACTGGAAAAACCCAGTTCTAATGCCAAGTTAAGGCCTTGAGCTCTTTTCAAGCATGTTTTTTGAAAAGTGTTTGCAATATGCCAGCATGACACTGGAGTCCAGTATAAAATTATAAAAGCTGGATGTAGTTCCTTCTGTCACTGTTTTGCTGTTGTTGCTCACTCCTGAAGACTTTTTTTTTTTTTTTCTGAAAAAGCTGTGAAGGCTTGTGAAGTCTGTATCTGAATATATATAATGAGAAGAAATAAACCCTAGAAGGGAGAGAGGGAGTAGCGAAGACAGTCCTCAGTGGCATTCGTCTGTGAATGATGATTATGTAGTCGCATCTAAAATGTATTTCCCACCCCCGTTCAATTAACAACTCAATGTTTTAATGGACAGAGCCTACAGCTGCAGAAATCCATCCCCCAGAGAGAGAGATTCCAGCACCTGAGAGGGGTTTGCAAAGCCTGGCAATACCATTCCTCATTAGAAAGGGAGGAGACATCCTCATGGGAGCATCCTACTCCTATAAGGAGCTGCCTCCAGAGGATTTTTGTGGGGGAGGCAGGGCTGGAAAAAGAATGAGTCTAAGCCCAAACTAGCATCTCAGTTTTGCAAAGCAGTGATGCCCTGATCCAGTGAAGCCTGTGTTTAGCTTGAAAAAGGAAGCTACATGAAAAGGAAAATGAAGCAAGCTGTGTGTTTCTTCCACCCATCTCCTTCCCTCTTTTATCATGGGTAAAACTTAAAAATATACCTGAAATATTCCCTCCAAAGCTTATTTCATTGCAAATGTACTGGATTTCCTTACCTTGGTTGTGTCCTTCTCTTATTTTAGTTCCTAGACCAAATTTATTCCTTGTTAGCTTGATATGCTTTTCAGTGGTACAAGATGTGAAATCATAGGATATGTCTCATCCTGTGTACAGGAGAACTCTCATCTCTTTATAGCCAAATCTGCTTCCAGGCTTGGTTCTGGGAAATATAATCAGGAAGATGCATTTTATCAAATAACTTGAATTTATAAATGCAAAGACCCTGGTGTATAAATATATGCATCCACAGAGGATGGAAGTGCCCAGCCAGGGCTACCCAGGACCCTGTGTGGTTTTTGTAGAGCTTTGAGACCACTTCTAACTAAAGAATGATTCAACAGAAAGTCTTCAGAAATTACAGCACTAATAGAGAAGTACAGGAACTTCTTGCATACATGAAGTGCCAGGTGATTGATGTTAATAGGTAAATTTAGAATATAAACTCGAAGACTAAGAACCGTTTAATCTGTGTAAGTTTGTTATGGGGTGGGATCTGTAATAGTTTAAATGCTTAATTTTTTGCTTTAATCTCTCCATGCAGGACACCAGCCATGATTGGATGCTCTTTTGTGGTGGACAGAGAGTATTTTGGTGAGATTGGCCTGCTTGACCCTGGCATGGAGGTCTATGGAGGAGAAAACATCGAATTAGGCATGAGAGTGAGTAGCAAAGAAGAAACCTTGTCCAGTGTCCATGTGCAAAGAGTGCTGGGGAGCTTGTGGCCCAGCAGAGTTGCTGTCTGAATGATGGGCTGTTATGCTGGAGTAATTGATGCTGCAATATTATCTGGAAGTGACAGTGCCAGTAAATGAATGTTCCTGGCCTTGCAGGCCTTGAGAGAACTGATAACAGTCAGGAATATGCTTTATTGGTTCATCCTGTCAGTGTCTGAACCCAATGAGAAAGGTTTTCCCCTTTCCCAGTAGCTTTCCTTGTGCAAACAGCCACTCCAAGTCTCCATGTGCTCAGCGCCCTCAGCTGAGGTCATACATTTTTGGTCTAACAGATGCAATACCTGCAGAAAACCAAGGCCAGGCTGGTAGAAGTCAGTTGTAATGCTCATCACACACACATTATGAATGCTGGGATATTTTACAACTCTAAGGATCCTCTTTATAGAATAAGAACTTCAGGGTGCATGTCCTGTATTCAATCCAGATGGACAGGTCAGTGTGAAGTGTGGACAGATGACTTTGGAACAGCATCACTCCCTTTGGCCTGGACCTAAAGGAGGTTTGATACCTGTGATCCCTTGCCCTTGTTTTCAAGGTGGTGCTTGCCAGCAAGTCCTCCTGAAGCCCAAGGAACATGTCTTTGCTTAGCATTTGAAAATTAGGCCGCTTAATGTTGCATGAACAGAGTTTCCTCATTATAAAGCTGACTGTTTAATTATTTTCCCTTTACTCTTTATCCCCCGTTTCCCAGTAACATGTCCCTGGTGCATGTAATGTGCTCATTAAAGCATATATTCTGCTCATGGTGAAACACTGAACATCAAATTAGTCCATTCTTTATCTGGCTCCTTTTTTTTTTTTTTTTTTTCCTAAAATGACTACAGACTCCTTCACACCATTAGACTGAGGAGGAAGGTCACTGCAGCAAGAGTTTATTTTCACATATGGGTGTGTATTTGTTATTCCAGCATTGCAAGAGGGATGGGGTTTGTAATGGGACTGTGTGAATACACTGCTTATACTTGAAGGTTCAGAATTCACATAGGGGACAGAAAAACTGCTACCACAAATCATCCAATTTTCCTTAAGAGGGTCAAGCTATTACCAGGATTGTGTGAGCTTTCCTTTATCATTGTGCAGGGCTTTGAGCTGTTTGAAACTTTTTCCACATGGCTGCTCCCAGAATAGAACACTCTGGCAAAACTGTGGCGTGGTTGATGAATAAGCCTCCTAAGAAATCTGAAAGCTGTCGCTCTTCCTTAGGCCAGGAGAACTTGCTGAGTACGATTAGGGCTCCTGGTAAACAGAGGCAAAGGTTTTAATAGGATTATGAAATGGCACTTGCTTGAAGAGACAAGGATTTGAGGTGAGCGAGGACGGGGTTCAGGGAAAGGGGACTTGTTAAAGCCTGCAGAAACCTTGGATCTAGAAAACAGCTCTTTCTTTGGGTTTTATTTTGGTTGGGATTTTCTTGTGGGGTTTTGTTTTGTTTTGTTTCCCTATAAGAAAAGCTAACCCTACTGTTTGGAAAAGGTTTTATGAAAGTACAAGAGTATGAGTTTGTTGTGAAATAAGCGGTGTGTCCGTAGCACAGGTCTGTTACTCCCTGTTTCCAGCCTGGATCCATCATGGTAAGCAATGTACAAGTGTCTGCCTCCTCATTTGCAAATCCTATGTGTGATCCCCTCCTGTGTGTCTTTCAGAGCTGTCAGAAACTAACAGCGTGAAAATGCACAGGAACCTTCTCCCTTCCCTCTAGGCTATTTATAAAACCACTGTGAATTTACCAACTTGGCTTTTTTTAACTCCAGAACCTCCAAGTAAATTGCAAAAAAACCCCACTTCTTTCCTAAGGCCTGGGGCAGTGCCCATGCAGGGATATTTGGTGTATCCCCCCTCACCTGCACAGAGGGATGCTGTTGACCATGTGTGGCTGCTTGTGTGAATACAATAAAAGATAGAAGAAGGAAAGAATAAATGAATGAATAAGTAAGGAACAAAAACTAATATAATAATAAATAATAAGATGTAGGGAAAGTGGTGGCACAGGCTTAGCTGAAAACAGTCCCTATTTGAAATAGCTGTAACAATAATCCTTTTTTAACTTTTTTGCAAACTATTATTATGCTACTTCTAAGAGTAAAGGGATTAGGCTTGGAGTGCCTGAAATAGATTACATTGCATCTAGTGAACCCTTGTTAAAATTGTTTTAATAAAGTGAAATTGGGAAACCCAGTGAAACTAATGAGCTGATTTGGGAGGATACTGTTTGATAACCCAGCTAATTCCCATGAAATCTATTGTTTATTAAAAAATCATGATCTTAGGTGTTCCACAGAAGAGTTTTGCCCTTTTCTAAATTCCATAGATGGAAATATTTAAATAATTAACCTAAGTGATTTTCTGTATTGAATACGAACAAGCAGTGCAGCAACAGACTGAGGCTACCTACTGTACCTACTGAAAATATTTAGGGCTTTGCAGCTCTTTTTTAAACTCCTATTATTTTTTTGTTTAAACTTCACAGTGGTTAGAGCTGCAGCATTCTCCTGATGGGGTGACTTTACACTGGAGCCAATGTCTGCTTGCCAAGACAGAGAGATTCTGGTTTGGTTGAGAAAAAGCTCCAGCTGTTCTGGGAAATAAAAGGGAGATGGACACCTCTGCAGGGTTGTGATAATAAGGAAATAAATGGACACTTACATAATGCCACCTTGTACTGTATTTTTTTTAAAGATGGCACTTTCACCACAAGCTGGATAAATCAGGGGAATTCTGTTAGGATAAATGGTGCTGTTCTCTCACTGTTCTCCAACCAGCTACTGAAGCTGATGGGAGTTATTATTAGCACCTAAACACAGGAAATTACAGCATCCAGTCTTGGCTGACTCCTCTGTGGGTGAGTTGCCCTTCATGAGCACAGGCTGAAGAAGACACCCTAAATTCAGGGCAGATCATCTTTGCTGCTCCTGAAAATCAAATGGTCTCTCTGACCTGTAGTTCAGAGAGATGTCCCAATAGGAAGATAAATTCAAGCAGTGCTTGAATGTGGAGGAAGACAGGGATCCCTTTAAGTGAGGGTCCCAAATTCTGACCCTGTAAGAGACTCCGTGGTCTGCAAGCGACGTGAGAGTTCCATTCCCAGTGGGAGCTACAGAAACACTTAATTATTTAGAAAGGGATCATATAAACATTAAAAGCCTAGTTTATGATTTAACCTAATACAAGCAGTTTATGATGCATCTCTTTATAGTGAGTCATTAATCATTGCACTAAGGATCCCTGGCTTCCTCTGGTGCTCCAATGATAAGCTGAATGAATTGCTGTTCTTTTTACTTTGTGCCCATCAGCTGTTATGGTGGGTGGGAAGAGATCAAGCATTTATTTTAAAGGATGCTCTAGCAGAAATTAAGTACTGCTTCCACCATTAAGAATCCAAACTAATTAAATTTAAAAAAAATATGTTGCCACATTGACAACTGCAAGTAAAACTCCTTTTCTTTTATGGCCAGCATCAGACTGCTTTATTCTCAGTAACAGTGTCAGCATCAGCAGGTGTGTCCCAGGTTACTTAGGCCAATTTTGTGTCAGTGGAATGTCTCTGGGACCACAGAGCTCCTCAGGATCGAGAAGAGCTGACCCCAGCCAGGATCCAGCTCAGACCCTGTGTGCTCTCTGCTGTTGTGGTTTAGTTGGTGATGGAGGCCAGGCTGAAACCATGGGTTGTGTAGACAGAAATGCACTCCCACCTCTGGCTTACACAAAATAAAAATCATGATGCAGATGCACTGAAATGTCTTTGTGAGGAAATGAAGCTCATTACCTAATGGACTTCCATACACAAGCAAATCATGATACTTTCCAAACTTATGTTATATGCCCTGCCTTTGCTTTCTTTAAAAATAGATGAACTACATTTTTTCTGAGCAGAAATGCTAATGGTAGATTGTTGAGTAGTGGATTTTTGACCTCATTTTATTACTTTTAGCTAAAGAGATTTAGATTCCTTTGAGCAGTCAGTGTTTTAAATGCAGATTCCAGACTGGTGTGCTGTAATAAAAATGTCACAAGGTTTATGTATAGCAAACTTTAATTCTGAATTCTGGACAATGCTTTTTGCTCTGTGTGATTCATGAGGCCAGGTCCCTAGTCTTAGAGCTAAATAGAAACTCAGTTCTGGTGAGTTACTCAAAATTCCAGCATTTTTTCACACATGCTGTGGTAAAATACAAGTGAAAATTGTACAAAAATAGAGGTTAATCAAAGTCTCTTATTATGGGAAATTTGAAAATACTTCATTTTTATTTTGCCCTTTCCCAAGCTGTAATTTTTAGTATAAATTAATTCAGCTTTGAATTAAAAGTCTTAAATCCTTTTAGTTCAAAGATGTTCAATCACTTAAAAGATGTTAACAAAACCCCACAGTTGCTGACATTTGAAAAAGTGGTGTGCTCTGTCCTTAGACATGCCTATTCAAACTGGAGTGCAATAAATCAGCATTTTCAGCATGAAGTTAAATGCTATTAAAAGGTTTCTGAGCAGTTCTACCCTGCCTAAGCAAAATCCCAGTAAGTGATGTAATCTGCTGTTATTGGAAGTTGCCCCAGTGCTTAGGCTGCAAAGATCTCAGTGATAAATCTCCAGGTCTCACCTTGCAGATAAAGAGTATAAGTAAAGCTGTCCCCTTTTCCCATCTCCAGTTTAATTTAGCAGCTGTATAGGTATTTCCTAAGGTAAAAGAATGCTGAGCTTGTAGAGCCAAGCATTAAGAAATCAGATTATTAATATAGTCTTAATTGTACTTTTAATGGGATGTATGATCCTGGTTTTGGGGACAGAACACAAATCCCTACATGTCTGCAATTTCTTTGAACCATACTGTGCTCTTTTCTTTCTTATTTTCTTCATTATTTTTCTTTTTATTAAATTGAGGATAACTCCAACTTAGCCTGAAAAACAATGGTTTCATCAGAACAGCACCGTGGTGCTCTAGCATGAAATTGCCAGTGCACTACAGGAGTGGAGCTTGTGAGTATCCTTAAAAACGCTCTCTAAAGTGGGAGCATTGGAAATAGCTCAGGAAAGAGCATCTGGCCACTTGGCTCCAATATCACATCATGCTCCATAGAGTGTAACATTTTATGTTACAAACCCTTTCATGTACCAGGACATTATCAAAGCACAGGGCTGGAAATTTCAGAAAGAGAACAACAGCAAAAGAACTGTGGAAAGAAAATGCTTCTTTAGTCTTTGCCACTTTCTTCTCAGCCACTTTCCTGCAGGTTTGATCTAAATCTAACACTTGTTCTTCTTCAGAGGCAAGTGAGAACTGAATGAGAGAGAGGGAGGGGGGAAATGAAGAGGAGTGTGTTAATTGTGTGGAGATTGAAATAGGTTTCACTTGCCTAATGATGAGTCTGAACCAAACACTAGAGATGAGCTACAGCTGTTCAGAAACTTTCTGATACAATGTATTTTGTGTTGCAAAATAACAGCTCATCCAGAACTCCTAATGGTCTGTAGAAGTCTAAATTTTGATGCTGATCACTGAAAGCCTGGCTTGGCCTGTTTTGTACCCAGAGGTGCCCAACTGTCAGTCTTTAGCTTGGTCCCAGCAGACCTGGCAAAAGATTTCTTTGAGGTTTTCTGGAACCATTTTGAATCTCTCCCAAAACTCTTAAAAAAATGAAAAACCAGTTTTGTGGAAAGCATCCTTTTTCCACACAAAAAAAACAAGATGTGAAAGTGATCCAGGATACCAGCTGTTCCCAGAGAGAGGGGATGTCCCTTTCCTAAGTGATTTTTTGAGTAGCTCCCCAGTTGGTTCTTTTTTGGGGGGGCATAAGAGGTTTAATCAGGAATCTCTAAGAAATATAAAGGGCCCTTAAGATGGTAGGAGTCCTCTCAACCCAGATTTCTGCAGTTGGAGCAAGGATTTGGCTTGGAGCAGTGTCCTGTGTGGTCATCCCCAGCCCTGGGTAAGTTCTGGAGGAGCAGGCAGTGGGTGTGTGGGTCACAGCCCAAAGTGCTTCCCTTGGCAGTGACCAGGGCTCGTGTGTGGTTGTGTTGGTTTCCCCAGCTACCTCCAGGTAAACGACTTCATTTGGGAAAGTGCTTTTCAGCCTTAGGGCTGAGCTGCCAATCTCCTCCAGGCTTGAGTGCAGGTCTGGAAGTGAGGTTGTAGATGTTGAAATGTACAACTGAGGTGTTACCTCTGCAGGACTGTTCAGGTCACAATTATTTATGGTGTTAAACATATAAGTCATCACCACTGGCAAGTGGAAGGTTTTTTGTCATGGGAGCATGAGGGTAACAGAGCTGATCTTTGAGAGTTGTAGGTTTGGAGGGTTAAGAGTTGTGAGGCCAAGGTTTGCTTGGCTTTGTTTTAATTCTGCCTGGAAGACTTTGCGAGGTAATATGACATTTTTTAGCTGTACCTTTTTTGGTCTGGTAAAGAAATGTCTAACTGACTAATAATTATCCTTGCACTAGTGTCACCTGAATAAGGCAGAGCATGTTGAGCTGACCTGTGTGACAGGTACCTCTGAGCTGAGGAGCAGGAGCAGGGAAGGAATAATGCACGTAGCTGTGTTGTTGGATAAAGGTCCACTCCTTGGTGCCAAATTTATCATTATCTGCATTGTGTGTAACACATGGAAAAAAGGCAGCTTAACACTGTGTTTGAAAGAGCATTTTCTGTAGAAGGCAACAGCAGATTAGCCAGCAGTGAGAGGTGCAGTTGGTGCTTCTCCCTCAGGCTCCCAAAGCAGTGAGACCTGGCACCTCCTCTTAGAGGAGCCAGAACAGGGCATGGGACAGGGAACCAGATCCTTGTCTGGCTAAGCACAGACAGAAAAAAAAATCATTAAAATACTTATGGCCACAAAATTTCGTTAGACTCTTAAATTTTGTTTTCTACACAAGAAAAATAGGGGAACAGGTTGGCTGAAATGCATTATTAGCATGTTTATTGTAATACAGCTCTCTGTGTGGTTTCACTCCTTGCATGCTGCAGCCAGTCTAGATTCACTGGATAAATTCCCTCTGCATCCTCATGTGTCATTGTTTCTCTTCCATGAACATCTGATTAGATTTCATGGCAGTGTTAGACATATATTTAATGTGCACAAAAGCATTGGTCAAAATGCCAATTGCTTTCCATTGGTGGCTTTCTTTCAACATAATGGAAAGGTGTTAGCTATTTAAAAGAGAGGGAAAACAAACACAAAATGACATAACTGTCATTTCTATTTGTATTCTAGGCTTAGAAAAAGCAGATCTCACTGAAAAATCATATTCAATATGACATACAGAATTTATAGCATGAGAAACGCAGCCAAGGAGAACCCAAAGAAGCAACAAAATACATTTGCAAAATCTGTTTTGGGTGCAACTGCATATCACATAGTCAAGTGTTTTGACTGTGATAAAATAATTTATTCACGTGTTTTAGTAAAACTGTAGCTCGATATTTCTACCTAAAATACCGCTTAGATTTCCTCTGTGTCTCTGAGAAAATGTCATTTGCACAAATACCTTTCTATCGGAAGAAAAGCAAATGATTCAATAACCTCAGAGCAGATCCTGTCTGTAACTCCTGGCACACTCTGAGGAAGGAGGTAAATGAGCTTGCTTTCATTAAACCAAGGGAAACTGAGGCAGAAGGCTCCAAAGATGTCATTATGGGATGTCTGAGAGTCATCTGACAGCAGAGCCAGGCTGAAACTTTTTAAAACAAACTTTATTGTATTTCTCTACTAATTGGTCTGAATTCAAAACCCAAAATGATCACTGAAATGATGACTTAGGAGGTTACAGCACCTGCATACATTATAAGAGCTTTACTTGAAATTCCTGTATTCCTTTAGAGCCTGATTGGGTGAAGAAAGGACAAGGGTGATGGGCTTCAGAAGGAACGAGTGAGTCCTAATTGCTGGGTGTGAGTAGGAGGGCAAGAGCACAGGCAAAGCAATCCTCTTGAGATCTGTTTTTCCTATTCCTCTTTCCAGCTGGTGTTGCCACGTTGTGCTGGCAGGTTCCTGGTGGCTTGCAGAGTTTCTGATATATCTTCTGTGGCCAGGTCACCACCACTGTCCCTGATTCCCCAGGGAGGGGAGGTGGTGTTATTTTCTGTCTCTGCCTCCCCTACACTTGCCAAGAACAGCCCTTGGGGCCAGTCTGGCAGCAGTGTGCTGAGGACAGCGTGGAGTATCCTGCCTGTGCACACACACATCATCTTCCTTCTCCACTCCCTTCCCTCACCCTTCTTACCCCTTGTCAAGAAATCCACTGGCTCCTGAACACTTCTACTGCAGGAATGTGCAGTCTCAAGCTGTGAGGCCTTGGAATGGCTTCCTAAAACAGAGGCTGGACAGAGTTAAGAGGATAAAGTAGGTATTTATCAAAGGCCTTCAATAGGTACACCCTGGGCAGCCAAAAACCTTGCAGAGGCTACACCCAAGATGGATGATGGTCACAGATATAAGTTTGGTCTATTTGCATATCAGGCATTAATCCTCCAGTTACAGCTTCAGGTAATGAAGTCACATTCCCCCAGTTTGCTCTTTCTCCAATTCACTTTTTTTTAATACTTTTCAGGGCCTGAGGCTGTAAAGTGTCCTTGGATCACAGGCCCAGAGGGATTGTTTTGTCTAACCAAAACGTGAAGAAAATTAACTACATTTTATGTCGAGTTTAACTCACTTTATATCGAATTAGGCACTGATGCAATATAGGATTTGAAAAATAGAAAAGCTAAAATCTTAAGGAATCAGTTGCACTGGTGCATGTGCTGGGCTGGCTCATGGGTCTGTGACCACTGAGCTGTGAATGGTGCTGTATTCCCTGCCCCTCTGTCTGTGGCTCAGCCTTTCCTGCTCCTGGCCCCAGCGTCTGCTGCCCTGACATCATGCCTTTAGCCGAGAGGCGCCGATCTGCCAGACCCCGCCAGCCTCAGAGAGCTGCTGACAGTTCAGCTCCAGTTAGCTGCAGTTCAAGGTCAAATAGGACTTTAAAATATGAATAAGTGTCAGGGTTTGCTGGCACATCGATCTCAGTCTTTTTGATTACTGCCAGATCGCATGAATAAATTAGCCTTGACAGGTGCGATAAATTGTATAGACTACTGATCTCAAACAGTAAATGTTAGAGAAGGACGTGGAAGGCCTGGAGGGGAAAATACCCTCTGCAGATGCTTGCCTTAAATGAGGTGAGCTTTGATACAGTGCTCGGGGGGTGATCTTCAGGCAGGAAGAGGCTTTTTGTTCATTTGAGATTCTGTGCCAAGCCAGGGCACGTCTCCGACTGTTGTATTGATTTCCTTTGTCAGAAGGAGTTTGGGTTTCTGTGCCTTGTGAAGCGAGACAGCTCTGGTGCCTGTCCCACCCACTGCTCTCCCCGCCCTTCTAGGGGTGGTAAAAGCACCTGGGCTCAGGCATTCTGGGTCCCAAGGGGGGGACAAACAGCAAGCAGGTCTCTAACTGCAGTAAAACAGAAGTAGAAAGCATTGGAAGTGGATCTTGATATGTTGTCGTACAGTGTTGAACACTGTCAAGCCACAACTCACTTCTACATGTCAGACCTTGGCTTTGCAGGGTCATCTTACTCAGAAACCAATGGTGATATTTAGAGAAACTCACATAACACAGTACATGCTTTCTTTCTCTCTGATTTCCTGTAAAATGTAACTGGGATGCTTCATTTCCCTCTTATGCATAAATATTAGCAATGTCAATCACTAGTTAATTTTATTTTTAATTAGACGTTTTTCTCTTTTGTTGACTGCTAAATGAGCATGTGAAAGGAATTTGAGGATGGGGTGGGGGGTTTTGATGCTATATCATTTATCTTCACCTAAGAACTTTTCCATTTTCTTAAATCTACAGTCAAATATCAGACATATCACACAAAGCCAGGCTTTTTGTCACAGACATTTAGACTTGTTCTTTTACTGATATCATTTAATTAAGCATGCCCTCCTTCTGCAGCACCATGCACACATTCTGTCTCCCCATCTTGATAACTCATCTGTGTGTTTGTGTATATAAGTCTGTGTGTACATATTTATTTGTAAGAAGGGATCATGGACTAGTGCTCATTTTGGGCCATTCTTCCTCAAAAGAGCTTCTGTGAAATACTTGGATTTATGCCGAGACACTGAGTTTCATAGTACAGTTAATCTGAAATGCACAATTTCAAATGCAGAAGCATTTTTCTCTCCAAAAGCAGAAAGGTGTGGATGTGCTTTATTTTGTAGCAAGAGAATTAAAGAGAGGAACTTAGGGTTTGCCTCAATCAGTTTTACCAAATGAAAGCAGAACAGCGTCTGAATTCAGTGAATTTTAAATTTTCATTGTGAATGTTCTGCACAGCTCCATTGTCTTAACTATAAATATACAACCACCAGTTTTGCACATAAATTGTCCCTTTAATACACATAATCAATAGCATATGTATAATGTAAAAGAGACTATTACAAATCTGTTGTTTATGTGCCAAAGCGCTTGGGTGCTCTGATGAACTGATACATCTTCAATACATGTGTAGTGTTAGAATGGATGGAGTTATTAAAAAGGATTTTTTGCTTGTATAGAAATGCCTTTTTAATATAAAAATAAGTTGGGGTAGACAGAGATCGAGACAGAAAAGGCTGAGAAAGAGAAAGGACATTTCCTATTACAAGATATTCACCAGATGGATGATATCCTGCACCCACAGGGCTAAGGAGGGTGTTAAGAACAGTGATAAGAAAATGGGGTGTAGGACAGAAAGGAGGGTCAGCCGTGGTGCTGAGTGGGAAGAAGGAAATTGCTTAGCAAGAAGGATTTTGAGAATCATAGAGGAGCTCTGGGAAGATTAGCCAATGCAGGCAGGTGTCTCCAAGCCTCAAAATGTGTGCTTTTCTGATTACTGGTATTAGAGAGAAAAAAAATGTTTACAAAGCGATAGAGAGGAGAATGAAGATTATATTTTGAGGGCCGGGGAAGTATTGTGCCAGAATTAGGAACTGCAGAAAAAAAAAAATTGTTGAAGTAAATAGATAAGAGAGAAGCATTAGTATTGCTAGAACTGGGGCTTCTTGAACACATGCCAAATGAAATGTGGAGGGATTTGCTCATAAGAGTTGAATGATCTTCAGTCAAAAAGGCTGCATTGATCATTAAGGATATTTTTTACATTTGCACAAAAGTGCTTCCCTGTTTCCACTCATAATATCCATTATTTTTCTGATCTGGGGGCAGGACAGCAGAGTGGGGCATGGCTCAAGTCTGTGTTAAAACTAAGCTTTGCTAGGAACTTCCTGAGAGAAGAGGTGGAGTCTTGGTCAAGTCAGTTTGGAAACTACCTGTGGCAGAACCAGCTGCTTGAAATAAACCTGGCCCATCCTTTTTAAACCCAGCTTTACCTTGCCTCCTCCTTCCCATCCCCTCCCTAGACCATTTTT
The DNA here is from genome assembly GCA_013397095.1 of Sterrhoptilus dennistouni. NCBI lineage: Eukaryota > Metazoa > Chordata > Aves > Passeriformes > Zosteropidae > Sterrhoptilus > Sterrhoptilus dennistouni. The sequence continues at coordinate 632,890 of VWZU01002302.1, read as the reverse complement.
TAACTTGAGGGTCGATGTGTTTTGCTTCAGGAGTTGTGCTGAGGTGTTCTCTGGGCTGCAGAAGATGTGGGAAGTGATTTTGGAAAGCTGCATCCAGAGCAGGGTTGGTGTCATTCTGTGCTCAGTAGCATTGTAGGTGCTTTCATCTGTACAGGTTACTCATGGTTGTCTCCAGCTGGAAACACAGCAAAAATAATTGCTGAGGAAAATGTGGTTCATTCTTCTCTTTCCTCATTAATCCCTATTCAGTAGCTCTTCAGGAAGATGCAATGATGTGCCAGTGTGCTATAACTTACTTTTCTTTCCTTTTCCATTTGCTCTGCCTGTTTTAATTAGGCACAGCCCTGTTGTCCATCTTACTGGAGCAACGTTTCCTGTCATGTCAAATGTCAAAGGCACTTTCTACATGGAAATACAGCAACTTATTAAGATGGCTTTTTTAGATCCTTACACAAATTTTTGTCATTCTGCATACCTTGTGGGGCACTGACTTTTTTTTTTCTAGAGTCTAGATGTGAAGGGCTGTCAGCCACATTCCTATTTATCTCTAGGTGCTTTCACAACAGTCTCTGGGGTAAACACAGATCTGCTGTCAGTTCTGCCTGGTAGTGTTTCAGCACACAGAACCCAAGCAGGGCTAAGGAAAGTGTAGATGTAACCATGCTGGTTGTGTGACAGGCACCAGCTTGGCAACCATGAAAATGAGATGCAGAGGGAGGTACATGTTTGACTTTGCTCAGTTTTCAGCCCTGGCAGGCAGGTGTGGTATGCAAGCAGCGCTCATTAAATCCTCTCTAAGGCAGTCTGGGAGGTTTGAATATGCCTTGCATTTTGCACATGGAGCTGGCAACAAAGGAAGTGTTTTGTGGGGATGAGCCACTACAGTGTGTGAGACGAATGGCCAGGACCAAATCATCCTGAGCTGTCCAAGGGCAGTGCTGAAAATTCATACAATTTTCCCACCTTGCTTCAGCTTTTCTCCTAGTCTTAAATCCTTTCTTTCTGGCAAGTCTTTAGACTTTTTCTCCACCTTCTGTCTCCTGCTCTTGCCAACATATCTCATTCTATTTCATCAGTCTCCCATCCCTCCCTCCGCCTTTCCTGGCTCAGCTCCACCAGGCCTTAATGTTCCACATTCTCCCCTAGCTGTGCCAGTGACTTATGTGCTCAGTGCTGCTGTGGACACCAGACCTCTTAAGTACCTTAGCAACTCCCAGGAAAGCTCATAAATGTCTTTGACAATGGATGTTCAAAGTAAGAGAAGCATTAGAGGTTTGAGGAGTTTCTTGCTTAATAGGAGAAGCCCAGGCTAGATGAGAAGGGGGAAACTTATTAGTTGGGGTAGAAAAATATAGATGCCTTTTTAATTGCAAGAACAACTAACCAGGTGTCCTGTCTGTGATGTGAAGTGAGAATGTAAAGGAAATGTTTTAGTTTGAGCAGGAATTAATTCAGAGGAAAAGTGGAAGAGGCTTATGTTTTGTAGGGAAATTAACCTTTGTTGATCATAGAGCTTTCTTTTGGCGTCCCCTCTGACTGTAGAAAGATAGTGGAGTAAAGACTTCTAGAGGTGTTATGTGTTTGAAAGAAAAATTTGAAATAGTGACCTCAGGAAATGAACACAGAATGAACGTAAATAGAATCTGATTAATGAGTCAAAGGAGGGCCAGACTCAGATGCACAGGGAGAAGTCTCTGAAACCCTCAAGGTCTCGAGAACGAATCCTGTTCTCAGGTTTGTCTGCTGTATCCCTTATCCCTCTGGTATCTCTTGCCTGATTGTCTCTTCTGCTCCTTTGGTCTCTCTTTCTCTGTGTGGCTGCTTGTTTTTTTAATGCTGCCTTTCTTTTCATCCACTTGTTCCCCTCAGGTAGTTGGACAAAGTAGCTCGGAATTATGTTAATGAGAATCCAATGCTGCCTTTCTCCCACTTGATGAAAACAGACCTTGAGGCCCCACACTTCACAAGGAGCAGATTGCATAATATGGACACAGTTTTAGTACAAAAACAATCATGGGGTGTAGAAGTGGAACAGAAAACAAATTTTAAATCCTTGCAGTGCCATGTATCATTAAATCCTGGACATTTGGGCTAAGTGCATCCCTCTTCATACCCAGGGCAGCCAAATTATTTTAGGGATGGTTTTAATGCTAAAAACTGCTTGATATCATAGACAGGTTGATTTAGTTGATTAATTTGGATGTTTTGGCTTACGTACATCAGTATTCCCAAACCAGTCAGGGTTTTTCCAATAACTTGGCTGTGGTGGCATCAAGCTGTGGCTGGCACTAACTATGCCAGCTTATGAGTTTTGATCCAGTCAGTCTTTTCTCTCACTTTGAACCAAACCATCAAAGCACCTATTTAATTTTTTTTAACAATCACCTGTGGATTTCTATTGGTTTACATCAGTAAAATATTACTGGAGGCTGTTTGAGAGAGCAGTTCCTGTGGGTGTTCAATGCTCTATGATTTGAACAGCCTGACAAATAGATGTGCACAGGCAGCTGCCTGCATGCAAGGCTGTGTTTTCACTGAGTGGTCATGGTGGAGGTTAAAGGAGTGAGCCCATGCACACGCTGCAACCCTGCTGACATTCAAACGGCCAAATCCAATCCAAAGGATTGCTGTCATCAGTTTGAGACACTGTCTAAGGTTTGCACTTATGCTTTTGTTTCATGTATATTTAGGAGGTGAGTCCTTTGGGTGTCTGTCTTAATGGGCTTTGGCTTCTGGAGAGCATAAGCTTTGTATTTCAGAGGAACTTAACTCTCTATCAACCTGACTGCCCAACAATAGGAGCACTCTGTCACCGGTGTTTCTTAGTGATTGACAGTCAGTAAGGCACTCCAGAGTGACAACGTAACACTTTTCTACACATCCTTTAGCTGGGTTCAAGTGACATCCATGTGTTGGCTCCAGACAGTCATTTATAAGACCCTGTCTACATCTCAGACTAGTGCCAGATGAAGCATTAGATGTCATTAGCGGTGACAATGTGGCATCCAGATTTCCAGCCCAAACCTGGGCTGGAATGTGGTGTAAGTTCTGCTGTATGTAGGCATCAAGAGCCAAGGAAACTGATAAATTGTTGTTGGGGTTCATTTTCAGAGTAGTGTCTAGCAATGTGGCTGAGTGATTCCATTAATATTAATAGGAATTTAGCAGATAAATCTCCTTGAATAACTTTTAGAAAATTTACCCTTAATGTGCCTTACATTTCAATAGGCTGAACTGTGTTTTGAAATTCCATTTGAGAAGGATAAAGTGATAGATATAATAATGAGGGATATGCAAAAAACAGTGGGATGCATATTTCTGTGTGACACTAAAGACTTACAGTATTTTTAAATCAGAGCATCCTGGAATAATATTAATGAAATCCCCTTTAACCTTAAGGGGTAATTTTTTCTAAGTGATCCACAGGGGATTTGGCTGTTAAATTTCCATTAACAGTAATGGGATTCACAATTTTACAAAGCAAGTTCCCCACTAGCCATGCTGAAATTCTACCCCCTGCGGCAATTAATCATGCCTGTTGGGCTCGTTAATGGAAATATGAAGCAAATTATCTGGCTAATCATGATATGTGATCAATTGGCTCTCCTGCAATAATTGATTGCCAACGAGTCAAAGCCAACTCACAGCTTTTGTACCGAGTGACGACAGACGGGGTGTCCCTGTCACAGGTGGAAATGCCAAGGCAGCTGCAGCCCATGGAGAGCACAAACCAAGGCTTGCAAGCAGATGTTCCTCCTTGGATATTCCTGTCTTCCGTCTCCTGGTTAACCCTTTTCCAGCAGCCCTGCATGAGCTTCCTTCGTTTGCCCTGGGCGTAGTAGTGTCCTTTTATGTGTCCTTTTATTTCCCTTTTTTTTTTTTTTCCCACACTTGGTCAAATCTAAGCCACTTAGCTGATTGATTTGGGAGCTTTTTCCTCACTGGCATTCTGTGAAAGCTTTACATTCTGTACCTTTATCTGGGCTGCAGACTCAACTCTTGAGGATATTTTTTGATATACATGATGGTATTATGGTTAAGCTAACTGGCAAACATGCAAATCTGGGAGTGCCATGCAAAATCAATAGCATTTCTGCAGGCAGCAGCACACTAATTTATAGCCACGCTGCATGACTGTGTCATTTTCCTAATGAATTCTCCAGCGTGCAGAGGTGCACTAAACAACCAAGATAAATATTGGTGTGCAGAGGAGCATAATACAGATTTATAGCCATAGCAGCACACAGAGTACAGATGTTTTGCATACAACCAAGATTGCTTTATGAGCTTTTGCAAGCAGGGGTATCTGTATTGTAACTAAGGACTGTTTTTCAATGGAACTTGAAATTAATAAAGCAACAGGAATCTTCTTAAAATACATTTTGGCACCATCCCAACAGCAGTGTCTCCTGCATGTCCCACTACGTGTTTCAGCTCTGACTGAGAGCTGGCTGATGGCAGAGGTTGGGTGCTAAAAAGGGAGAATCCTTAAGATCACCTGAGCAACTGTGAAATGGTTGTCATTGAAAAAAGGACACTTACAGGAGCACTAAGCAATTTTTAAAATCCCTCCCAGAATGTGTATTAGGTTAGCCAGGCACCAACATAATGAGGAGCTTTTCATTGCCCACTCTCTCGTTTGGCACAGGAACAGTTAGTGCCTTGTTATTAATTTTTATATATTCAGGAGCTTATTTCTGTGGAAATCTTGATTTTATTTTTCTTCTTGCTGAGGAAAACAAACCAAACTGCTTCTGTTGTTCTGCCTTTCTGTGGGGAACTTTACTAATGTACATAATGTGCAACAGCTGATGGCAAGTGATGATAAGTTGCTGATACCACGGGGAGCTCTGGAATGAGTGGTTTACAAAGCCGAGTAAGTAATGAAAGTCCATAAAAAAGACACTCCACGGAGCATCAGAGTGACAGAATTTTGGCTCCAAGATCGAGGCTGTTTGGCTGGTATTGGAAATCCATATAACATCCTTCCCTCCTGGCATCTGCTACTTTGAGAAGGTTCAGTTCATTACAATAACAAATTTCAGCTAAGCCTGATTGCAGTCTGTGGCCCCTCGGATGGATGGCCCTACTGGAACATCCCCTAGCTTGGTCTCACACTGCTGGGTGCTACAAGACGAGGCCTCTCTGGTCATTTGTCACTCCCTGACTCTGGGCAGGGTACATGTGCTGATTTGTAGTTAATGCAGGTGATCTTTGTAGCCTTTCTGATCAATCCAACCTAATTAAAAGAGTAATTCTCTGGGTTTAGGGCCAATTTACCTTTCCAAGATGGTGTGAATGCCTGCAGCTGAACTAATAATGAGGTAGCATCTTAGAGCCAATTAAGTGAAAATGAATCAGGAGAGCCCATTAGACTTGGTAGAGTTCAATAAGGAATGGAGCAGGTGAATTTTTCCTTGTTAGGAACTCTGGTGTCTTATGGAAAGTTAGAAAAGTCACAGCAAGCACCTTTTCCACACAGGAATGTCAGGCTCTGAGCTCCTGAAAGCAATCCTTCTCTTCAGCTTCCATCAGCAAACTGATTTAGGAAACTGGCTTCCTAAATCAGCTGTGCTTCTTAGAGGTTAGGGATTCAGAACAACCTAGATGGAACATATTTCTGGGTGTTATTTTAGTGAATATTCTTGCAGATCAGCCCTTATCCATGAAAAGATTCTATTAATAAAACCAGCTGTGGAGTAGGAAGGGAGAATGGTGCTATTAGTAGCTGCAAAACGCCTTCAAAGCACTATGCATCATCCAAATAATTTACTAAATGGTTTCTGAGAAGAACTATTAATTAACTGGCAAGAATGAGCCACATTAACATTTGTTTATTGCACTGTGTCTGTTGGCCTCGTGGGCTTGGACCAGAAGAGAAATTATCACAGAGGGGCAAATTTTAGCTGTGCCCTGCATGGACAGAATATCTCAGTGATTCACACTGTGAAAGCTGCTTGGGATTAAGGCCAGATGCAAAGCTGTGGTGCTGTAGCTGTTTGAGTCTCAGTTCTGCCCTCCTGTCCTGCCTGATTCCCAGTCCTCCAGAGAAACTATTCAGTGGTTGTATTTTAATTAGATATTTAATACTGTGCAAATCAATTTGATGAGAAGAAAGAACACATTATCAATGTAATTTAAAATATGCATTTGTTTTTCTCTTCTGAAATGGGACAGGTTTCAAACATTGATTCATTCTGTAATTTGTTTTTTCTCTATTGAAAAGTGCTTTTCAATAGTCCCTATGATACAGAAGAAAAAATAATCAGGTTTTTTTTCCCTCTTCCCTCTTCTCTGTTTTATTCACACCTACCTGTGTTTCTGTCTCATCTTTGCTTCTGTGTGCAGATCATTAGGGTTTGTTCATTCAATGGTAGAGTGGGATGTGCTGGTGTTGGAGAAACATGTCAGGCCTGAATTTGTTCCTGCATTCAGGTCATGACTAGATCAAGATGAACCAACTTGCTTCTCAGTTTCCCCTTTGAGGCGAGGGAATGAAGAACAATAAGTGTTTTGTGTTTACCCGAATGCTAAAAAAACTGACCACACAGTGGCAGCCTTTGTTGCTGTAACTCAACCAGTTCAGAGAGGGTTAGAAAGGCAATGGGTGAGTTAGAAAAGGCTGCTTGAAATACCAGTGTCAGGCTGTAATATAAACATCGGGCTCAGTCTACCAGTGCGGGATATCCATAAAGTCATTAGATGGATTTTCTCAGCGTGTGCTGTGTCATCTGCTCTGTTCTTTTTTCACAAAGGGAGAAAAAGCAAATTGAATGATTCAATTGTGAACAGGGCTGGTTATCACGAGTGTCTTACATTTCCTTGTCGTGTGCAAATGGGAGATGGTTGTACAGCTGATGAGCCTGTTAAACACATCCATGTCTTTGGTTTCAGTGCTGAGATCTAAATCAGAGCCTAATGGTACCTTGCTTTGCAGGGGAAGTTTTCAGTAATACATTACACACTTCTTGGAAGCAGCTGCTGTGGACAACCTCTCCAGCCCACTTGGTCTGGTCAGGTGTGTGAGCTGTTGTAGGAACATCTGGGCAGCCATGGTCAGTGCTGACTCATGTTAGTCATGGGCAGTCAATTTTATTTTTAAAAATAAATGTTGTATGGGGTGCAGTAGGTTGACAAAGTGTGTGAAAGGCTTTTCTATGCCTTTGTTCCAAGCATCTCAGTAAGGCTGTTTTCCTTCTTGTCTGTTGTCTCTGTGTTTACCAACTCCAGTTTCAGATTGCTTTAGATTGCTCCTCCAGCCAACATAAATGTGTTTCACTGTTCATGTTTCACTTCAGTGTTTCAAAAGGGTGCCACTAAACTGCTTATTCATGTCAACACTGAAGACTGAATCACTTCTCTCACTTACATGTCTGTGACAAATTTCAAAGTGTTTTCAGAATTTGACACATCCTCTCAGTGAAGATGTCAAAGAAACTAATGTCTTGCTGATTTGATTCAGAAAGAGTGAATCAATTCAAAGTGTGAAGGGAACATCTGTGTGCAGTTGCCTTAGATTGCCAACCCAGATCTGCCATGTAAAGAGACTTCCACCTCAATTAGACATTTCATAGTAGCCCTCTATGCTTGTTTAATTACACACATTCACTTTGATATCTATCAATTAACCGGTCTTAATTATCTTTGTGTTGAAAAGCCGGATCAAAAAGAAAAGCTTTATATTGTGTCCTGCACCACTGAGCCCTTAAGTGGGATTTCTCTTGTGCTAGGGCCACATGTTGGGCTGGTGGGAGAGCCCTGGGCTCAGTGACTTTTGTTCATGGATAAATACATTTATTAGGCATAAAAATGAATATCCGAGGACTCTAAAATATTGGTCTGGTAGTGAAGAACAAGAGAACCTTTCCTGAAGGAAGAATTTGTTTGACAAAGATTATAAAGTGTTAAAAATTTGATTCTTATCTCTTCCCCAAGTCCTAGGCTATACCTTGTTCTGCTTTCTGTCAATCTCAGACTTCCTTAAAAGCTTTCAAGCATCTATGAGAGTAAGAAATATGTGAGCCTAACCTCTTGGAGACAAGCTCCCATCTAGAATAAGAATCAACTCAAAGTTCTGGACTATAAATTTTGTTCTTGCCATTAGATCTGAGAACCCTGAGCTGAAGATGGACTAAGAAAGAACAACATTCAGAGTTTTGAAAAATTGCCTCTGATTTACAGCGGTGACACAAAGCTAAGTATTGAGTTTTCAGCACATTCATCACTAGATTTAGTGCAGTATCTCAAGATAACTTTCTTTTTGAACCGTGTTACTGTCTGATTTTTGGGAAGAAATCTAATGTTTCTTTTTCATGCACCTCAACTACCCCTTTGTGCAAGTTATTACCCATCACTTCCTTTAGGCTTTTATTTATCTGCCCTGTGTAAACCTGCTGATATTGCACTTCCTTTAACTTCTGAGATATGTCCTAAAACTTGGTTATGGCCAGTGATAAAGAGGTTTTGTCCAATTCTCAGTTGACAGATGAGTTGGTTTCCTTGAAATTGGCGATGAGATGCCAGTCCACACCAGTTCAGGGTATAAACCAGGAAGCTGTGCTGGATCCAGAGGCATGTAGCACTTAAATTTTATTTGTTTCTCAAATGTGTTAAAAAGTCTTGTGTGAAATGTTTCTGCCTTAGCAAGCTGAAAGCTGTTGCTGTTTTTTCAGACATCATCCTTTTAGGGCTGCAATCCTGAAGAAAGCTGAAAGGTGCCAGACTCACTATTTCTATAGTCATGTACCAGTGAATCAGAACAGCTTGAATTTAGTGCTGGGGGTTTTTTGACAGCTTGCAAATGCCTTATGCCATTGGAACTCATGCTTCGTGCATGGGATTCGCTCCTTCAGCTGCTCAGAGGACAAACCTGTCAAGTTCATACCTTGTGCCTGCTGAGATGTGAAATAGGACCTTGTAATATTAATTTTTCCCCTGTCTGCCTGCTCTTCCCCACACTCTTGCCTTGAGATTGCCCTTATAGCATCTCCCATGTTGCTGACTTGGGGGTTTTATTTCCAAATTAAGCCTCCTGTGCAGAGTGACCTCTCTTTCCTGTTTTGAAGACCAGACACACTGGGTTTTGTGAAGGGCTCTGTGATCCGGGACAGGAATTGGACTTGGGGGCTGAAACTGCGTCAGTTCCCAGGTAAGTGGCTCAAGAAGAAAATTAGCTGTTCTGGAGAAAATAAAGTCCTTATGACTTCCATCAAAAGGCCAAGAGGCTTTTCATTTTCCAGGGTCAACCTTGCCAGAAGGGGTTGGCTTCTCGATCCTTCTTTATTTTGCAGGGTCTGGTAATAGTAGTATGGGGCCTTGTGGACACAAGTAAAGCTGCAGCACTTAAAAATTGTATTAAAGTAGAGATCAAGCAGGAATTAAGAGAGGGCAAGGAAAGGGGAGTCAGTATCTGGGGACTGAGAAGCCACTTCAAAGGAAAATGATGTCAGGAAAGGAAATCTGAAGGCACAACGTTAAATTCTTTCAGCGTCCCTGCATTATCCATCTGCCTGTTGGAACATCCTCGAGTATTACAGCAGCTGAAACTGCTGAAGGGGAACAGCATGAAAAATAATAGAAAAATAATCTCTTTATAAGAAGTGGGGGCTAATGCCCAGAGGCATCTTGACAACAAACAAATAACAAATCCCTTACACAAAGGAGAGGTACTCAAATAAGGCAGCAAGCCTCCCTGACACCAAAGCCTGCTGAACAAAGCTTCTCTTGTAAGCCCTGCCCACTTGCTTGCAGTAGATAAATACCACTAAACCTTTCCAGAAGAAGCTTAAGAAAACTAACTAACAAATCACAAACAAACAAAAAAATTCCATGAACCTGCAGTCTTGGCTCTTTGCCCTGTCAAATGTCCAAGACATATTTATTTTGACGTGCAGCCAGTGGAGACAATTCAGAAGGAAAATGAGGGCCAGGTCCTCTGATAATGTAAATCCTTCTGACTTGATTCCTAGCCCAAAAAATCAAGTGGAGTGGAAGCAATAAAGTAATTGTAATATTAAATGCTATTTTGGCTTGCAGGTTAGTGCCTTTTGCTTTCTCTCCCCCTTCCCAAGCACATGTGCTGTCACATTTTTGTTTCTTTATAAACCTGGGTGTGCATCTGATTTGAGGAATGATCAATAAAAAGGGTGAAATTTTCCAGAGGATGTTTGATGACCTGGATGTCCAAATCCCATTGAATTTTCACTTGAAAATTTCCCTGGTAACACTTTGCCTGCAGTTCTGTCAGATCCTCTCTGCAGGGAGCCTACAGTACTGTAGCACAGCTCAAACTTAATTTCATACTTGTGGTGTTACTTTTGCTGAAGTGTTTGTTCAGTTGGAATGATCTGGAAATTAGCACTGGGGCATTTTCCCTCAAGCAAAAACCCTTCATGGAAGGATGCCAAGAGTGTGTATATATCTATTCCAAATATATATATCAACCATATCCTAAAATTATACCTGTGTTTATGTGATTTTAATATTTTGTATCAAAATATGTGTAACCACCATGTCATTTTAATGACTAACAAGGAAACATGCTCCCAAAATTTAACTGATGTGTCAGAGCACCTGTAGCCTGATAATTTGATGATTCACATGTAGTAATAACAGGATTCACATATAAAAACAACAATTAGGAAACAAATTGTTTATATTAAAATTATCTAACCTGATTTGCTGAGTAGGAAAACACAGTGGTTTGTGTTTATGTTGATTTTTCAAGATATTTAAATAGCTTGGAGAAGCTTGGGGATGTGAACCAGCCAGACCCAAACTTTCACTGCATCTCTGAGGCTTTGCCATCAGTGAAGCACTTGTGCAAGTCCCCTTGATGTCACCAGGAACTGAGTGCCTGGTTAAAGTTAAGCACATGCTGAAGGGTTTTGCTGCAGGACATGAATGCAGCTGAGCTGGGAGGGGTCCTGTCTGTCTTAGCCTGCAAAAATGAGTGCCTCAGACCCAACAGTGACATTTGAAAAGTGTTGTAGCATTGATTTTCACAAAGACACCACAAAGAAATCTGTGAGAAAGCAGCAGGGAGCTGCTCAAACCAACGTGGTCTTCCACTGAAAATGAATTGCAATAAGGAAGGGGATGCTGACTGAGAGGGAGGAAGAAATGATTGGGAAGTGCTATTAAAAATAGGTGCACCATCTCCATGGCTATCGCTTTCCTTAGATAAAAACTGAGCTGAGGAAAGTTCCTTTGTTTCATCTGTTTTCTCCGTTTGTCTGAGAGGACAGCAAGCACTTTGAGGCTGTTTCCTTTCAGTGTGTTTACAGTGCAATGATGCCCTCGTGTGATGCTGTACTGCCAGGAGTGATGGTGTGAACCGATGCACCTTCTAAAAAGCAGAACAATTACAGCCTGTGCTCTTCGGTGATTCACATCACCAAATGCTGCCTCTGCTTTGTTTCCTCTGAATAGCTTGAAGGAGTTGCAAAAGCTGCTCCCCTCTGACTTGGTGGTGCTGGCTTTCAGAGCTCATCTGAGATAAAAAATCACAATCATTTTCAGCGACAGGTTCACAAGAGACACCTCCTTACGTTACAGAAGCATTCCTGAGAAACAAAGTTATTAATATTTGATTCTCATATCTTATGCTATTGGAACAGCAGAACAGTAAGGAACTGCTGACAAGTCAATCAGATTTGTCTTCTGAAGAATTTCACAAAAGCTGGATTTTTTTTGTAACACTGTCTTTCAGTATATAGGATGAGCAGGGCTGTGTTTCGAATTCAGTCAGGCAAAACTCATGTAAGTTTGTGGCAGTTTTCTCCAAAAAGCTTTTTCTTGCTCTATTTTCTTTAAGACATTTAGGTTATTTTTTGCAAGCAGCAAAATACTTTGCCCATATTGCTACAGCCATTCCTTGTGGAGGTTGCCACTGTTCTCTTTTGAAGCATCCTCCAGGTTATATCAGAACAATAAGAAAGTTGGGTTGTTCCTTGGCTTTTCAGCCACAATTTTTTGTTTAAATTCTTATGTGGAATCTTTATTCTTCACTTGGCTGAGCCAAGAGTCTGGGTTCCCACTCATGGTATTTTATGTCTCTATTTGTATTGTGAGGTCACCCTGTAGTGCCAAGATGTGTGACTGCATGAAAAGAAAAGGTGTTTGATGGGAATTTTGTTTCTAAGTGCCAGGTACAGAGGTCTGTGGGTCCAAGACTGGATTTCCAAAGTACTGCTATGGAGGAAGGAAACAGTCCTATTAAAGCAGACAGGGAGTCATGTATTCAATAGTTGAAACCACAGAAAGAATATGTTTTATTAGTTGACATACATAGAAAAAGGAGGAAGTTTTGGAGCATAGAGGCCTTTCTTCAGTGGGTTTGGTTTTTTTTTGGTTTTTTTTTTTTTTTGTCCCTAAACCACAAGGTTTTAACATCACTAAGCATCATTTTTCAGCAGGGGTGAAATCTGTTTTGTATCATTCAGCTGAAAAAAAATCAGAGTGATGTTTTCTGCAAAGTTTTACAGCCTTAGGCTGCTTTTAAAGAGTGTAAACAGAAATATCAGATCTTGTTCTCCTGAATCCATTGCATATTGAGCTGAGTTTTGAAAAGCAGCTTTTAGGAGCATCAGTTCCATGGTGGTTATGAGAGAAGAGAGCACCTTGGTGGGAAGTGCTGGTGTGCCTGTGACAGAGGTTTGAGCAGGCTGGTTCCCCCTCAGCAGCAAGCCCTGACGTGTGCTCTGATGTCCAATGCTGTCACTCTTGTGCCGGCTAATTGCACTCAACAGGTTCCTGACTGCTGCCTGTCAGTGCCCAAAACGTGTCTGGCACAAATGGGGTGGCCATGGTGATGTTTCCCAGTGCTAAAAGCACTGCAAGGCTTTCAGAGAGCAAAAAACAGAGCAGTGTCATGTCCACACTCCATCTTCAGATCCTCACTTTAAAATTTCATAACTGACAAATGATGCTGTAGACATTTCAGCAAATACAGTGTGTGGTTCTTAGAAGGGTTTTTATCATTTTAAAGCCGTGATGTTTCTCTCAGTTTTTCTCCTCTTTCACTTGCACAAAGCAGATGCTTTATGTTTATAGGTTCAATTTCTGTATTTCAGCTGATGAAAATGTATTTTGTTTCTTTCTGTCTGAGTGCAAGAGTTGCCTGACAATGTGCCAGTGCCACTAATCACCTGGCTAATGTCACAGCCGAGCACTTCCAGTGCTTGCAGGTACATTTTCCACACCAACAGATGGGCCAGACTGATACAACTTGGAGCAAACTGCGAGTGCTCAAACCTACCCCAGGTGCTAAGGTTAACCATGGGACCATCAGGCAGCTGGGGTGTAGATGCTTTGGTTCTTTTCAGAGTTGCAAAAAGGCAAAGGGAGCTGGAGACTAAATAATTTCTCCTTCAAGCTGCACTGAATTTCCTCTTCTGGACCTACTTGAGAGCCCAGTTTTGCTCTCCCAGTACCTGATGCTGCTTCTAATTTTGCTTAGGGAAACACTGAACAAAGCAGAGGCTCACCCTGATGCTAATCTTTGTATGGACAGGGCCTATTCTGTGGCTGAAAATGATGAAAGCTGTATACACTGAAATGTCCACTGTGTATAAATGGTTTAAATTGCTGCCCTTAAAGATCAAAGACTTAAATAAGAACAATTTGCTTCGTTCTTGGCGTAGATATCATCCATTGCAGACATAAAATACGTGTTTGTCCTGATACGTGTCTTGATCAAATTGCTGGGAGTAGTAACCATTTCACAGATGACACTTCAGTTAGGGGACAATTATATTTAATGGTGTGTGCCCTTCCACTGGTGATGATCCACCTAACAGAAGGAGTGACATGCTGCACAGTGTGCTGAAGTGGGGAGTAGCACAAAGGGGATCACCCTGCTCAGCCAGCATCTTCTTGCTGCTGCTAAACTGAGAAATAACTGCTGGTGGCTGAAAAGAGATTCATTTTTTGACTGTGGGGAGCCCCAGATCTGCCATATGCAAACCAAGGCACACCAATAATCAGGGATATCTGGAGGACCCTCACTCTAAGCCAACACAAAAGGTCCTGCCTAAATATGTGTGAGCAAATCATCAGTATTTTAAAACTCCGATGTTGTTTTGTTAAAAACAAAACAAAAAAACCCCCCCACACCTCAGGGTCTTTTAATTGCTTTTTTCAGCTTCTGATTCTCCTGTGTCTTCAACAGAAGGCAATTTTATTATCTGACTTTTACATGGAGAACATTGAGGTGTGGGGTGTCTTATTCAAAAGCTCTGCTTTCAGCAGAACCAAGGATTCCAGGCAGCTCTGCTTCTCAGGCTTACAAACATGCCCAACCCACAAGGTTATGTTGGCTTCTTCCATAGGTATATTATGCATAGTTAATACCCATGAAATCAGTACCTGAATTTTCTTCTTTATCATGCCAAGACACGTTTTTTTTTTCAGCTTCCTGCTTTAGAAAACACACTTTATTTTGGCTTCTTTCATAGTTTCTATTAGAGGTAGTCATGGTTTGATATTAATGTTTGCAGTGCTTTTGACACAGTCTAAAGCATGAATATCTGAAACCAGCTCTGCTTTGTACATTTTGTCAGCAGTTTAATGTCATTTCTCTTGCTGAGCAAGTGAATTTGTTCAGAATACAAAACTACTGTAATTTCAGAAAAAAAAAAGACCAACCCTGCCTCCAGTGCAGCAACTTGCAGATGTGAAGTATCAGAGAAGTGAAACAAGGCAGGATTGGGGAGGGGTTTCCATTCATTAATTAGAACATTTTTGCTAACTTAGCTTGCTTTTGCTAAGCTCAACACTTTAAACAAAATTGTTCAAAACATATCACATTTATCAAATAGTCCTTGATCATTGTTACTTTGGTTGTTCAGTTGTTTGGGTTTGTTTTTTTTCCTGGTCAGGCTCAGAATGTCCTTCAATGATTAAATGCATATCTGAATAACAAATTAACCATGTTATCTACATAGTGAACTCAGAATTCATCAAAACAAATGATGAGGACTGTTACTTGTCATCTGAAATTGTGTAATCACAGCTCTGCTGCCTTGTGTTTTGATTAAGTGGAAGATGATTACAGAGATCCGTCTTGTAAAGATGCAAGAGCACCCAGGGCAGATTTAATTCCATTCCATATAATATAATAGAGGTTTTTGAGCACAGCTTTAACTTTCCACTCAGGCCAGAGAAAATGCTTAAAACTCTGCATGTCTTCAAGGCTGTGCACCCATCTGTTTCTTCATTTGTCTTTTCCAAATGAAGAAAAGGATGATGAAGCAGAATATGGACAGGAGGGAATGTGAAGATTTTGTTACCATAATATAAAGCACAGACTTCTGATATTTAGCAAAGACTGAGTATCTCAGGGCCACAAATTGGTTTCTTCAACCTGTAGTATCCAGAGCTGGAGTGAAGAATCAGGGCTGGGACTACCCAGTTTGGTTTAGATAACATGGGCTGCTGTTTTCCATTAGCCTTTGGAGCAGTCAGAGGTTAGAATTGGGGCAGTTTTCTGTCCAGAATGAGGTCATTCAAAGGTCCCTACTTCTCTACACTCATTATCACATTGAGGACTTTTTCTTCAAACGTTGGAAGTGTCAGCTGAGAAACTGAGAAATGAAGTTCAAGTCTATTATCTGTACTATTTCCCTGAAAGCACAAAATCACCCTCTACAATGATTCTCC
Organism: Sterrhoptilus dennistouni; assembly: GCA_013397095.1. NCBI lineage: Eukaryota > Metazoa > Chordata > Aves > Passeriformes > Zosteropidae > Sterrhoptilus > Sterrhoptilus dennistouni. The sequence goes on along the minus strand of VWZU01002302.1, from coordinate 617,230 downwards.
ATGAGATAAAAATAGCATAGAAATTTCATTTTAAAAGTTCATTTTATTTAAGGTAAATTTAGAAACATGAAGCCACTCACTACATTGCTGAGCAATAGACTCCAAGAGGTCCATAAGGCAAATTGGAGAAATGTGCCACTAGTTTTGTTATCAGTTGGCTCTTTTTTTTTTTNTTTTTAATTTTTATTTTTATTTTTTAAATATGCTGAAATCACTGAGAATTCCCAGGTCCAGTTGTCATAACGAAACAGGTGACAGGTGAGGATTACAAAAGCTGTTCTTAGGGCCAGCTGCTGCCTTCAGGCTGGTATAAATTCAAAGTAACTTCACCACAGTCAATGAGTCAGTGCAAATTGGCAAGAGCCAAACTGAAAATACGGTTTAGTCTTAGTGCCAGAGGAAAAAAGAAGATAAGGAAACAGGATAGAGACTGTATGCCAATGATGCATTGTAGGACACACCTCCTAGAGAGCAGCAGAAGATGAGCACTGAGGCAGCTTTCAATGTAGAGTAGTGTCAATGATTGAGGTATGGGCATTTTATCAAGTGAGGAAGATTTTTACCCTCTGTGACTTTTGATGTTCTCTGGGAAATATCCCTTATGATTTTGTGAAAAGAGACAAATTGTTACAGTGCATCAGACTAGGTACATAATGGAAAATTTTACTTGCACAAAAGGCTCATATAATTCACTTATGGCTGGGGTACTTGGAAGTTATTGGGCTTTCAGATGTAAGAAATAACCCTCATAAGTCATTGCTGCTATTGTGACCCATCCTCTTTTCCTTTACACACAGTTTTTCTTCCTTACCCTTCTTTCTAGCTGAAGCATATTACAATTATTTGATTAGATCTGTTACATGCTGCTCTATAGAGCAAAATGATGAGACTGTCTTCCCAAGTGAAGTTCTGTTTTCAAGGATGCCAATTTCATCCTGAGGTTACATGCACTATTCTCAATTTAAATGAAACCCAAAAATCATCTCTTCCCAGAATTTTGGTAGTCAGCGTGTGGCTGCTCCAGAAAGTTCTTGCAAGATCAACTCTCATTTTTCACACACCAGCACTTTCAGGCTTTAGCTGAACTAGGAAGGTGGGAGACTGTTTCTGTGCCTTTTCCAGCCTGGCTGTTCTGGGGAAGCCAAGTTTGTGCCTTTGGGAAGTTCACCCAAAGCAAACCTGGGTCACAGTGGGACAGTGACAGGAGCTCTCCTTGTCCCCTCCCTGGACTCCACGGGTGCTGAACTCTCACTCCATACCTGCAGCATTTTGACTCTCCATACCTGCAGTAGAACACTTCAGGGAGTTATGCCTGTTCTGACAAGAATTAGCAATTCTTCACTGATTAACCCATTGGTGCAGCTGTACCAAATGTGGCTGGGCAATCAGATTGTGCCAGTTGGTTTGGGAGGTCTCTGATGTCCTAAGTGTCAGCACACACTCAAGGCTGTTACCCACAGACATGGAGCTTTTCTCCCTCAAGCATATTTGGCTTGATTTCATTAGCAAGAGGCACTACTTAGAAATGTGCCACTTTCTTCATAAAGTTTATTAGGTATTAAATTGTTTTATTGGGTATAAAATTGGTTTAGAACATTACAACCCAGGCTACTGTAGCTATAAAGGTTTCAGTGGCAATTCAATGAGATTCATGGAAAATTAGAGACAGCAAGACTTCCTAGGTAAATCAAAAAAAGGAAAACCCACCCACACTGTACGTACTGCCTGAGGAGATGAGTGCTAATGAGATAAGTGTGATGTACAGATCTGTTATAAAAGATTACATAAGCTGGAAAGATAGCAGGTTCTTCAGTAGATCTTCTCTGGGGTGTTTTCAGGAGCACATTTACTTGTTCAACTTGGAGTTAAAAGGAGCTGCTCTACTCCAGAGGAGCTCTGCAGTGAGAAGGAACGACAGCCTAAGCAGGTTGAGGCATTGGCGGTGAATTGTTAACAAGCCAAAAACCTACAAGGCACTTAACCAGGCATTTAATTTTAACTGTGTGAGTGGTCCTGCTCTAGTCAATGGAATAACACAGAGCTGTGCAGTTAGGCAAGCAGTCAAGTGCTTGGCTGGATCTGGAACTACAGGCAATTGCAAATTGCTTTCCTGCCCTCAGTGAGGCCATTCTGCAGCAGCAGCCAAGATGGGAAGGGATTTCCTAATGATCTCAAGGGATATAAAAAAATTGTCTTTGCAGATTTTTCTTATGTCAGAGACAAAGGCAAAGTGCAACCTCATGGTTAAAAACAGAAAGCGGTTTGGAAGTAAGGTCCAGGTTGAGATAATCCACACAGGGATTCAGGGAAAGTCCTGCCTTGGGACTGCCCTGCAGAGACACCTCAGAGTCCCTGGGAGTCCCAGTCACCCTGCCAGGCTGGGAGGTGGCTCTGCTCTACTGCTTAGAGAGCACAGATTTGGGAGCACCTCGCTGCACCTGCCCCTTCCCAGTAACTCTGCTGCTAGCTTTTTTTTCACTTTTGTTTTAACCTAGCATTATAAGCCAAATGTCCCAAGGGCCAGCTTCAAAATAAAGTTTCTACTTTCTACTCAAGACATTTACAGAACATTTGCTTCTGAAGGGGTTGTCACACAGCATGCTCAGTCCTGGCCATGGTTAGTCCTGTTCAGTAATAGCTGTTACCTGCTACCTACTCTTGAGTTTATTAATATAAAACCATGACTGTAACTCACAAGTGCAGTAAGTGTGTTCTGCTTGACAACTTTTGGCTTGCTGCACATCCTTAGCCATGGCAAGCAGAGGAAGATGCTGTTCTTTTGATGCACTGTGCCTTCATTATTTTTCAGCTCATGAAGGAGTTGTCAATCTCCACCTGTATCTCTTGCCCTGTTACTGCAGTAATTGCAGTGAGAGAAATTTGAGGAAAGAAATATTGTTTGAAGAAATTCTAATTCTACATCAAAGGATCATTAGGCTGTATTTAGCCCAGTGTAGGAAGCTTGTCTGCTTAATTTTTAATATATAAAAGTTTTATATAATTTATAAACATTGGAGAAGGAAAGTTTGCCAGTTGATGGACTTTCTTTTGAGCTGTGGTATTTTCTTCCTCCCTAATACTCTGTGAATTTGATGTACAATCAAATACCCTTAAATTCCCCAACTTCTGTAAGGCTTTTTTAATTAAACTGGCTAACAAAGGGCCAAGATCCTGACCCAGCAGCTTACACAGAGAGCCCCATCATTTCTGTTTGAGTTTTTTGGTAGAAGATGCCTACTCTGACTGCAAAAACCCTCAAAGTAGTAGAGAATTTGCCACAGTGGGTCAGCAAGCTGGTAAATGTTCAATTATCTTTGTTGTTTAAAAACCTCCAATTTGTTCTGAAGTCAGAATTTCTCTAGAATGATCTACCAATTATTAGATTTCATTATGTCTTCTTCTGCTACATTAAAGGGCTACAACCAGGAATTTCTTCCCATGCAGCTGCTTATTAATCTGTCTCTTGGACTACTCTCAGAAAATACATTGGGCTTTTTACATCTCACTCTATAGCACATTTTTGAGGTTGAAAAACACACTTCTGCTATTGAGGAGGAGCACCAGTGAAATGCACTTAATTTGTCAGAGGAAGACAAGGACTTTTTCTTGGTCTGTTTGCACAAGTTTGAGGACTTTGACAAGTGCAGACATGGGACAGGTTTACCTGCAGAGCTTTCTGGTGCTGCCTGGCTGCCCCTTTGGATGCTCCACGAGCAGCTCTGGGGACCCTGGAAACTCAGGGAAAGGCTGAGGTATTCCCTGGGGCCCTGGCCTGGCTCTGCCTGGGCTCCTGTCAGAGCACCAGGGGGGATTTCTCTTCAAAATGAGAAAGATGAGAAAGACTGGGTTGAATACTAATTTTGAAATACTGAGCAGAGCTGATGTTTTTAGCCAGAAATCCTGCAGAGATCTGCTAATGAGTAACAGCTCTCTGCCTGTTCCGTGCAGAGCCCAGAGACTCACCACAGCTGGCTGTGTTAGGATAATGTTTTGGCTAAAGTTTTCCAAAAATTGGGAAACCTGAGTCCATTTTTTCCATCTTTGCTGTAGGTTCAGATTTTACTTTGAATAAGACAATTTTTTTTTGTATATTCATTTTATTTTCTATGGCAGATGGGAGGAAATATTTCTTTCTGTCCATGTCCATCTTTCAGAGGATGAAATGCTCCTGCTATTTCAAAATGCATCTGGACGTAATTGAGGCTCTCATAACTGCTGCCACATTAACAGCCACAGTACTCCTCTTAAAAAACTGAAATTTACCCTTTAACAGGTTCATTCCAACATAATTTATACTTGGGCATTTTGTTTCCAGCAAAACTACCAGAAATATTGTCTCCTCTTTATTCTGAAACATTTGCTTAAACCTCATCTACTTGCTTAGCTTTCCCAAATCTTTCAAAATTATGCAGTATCTTATTATTTGTTTAAACTAGACTATATGATCTTGCATTATAATTTACCCAACTTACGGAGCATTTGCACAACCAGCTCAAGCAGCAGGGATGGGGGAATATGGAAGGCAGGGGGAGTGAACCAGGATTGGCACAAACACCTCTGGGATCAGGTCTCTGCTTGGCCCAGCCAAAAGAAACCAACCAACCTCCAGTTTAGTCTGAGCAATGGGACACGAGAAGCCACAAAGTCCTTTCTGCTGCTCTGCCACAGGGTACTTGAATTATTCCTTTAAACACAGCATCCTTCATGCAAAAATTGGTATTGCTCAGCATAGTTCAGTCATAGAGCAGAAGCTGTTACCTGAGCTGGTTGGCAGCAGGTGACAGAAACAGGGGAAATGGGGAAAGGAAGAAGTTGTTGCCATCATCTGAGAGCAGATAAGGCTGGGATCCCTCTGAAAACACAAGTGGTGGAAGCAGCAGAGCATGTAAACGTTGACACAGGGCAACAAGGCAGGATTTTGATAGAGTGGACACTGTAGTTAGAGCTAGTGAAGAAATCCCTGGGGGCCTTGACTGTGGTTATTGCTTTTTGTCTTATTTTATCTCTGTAGAGGTATTAGCTGCTTGTGACAGCCTGACTCTGAGAGAAGATGGAAAGAGATTATTTAGAGACAAGAGGACAGACAAGTGGCTTGTATTCCATGTTACTCACAGCAAACGTGCTCCAGGGCAAAATTAAATGAACTGCAAGTCCGGAGAAGTACCTTCATAAAAATGATGTAAAGCCATATTTTTTTTTTCAGATTTTCCTATAGATAATAGGCAAAACAATGCAGCCCCTGTAATTGTTTTGTTGGTTGGGTTATTTTTTAGCATCCATTCCATTTTACCAGAAAACCCTTTCTTTTAATTTTTTTTTAACAGACTCATATTTAGGTTGAATAGGAAAGACTCTTGATTATTTCTGCAGCCCAGAATGTTTACAACAAAGGCTCCACAAATAAATAGTCAGATGAAACCTGGAGCTCGGTAAATGAAGAGCACTTGTGACTCAGCAGGGATAAAACACATCAGCCATGCGATGAAAGAATTACTTAACCCTGTGGCACTGTCTCTCTCTCTCTCAGTTCTTGGAAATTCAGACTTTAATGAAGCAAAGTAGCATTTAATGATTACTGCCATTCTGCAGCAACAAAAAATTACTAGAGTAACAGAGGAATTGTTTTTAGTTATTTATTTATTTTAGCCCAGCTGAGGTTGAAGTATAATCTGAAGTAAAAGTTCAGGCACTGTCTGGGAAATGCTGTGGGTCACCATGTAAGCTCTGTATTAATTCTAATGCAGAATTTTTCTGGTCACATCTGACATGCTTTTAAGGCAAGTTTTGTGCTGATACAAGTGAAGAATGGTGATGAACGACTTAATTAGGGAAGCTGTGAAAAGGCAAAAGGTAAATGTTAATGCCTTCTTTGTAATCAGCTAATGATCTTCTTGTCTATAATGGGACATTAATTTGCCAAATAATTTATCTGAGAAAGAATAGAGATTTGGCAAGGAAGTATATCTAAATGCATGGGTGAGAAAGGAGAAGCCGTTATATAACATCCTCAAAAAGGTTATTTTCAAATGTTGAAACAAAATATTTTGCTGGATCTGAAATGAACTCTCATTCCCTACTTTGAGTTGTCAAACACCTTGAAATGTCAAGCACAATTTTGGTTCAGTTTGAAACCATATCTGTATCTCTATATATTTAACTTCCAGAAATCTCTTGCAAACAAGGAACATCCCTTATTTGCTCAGCACTTTTATAATATGGGACACTATCTTCCCAATAAGCCGAAGCTAATATTTGCAGAGTTCAATTGTGAGGACACTTTCTGCTCTTGGGAAAAATACTGCCAAATGTGTATGTGTGTTTTCACATCCTTATGCTTGATAGAATGTGGCCTAGGTAACTTAAAGAATGAAAACATGCCTAGCAAAGTCTTTTATATGTCACCATTGATAAACTTCTGTTGGTTTCATTGCACAATACAACAAACAACTAAAAAGAAAATCTACCAAACAAAACAATTTGTCAACTAAAGCAAACCCTAATCTAAATCTTTGTAAATGGGAGTGACTGGTCTTGAAGGAATGGAATTAAAAGAACCAGTAAAAGGCTGTGTCTGGTGATACATCCCACTTCAAATTTCCCTGGAGAGGCAACAAACCTACGAATGTGACAGCCTACTTTGCAGTCCTGGAATTTGGAGGTTCTTTAGGGAGCTGTCCATCAAAATCACAAACAGCCTTTTTCTTTTGTGCTTTACTCAAATTGCATCCCCTTATCAGCTCTTTAGGTGATGTACAAAATAGCTTAGTTTGTCACTCATTTCACACCCTATGACTAATGTTAATATCTGTCCATTAATAGCAGCAATAAAGCATTTAAGCAGAGTGAATCACTAGGACATAATGGCACTTTCTTCTCTAAAAGTTCCTTTTCTCTGCCATTTTGCGTTTTCTCTGAGGTATCCAAAAACCATTCCAGACACCTGCTGTCTGATAGTCAGAAAAGTAAAGTCAAAGCATGCTGTAACAGACTCACCAGAGGGGCTTTTTTTTTTTTGCCTTTTTTCATGTTCTTTTTGCAGCTCAGGTAGCTGCCAAGGCTGGCGGTGCTGGGTGAGAGTGCAGTGCAGGCAGAGGCATTTTTCAAGTTTCAGACGTGTTTCAAATATCCCCTTCCAGTCGTTTATGGGCATTGCCCCTCCTCTGGCACTTTCCCATAGCCCTGTGAGGAGAATATTAATCATGGGTTTGGTATCCCAAGTAAACAAGCATTCCTGGTGAAAGCCATGCTCACACACATCTGCATCTGATGTTGATTAAGGGTTTGGCACTTACTGTGTGAAACAGGACATCAGTTGCATTCAGTAATAATGTGTTGTTTTAGTGAGCAGGTGCTCCAGCTGAACTTGTCCATTATAAGCAGGTGATGATTTGTGAGGTTTTTAAGTGTAAATTGGGTGTTCAGTTTGCTGATTTAATTTAGAATGGGAACGTGGGAAGGGCTGCCTGGAATTACTCTAATGATTTGTTGGTATTTCTATTGGCGAACTGATCTTTTCCTTATTGCTCACCTCAGATATTTTATTAATTTCCCTCCTGGAGATCAGTTTTCAGTGTAAATTGTAGCTCCAGTTTGAGTTCTGCTGTTCAGGGCACAGGAGAGAATGCTTTAATGTGGTGTCACTGGACTGGCTGGGCTCTGTGCATGTGAGGGATGAGTTCACACAATTCCTTACAGCAGGATTATCTCTGCTGTACACCTAAAGCACTAAGACTTAGCGAGATTTCTAGAACTATTAAGGATGAGCTATCGGGTAGATCTCCTGGATGATAATATTCATTGTTCTGTGTTCGTACAACTGCTCCTTCAGGAAGGTCACGGAGCAGGAACAAGGTGGAATTAATGCTTTGAAAAACAGGAGGGGCCCCCTCACCTTCAGTACATCTGCAGGTGAATTTAAAGGGTTCTGACAAAAGATGGAAACTCCATGCCACAGCTCCCTGAGTGCCAGAACAGTGAGGACAGTGGGTTTCCTCATTTCTGCCATTTTTCCCATTTTTGCCTCACTTTCTTCCCTATTTCTGTGTGTCAGCCCTGCATGGAGATGGTTTTGGAGCAGGGCTGTGGAGAGCTCCCAGCTCCCATCTTGTGTATCTTCCTCAGGGGTCCTGGGCAGTGAACTTCTCTGTGGTGAGGCTTCTCTGCTGCCTGCATGTCTCAGGTGCCAAGGCTTGAACAAATCAAACATTTTGTGCTTCAGCCACCACCAGCCAAGTGACAAATGTGCCTCATCTCTGCTGGCTTCATAATGTGGCCTCTGAGCTCTGTTTGAGCACCCAGGGTACAGCTTTGTGCCCCCAACACTGAGTTCTTGGGACTCCTTGTAACCATGTTCAAAGCTGAATTTAAGCTGAGACACCAGATGTTTTCATGGTCTAAAATATTAGTAATTAATCTGAATTTGTAGTGTTCCTGCCTTGGAAAAAGCTTTTACTTTAATAGCTCTTTTTTTTTCTTTTTTTTTTTTCTTTTTTCTTTTTTTTTGCAAAGTGTTATTCTAAGTAGATCAGCATGCTGAAATTTGCATCGTAGAAGATTGTTTTGGAACAAAGCAGGATCTAATGAGCATATAGCAAATCCCTTGGCTCTGCAGCAAAGCCACAATAAGCATAATAGCTCTCACTGAATGAATCCCTTGCAGCCTAAAAGCTTTTTTCTTTAAAATGAAATAGCAACCCTGCAGGATTTAGTGTAGACAATATGCAGAGATCATTTAAGGGTCTGCTGTGGAAAGGGAAAACAAATGAGGATGACTCCACTTAGGGTCCTTTGAAGAGACCCTTTGTGATCACTTCATTAGTCAGTCTGTTTCAATATTTTCTCATTCAAGAATGACTTTATTCTAATTGAAGCATCAATAAATTCCACTCTTTATTCTTCCTCCCTGTGGTCTCAGCTAAAATGTCAGGAAGCATTTTATCATTTTTCAGCCTCCTTACTGAAGGCTGAGCACACAGGAAGTATTGTTTCATTAGCAAAAGGCTGAAAGTGTGAACTGCTGCCATTGCACAAGAAAGTTGAGAACTCACTTCAGTGGGAAAAAAAAAAGGTTGAACAACTTTTATTTTTTTCTTTTTCCCCTGGCTTAACTTAGGTAACAAGTGAAGGGAGATGCTGTTGGAGGGTTAGTTTAGCGCTCTTCAAGAGATTTCTGTGGTTGTGTGAACATCTGTATGTCAAGCAAGGCATCCCTACTCTGACCTAAGGGATTCTTGCTGATCTTCCCCAGGCATCTGACAGAAATTAAATGTGGTTTGGAGATTGCTGCCATGCTCTGATCTAATCTGGAGCATTTTCTGTCAACTGGACTGTGGCAGTGAGTGTCCTGTTCTTGTGCTCCAGAAGCAGTCAGCATTGCCTGTGCTTTGGTGCAGGTTCATAAAGCACTGTCTGGCAAAAAGGGGTATTTTTCCTAAGAACTTAAATGTTGCAGGAGCTCAGCTGCAGATTTTCTCATGTAAGCTTAGTGTACATAAGACTTTATCCCTTGCTGGGGTTTGAATTTAGAGGGAGATTTTCTCTGTGGTCTATTGGGATAAGTGAGGAGAAACAACCTAAAGCAATCACATGAAGGAGATGTGAGGAACAAGAATAACAGGCTTGTCTTTAATGCTGTTTCATATATCCCATATAGATTGTATTTTTCCAAGGCCAATTTGTTGAATTTCAGCAGTTATAGCACAAACAGTATCTGTGTTGACATATTTACAAAAATGACTGACAGTGATTCTATTGATTTGGGAAAAAGTTGAGTAAATTTGTAAGAAAGCAGAAAATTATTCTCATCAAATGCATTCTTAAAGAATATGTTATGAGAAGCATCTGCCTGGGACAATTAGCAAACTGCATTAGAGATACCAAATTTCATTTACTTTATAGAGGAAAAATGATTTGTGCTTGCAAAACACACCATATATGCTACTAGACCAGAAGAAACATGCAGCCTCTTTTAGACTTGAGGAGAATTCAGAGAAAATAGAGTTATTATCTCTGGTCTATGAAGTTTGAGGGTTTGCCTCAAAGCAGTCTCTTTCCTACGCCTGTCATTTACATGATAGGAGCTGTGAACATCTCCTGGAGCATTTTGAGGTGCCAACATTCATTAATTTGCTAAGAAAAACAAGCCTTTGAAAATTAAAACCTTGCTCTTTGGCTGTCCTGTCTCCCTTCTCCCATTCCTCAGTGCTTGCCTGTCAGACCCTGCTGCCCTCCATGAGCAGGGAGACTGGAGTGGGGGAATTTGTCCAGCATCACTGCACTGACTGAACTTCCCTAGCAGGAAACAAGAATTCCTGAACCACCACCACCTTTCAGAGCTTGGGATATTTTATTCTTTGCCATTTGAAGTCCATGTGTAAAGCCCAGCAGTGTGGCACAAGGAACCCTGCAGGGTCAGGCTGCTTTTCTTGCCTTGAAGGGTTTTTGCAACTTCCATCCCCCACCAGCAAGGCATTTCAGAGTCTGGAATTTTCCTTGCAGAAAGGAGATCTGCCTCTTTCCCCAGACATGCTCTTTTCAAAAGTGCATTACCCTTTGTAAAAGTTGTGCAAAATACAGGTTTATGGAGATTGGATTAGTGGTTCAAGCATATGGGGCATTTTCATTATCATTTTAAATCCTATCTCCTCCCTTCCATAGCAGCCAGTCTATTAATTTATCAGCCCTAGTTCTTTACACACAAAGTTTATCTTTACAGCAAGATAGCAGTTGCTGAGTGCGAGTTTCTCTAGAACATGTTTCAATTTCTTCATGCTTATCTATTTCCCTCTGTAAGGGGGTTAACAGAAGGGTTTTATCTTCTTACTGTTGTCACATCTGAGATCTTAACTGGCTTGAGGTTCTGCGTAACCTCTAAGAAACATGTGAAGGACAGCCTTTAAATTTGCTACTGAAGAGCCACTAGACAAATATAAAACATGCATGTGTTGAGTGTCTCATTGCAAGAATGTTATTGTTCCATTGCTTTTTTGTTGTTTTGTTTTTTTTTTTCCCTCCTGAAAGCAATTTGTCTGTATATACCAGAAAACCCCAAGGGATCCAAGCTGAGAGGTCAAACTCAAAAAAAAAATTCTAACAAATCTTAAAGGCTAATCAACTACCTATGAAAAAAATCTTTTACTTTTCTATAAAGAAGAGGTATCATTTTGAGTCTGCCATGAAATTCACATGAAATGACTCTGCAGGAGGATCTTGCAGCACTCCCTTGAACTCTAGTGTATAAAATTGTGGGAAAAGCAGCAAGCTTCCAAATATTCCTCATTGGGACAACAGAAATATTGATAAAAAATAATAATCATAAAGCACTAATACTAGAGCCAAACATATCCTAAAGATGTATATGGCTACATCTACTGTATCCTCCATATTTCTGCTTCTCTCTTCAGATTAAGTTCTTGCTGTTTGAGCCAGGAAAAAAAACCATGAGGAAAGCCCCAGGTGAAATTCAACCCTCCAAAAATGATTAGCCCAAAAACACTGCTCTGTGTTTCCAGCCTTCCAGGGCAGCAAGAATAAGGGATAGGTATTGACACACATGGGATAAGAAGACTCCTAATAACAGAATTAGCTTTCATGTTTGAGGTTTTGTCACACTCCCTCTACATCTGCTGTGAGCAGATTATCTGCCAACTGCTTTGAGCAGGAGTTGAGGGCAAAAAGGAAGGATTGTCACCGAGTCAGTGTCAGGATCACTCAACCAAGGACCCTTTTGGGTCCTGTAATTTGAAAGCACAGGTCAGAAATTTATCCTGAAACCTCTGATAAAATAAAGATCTGTGGATCCTGAGATGTGATTTCTTCCTTTGTTCAAGTCTCTTTTTGGCAGCTAAAAGTCTCTCTGATGTAAGCTGGTTTGTCCCAACGTGGAAAGATTTTTGCTCTCTAAGTGCACCATGAACTAGCACAGGCTATTTTGAGAAATGACAGTTGGGACGTTTTTAAACCATAATTACAGCTGCCTTTAAAGATGATGATAAAAATGCAGTTGATGAACAAAACGAGTCCATGTGATTAATTTTTCCATATGATGTGTTTGATTATGACAGCTCCCCAGTCTCTAACAGCTTCCTATGTGAAGTGAAAAACAGAGAGCACTTTATCTAGCACAGCTGATTAAATATGACTCTCTAGGCAGCTCTGAGAATACATGCAGGAGAGAATATCCATAAAACTCCATTAGAAAACAAGAAAATGTCAGGCTATAAATTACTTTGAAAGATCAGTTTTCAGTGATCTACATAAATTGTCAATATCAGAGATGCAAGAACACTGAGTGTGCTACATTCTTGTTAATTTTTTGTTTCTGGTGTGGGCACTAGAAGAGTTGGCACATCCCATAAGGACTGGAGGATAAGTACAGAGCTCCCATGTTTCAGATGGGAAAGGATTTTATTGTCATCTTTCAAATATACTTTGAAGAATTGCTTCTGATTTAGACCTTGTTGGTTCATGGCTGACTGGAGAGAGAGAGAATGAAACAACAGCAGGTTTTTAAGAATTAAGAGTTACCTTTGTTTGACTTCACCAGAGTAGAAGCTTTCCTGTACCTGCTGTACCCATGCATTTTATTTTACACTGTGGTGTTGCAGGGGCTGAAGAGGGCTCAGTGCTGCCTGCTGTGAATTTACTACCTGTCCTCCTGCCCTTCAGGTATTGCAAGTTTTGTCAGAAATCAGGATTTTGTCAACTCAAGGAACCACAATTCGATCCCTCTGTCAGATCCAGCTGATAAATTAAACCAAAAATATTTCCTTTGAACACTCTGTGCTTTGACAAAAATTCTAAACTACAACAAACACTGGTTTTAATGTCACCAAAAGATTGTGTTATTTTATTTTTACAACAAAGGTTTGTGTTTTCAGTTTAAACTGACCTTTCAGATTACATATATATATAATCTTACATTAAAAAAGCTTCTAATACCAAGCAGATATTCTGAAAATCATCAGTTCCTCAGTTTCAGAAAAACCTTTGTGGGGGACACAGGTGGAGGTAACAAAGAGCTTGTGTTTCAATCAGTGAAAACATTTAAAATTGATGTTATTCTTGAAAATTTAGGTCAACAAAATTTCTGAAACCTGTGGAAATTCTTTCATCATAGAAAAATCTTTCCCAGTCCTGCTGTAGGTGTGTGTAGGCAGTCTAGAAGACATCCGTTTCTGGTAGGCTTTGCCTTGAAAATCAAAGAAAACCTGAGATCCCTGACTTTTAAGAATGCCCACGCTGGAATATCATAAACCAGGCATATCTGAGCTGCTTTAAAAACTCCTCCATCTCTTCTGCTGCCTTCACTCAGAAAAGGAAAGTTTGAAATCTAAAAGGCTACTTCTGTGAAGTGCTGCTCAGGCAGAGTTCAGAACTGCTCCATTAAACATCAGAGCCCTGTTTCCTGCACAAGGGTTTTGTTTCAGGATGTGCAGAACATCCACCTCTGAAATGCTGCCTCTGGCAGGGCCGTGGCACCAGTGCCAGGTGTGACATCCTCTGCTGGGTATATCAGAAATGAGGGACCCTGCTGCCTCATGTGTGTTTTGAAGCTGGTTCCTTCCATTTTGTTGCTGCTGGAAGATGCAGACTGTGCTTATTCCTTTCAGGAAAGGGTCACTGAAATGTTCTCAAGTTTGTGGAAGCAGATAAAGCACAAAGCTGCTGCAGCACCTGTGCGCATTTTGCAGTGACACCTCCAGAGAGATTGCTACCTATGAAAGGTGGGCTCAAAGCCTCAAGGTACTGAAAACTTCATTAATTGCTCAACATTCTATATTATTAGAAAACCTGGACAAACCCCAGGTCTCCTGGAAAAGAGGTTTTAAAAGAGGTGGAGACCAACACGTTGCAGATGCCTGGGTCACACTCCATTGGAGTTGCTTTGGCATCTATAAACTTGTGATGTTGAGAGGAATGGATGGAACTGGTGTGTCTATGAAGAGGGTCTGAAAGCGTAGGCAAAGGCTGATTATTTGGAAGCAAATCCCCCATACATTGACGTGTCCTTTCCACTGTTACACATTCTGGGATCCCTCATCTCTCCAGCTGCTTGAATCAAAGGTCTATTTGATAGAAAAGAGAGAATCTGAGACTTTTCTTTTTTCTCTCTCACTGAGCACCAGGGTATTTAAACTGCAAAATTCACAGCAAGGTATAAAGTTCTTAAGGACCATGATCTTTACTTCCAGTCTAAGTTTTCAAAGTTAAAACTCTCTCCCCAGCTTTTTCTTCATACTGATGTCATTTTTATTTTTTCTTATTGATTTTGCTTTTAGTGAGATCATCTGTACCAAATTAAATAACCCTGTGCAGTCACTTCAGTGTACACAATAATGTGATATTCAATTTACAGAGCACCAAGTCCATGGAGAGGGAAAAGCCCTCCCTATAATCAGCAAGAGCCTCTTGGGAGCTGCAGCCACTCTCTTGCCAATGGCAAATATTAAATCCTAGGAATAATATTTAAAATTGTAAAAATGGCAAATGTTAAATCCCAGGATATTTCTGAGCTCTGACTCTGCAGGACATGCTGCTGCTGGAAAAAGGTCTCACCTGCAGAGCAGGAGACCATATCAGCAATGTTCTCTCTCTCTGTGTTGCCAAGATTTAGTAATTGATTAGCCCAGCACTCTGGCCAGCTCTACTTCCTACTCAGTGGTGGCCAGGCTGGTTTTAACTCTTTTTTACTTTAATTATTGAAATCCTGATAAAGATGGTTTTGATCTTCATCAGAAAGTACTCATGGGAAAATGCATTTCCTTGGAAAATTTATTCTTGTTTGGCAAGAATTAAAGCCTGGCACCTTATTAGCCTTTTTTAATAATGTACCCAACCTGCCTTCAGAGAACTGATGCACAGTTGAGGCCATGGTAGACAAGACACAGCCTCATCTCAGATTTTCTCTCATGCATGAAATGTGATGTCCAGCACACTGCTGCATAAACAAACATGTTCCTGTAGGACAGCCACACCTCAGGTGTGCAGGAATAGCTGATAATTAGTGTCAGTAAATCATTATAGTGCAAGCCACAAACATTATCACTCAGTTTGTAATTTACTCCTGATGGGGGTACTTGTTCTTCTCAATACTTAATATGTCTGTTTATAGAAAAGTTGATTGAGATAATTAGCAGTAAAAATGCTAAGGTAACACGGCTATGGTAACATTTAAATTGCTATCAGTTTTGTTTATAGCAGCCTAAAGAGCAGTGCTGAAATTAGAAATTAGCTACAATTAGCAAATAAATTGAGTGTCTCTTGGAATTACTTGATCATGTCTTAAAATGTTGCACAGTGTGATGCTCACAGAGGCAAAGCTGAGTCCCTGGGCTGCTCTGCTGCACCAAGTCAAGGGGAACACACCTTGCTTTGCTGCTGCTCCTGGCCTTCCATGGTGCCTGGGCTGTTGCCCCTCAGTACAGGTTTGATGAGTGCATGCTGTGAAACCAAAATAAAATAAAAAATTGCTCTAAGGGATTTGTTTCTCCAAGGGGGAAGAGAAGGTGGAGTGGGATTTTCAGCGATGTGCAGCCTTGTGGGGAGCAGCTCAGAGACTGTAACACTGCCACCAGCTCAGTGAATGAACCTTGAGACACACATTTACTGTTGGCATATGAGAGGAAAAACTTGGGATGGAAATGTGTTGTTATCCCAGAAGATAAGCCATATATACGGAAGGCAGCTTTCTCTGATTGCCTGAAATGTGTCACTTTGGAGGGCCTTGGGCATCATTTTATGTTCACAGTTAGAAATAGTTTGCTTCCCTCAGTAAGGTACTTTAAGGATCCTGCTTGATAAGTGCTTTACAGAGGCATGTAATTATTTTCCTGGCATAATTTCATAGTTTGATGTGGAAAGAAATGTGTTGTCTGCTACTGTTAAAATGGGTCATTAAGGACAGTTTTGAGAATGAAAAGGGAGGGAATCAACCACTTTCAGGACCAGCCACTGACTCACCTCTCTCTTACCTGTCTCATGCAGTAAAGGTTTGTCATTCTTTCACCCTTTGTTAGAAGCAGCCAGGCAATGGTTGTCTGCATCACACAACTCTGTGTCCAGAGAGGAGAAGGTGCTGCTGAACATCCCATCCTCCTCCTTCGAGCACAAGTCTCAAGTATTCATCCAAATCTCACATGAGGCCTCTCAACTGCTGGGATCTTGCCCAGATTTGGATGCACATATTTGGTTATACTACAGAAACTCTTGTATTTAGTGTAAGTTTAAGT
Source organism: Sterrhoptilus dennistouni (assembly GCA_013397095.1). NCBI lineage: Eukaryota > Metazoa > Chordata > Aves > Passeriformes > Zosteropidae > Sterrhoptilus > Sterrhoptilus dennistouni. Next base: position 601,001 of record VWZU01002302.1, on the reverse strand, counting down.
AATTATTGGGCTGGAAGAGAAGGAGACAAGATGTTCACCCTGTACTTAGCCATGTGCTGAAAGGGTGTGGGGATACTGAGTCATGTCTGTGCTCCACTGAACAGCAGCTAAATCTTCATGAGGTAAAACAGGAGACTTTGTCTGGCCTGGAAAGAAATTACCACAACTGAGCAGCTGTGACATTTGTCTGGGGTGTGGAGAAATGGTGGCACGATGATGTTCACCTGGTGATACACAACTATCTGACTCCTTGCCTCCTGTGCTCTACATCTAGTTCTCTTTCTTTGGGATTGGAAATATCATTCTTATCCAGGGAAACATCCCCTGATGGTGTTAAAAGTTACGTATTCCCAGAAAATCCCAGGGGTAAATTGCAGCATCTTCTAAGGAAGAAAAATTTCCTTGAGTTTTCCTTCCTTCTTTCCTCCTCTTCAGCAAATGTTGCCTCTTTAAAGAGCAAAACTAGGCTGAGGGAAAAGGGAAGAAGTGGCTGAGTGTCAGTGGAAAGCAGTCCAAGGGATTATGGATGGGGCAGTCACACCACAGCCAGACCCATCCTGAGAGCTGAGCACCAGGATCAGACAGAGTGAGAGCTATCTGGCCTGAGGCTGCTGCTGCCTCTTTTTTATTGTGTTTCCTTCAAAGCCAGGTGTCTGTGTTCCCTGTGGATTTCATCTGTGGAGAATTTATCACTGATAAATAACTGTTTGTGTTGAATTTACAGATGAGCTAAACTGTTTTCTTGAATGTTGCAGTTTAGTACCTTTTCATTTTCAGGCCTGTGTGAGCACTGGCATTCAAAGGAAATAAATCTGTCACTCAGATAATGTACTTGCCCTTGGTACCAAAATACATAAATAAGAGTTACAAGGTCATTAGGCATATCAATAGAAAGAAAAATGTGCTGTGCATTAAATAGCTGACTTCCAGGCTGGGTTGGGCAAATAGCAGTATTCTAAAGTGTTCTGCTCATTTCTCCTTCTGATTGTGAAAATCAATTTTTATATATATATGTATGTATTTTTATTTTTTGTGTGTGTGTGTGGTTTTTTGGGGGTTTTGTTGTTGTTGTTTGGGGTGTTTGCTTGTATGTTTGGGTTTGGTTTTGGTGTTTTGGGGTTGTTTTTTTTTTTGTAGCACTTCCTCTTTGCACTGGAAACCCTCCACATATGTCAGTCCAAATTTATGAGCAGTGTGTTTTTCTGTGTATTCCATTTATCAAATGTAAATTTCAGTGGCCAGTGATTTACTACAGAACTCTTTGGAAAGCAGCAAGTAAATTCTACTGGACAAAGTATTAAAAAAGAAAAGGCAGAGCAGAGGAGATTTTTATTTGCCACTTCCCAATCACTTTATCTTTGTCCTTGAGAAGGCAAGTTAGGTGGAGAACTACCCCAGTATAGCTCTGGAATGCATCTTGTATGGAAATGTGCTTTTATTCTCAGTAAAAGGCAACCTTGGAAAGTACTGAATTATTGCTTATATTTTAATACCTTTCATTTACTTCAGCTAGATCTACTACTAGGTGCAAACCTGAGGGAGCTGAATCCATAAGCCTTCCTCACTCTGCATCACTCCAGTTCTTGCTGATGCAAAGAGACAAGTCCTCATTGTCCCCTGCCTGGGAGTTCAGACAGTAAATAAAGCAGGGGGAAAATTGCACAGTGTGGGTTCCATGGTGTCTGGGCAGGCTGGGTGATGCAGTCTGCACTCAGCCCCTTTCAGCCCTCTTCATCAGCTCAGGGGTAGAGAGATAAGATGATGAGAGGTCTGGAGCACCTCTCCTGTGGAGACAGTCTGAGAGAGGTGGAGATGTTTAGTCTGGAGAAGAGGAGGCTCTGGGGTGACCTTAGAGCCCTTTCCAGTACCCCATTCATGTGTCAAACACAGCCAGATGACACAGCTGATTTTTGTTGACATTTCAGTAACAAACTCTCGGTTAAAATAACACCCATGGCAGAGGTTACCACCTCGTGATTTATTCTCTGTCTGATGGTGCCAAGAACAGTGATATTATGGTGAAGGACTTGTCTCTTTATGGCTTCTAAACTTATGTCCCTAATGCAGCCATCTGCATCCCCCTCAGACTCCCCTGCAACGCGCAGCGAGAGGTAAATTAGGTGATCCTTTTGACCCGTTCCATAGCCCTCAACTCTCTACACGCAGCATCTGCAGAGCAGCACTTGTGTTGCCTCTAAAGGGGGAAAAAGGTGCATGTGGGTGTTTTCTGTGCCTCCCGCAGGTGTGGCAGTGTGGGGGCAGCATGGAGGTGCTGCCCTGCTCGCGCGTGGCACACATCGAGCGCACCAAGAAGCCCTACAACAACGACATCGACTACTATGCAAAGCGCAACGCCCTGCGCGCCGCCGAGGTCTGGATGGACGACTTCAAGTCACACGTTTACATGGCCTGGAACATCCCCATGGCAGTAAGTACAGCCCACACTCTGTCCCGAGCAGAGGCAGAAACCCAAGCTGTTCCTCGTTAGCTCTTGGAGGTGAAGGGTGTTACTACAGCGGCACAAAGCAGGCTAAGCTTAGGGGAAGTGTTTTGGTGCAAGCTCATTACGGAGAGTTCTGCCATGTGAACTTGCTTCCTCAGTCTGGGTTTAGTTGTGCACTCAGTCCAGACTGTTGTATGCAGTGACACAGATTTATCATTTAACCAGAGCAAAATGTCTCAGGTTTATGTACTCCCCCAGAAGTCGTTAATTTGGGGCGCCGTTAAACTCTGAGGTGTTCATATGCTACAACGGTGGGGACGACGGAAATGTCCATAAATAAATATCATCATTCATTGTGAGACTCAATAGACCTCTACAGCATAAAAAAAAAGTATGCAATAAAAGAATCACACATGAAATAGCTTTATTGTCCACAGGCTGAGAGGTGCAATATGGGCACATTCTGCTTCTCAGTGCGTATACGAATTGTAGATGGCGCATGGGGGCCTCTAGGAACCCATGTAATATAAATATTAGATAAACTGAAGGTTCAGTTTATCACTTTGTTCTGAAAGTATATCACATGCTACATCTGCACTGAGCGTAATTCTTGCAGAGAAGAGTTCTATGTTATATCCCAGCCAGGTGGAAGCTGGCTGTTGCTGTATTCCTTGGCTGTGTTTGCATCCAAATTACTCATGTGAAGGGGCACAGGGAGAGCAACTGAGGGGTGACATACACTGATCTGTAAGTAAGGATGGTTTAGTTAACCCTTTTAGCAGGGGTTTGCCCAGAGCTGAAGCAAATAGGAACAGGAACATTCCTATCAGAACAGGAAAATAGTGGTGTCTTTGGGAATATTCACTTATGACCTGGAGTTCATCAAAATCATGGGAGTCTTGTCAAAGATTTCATTAGATTTAGTCTGTCCTAAACATCTACCCATGCTTTGGTACCTAGTTAATATGTGAAACCCCATTTTTTTTTAAAATACACATACCTGGAGGAGCAATGTTTCCTCCTTGTCCATGTGATCTCTGAATATGTTAGATATTCTCACAGCTCTAAATTCACTCACTGCTGTTCAATATTGGACACAGTGCAAGGTCTCCGAAATGTGTTTTTGGCAGAGATAATTGAAGAGAATTATTTTGCCTTAATGAAAGGCAATATTGCATCACTTTTTCCACACAAGATTTCTGTGATGGTAGGAGAAAGACAGAGCAGTGTCCATTAAAGATTTATGGGCAGTTTGGCCCTGTCTGCACACATAAAATACACTTGCTAAAATAGTCAGTTTTCAATTAGGAGATGAAAAACTAACCTCTGTAAATTTGCTTGCTTGATGACATGTGCAAATGAATTCTGAGAAAAGATGATATTTAAATAAGCATTTACACCAAAACATGATTTCCTTTAATCTCTCTGAGATTACTTATTGATGCAGTTTTCTGCACTGAGCTATACAGCAGAGCTTTTAAAAAAAAACAGGCACATCTACAATAAAAGACATAAAATCAGCAGAACTACTGAACATTAAAATTTCCTTTCCATAAAATAAATTGATTGATTGATAAAATGTGCATCATAAAAATAAGCCTATTAGCTCTCAGGAAAAGGAAGCTGATGTTAGTGTTCATGACATTATTCACTGTAGTGTTCAATACAGATGACAGAGGTACTGTACTGGCATAAGCCATCACAAAAACCTTCTGCAGGGGAATTAGAAACCTTGCTAGCTGGTTAAAAAGAATATGTCCACAAAGTAAATCCTGTGGACACCTCATTCTTGTACCATCACACTATAACCTGCCCATGGTGACTGCAGCTGGCACACAGGGTAAGCACAGCTTTTCATAGCTGCTCAATTTGCTGCCCTTGTGCTCTGTAGAAACAGCAGACACTGCAGAAAGGGCACTGTGTTGCCTCATTTTAAATAGGGCTGAGAAGAGGGAGTTCCCATACCACAAAACCAATCCAAATTAACTCTTTTAAAACTCCCACCATCTTTTTCACAATTCACAGGTTATTGAGATTGTGTGCATAATGTTTATCCAGATCAGCAGATGGCCTTGGGCAACACCTGCAAGATCATGTTCCTATGATCTTCAGCAGCAGGTCAGCGCAGCTTTATTTCAGTTAACCAAATACTTGCTGTATCCCCACTAATGATCTATTCCTCGAGAATTTTAGTGATAAAGGAATCTTACTTTGAATGATTTATTGCACTGAGTGCCTCAGAGGTTTGCTCTTCTTCCACACAGCCTCAAGTACTACGTAAATTAACATTCATTTGAATGGATGCTGCACTGAGGGCCCGACAGAACGTGCATCAGCAAACAGCAGTGAGCACAGCAAACTCTTTATGTGGCAAATAGGAAAACCTGTTCAGTATTACACTTGTATTCTCTCCTGAACACCAGGCATCTGTTGGGGATCTTAATAAACCCTGAGCTAAGATTTGCTGCTGTCTCGTAACCCTGCATTAAAAACAATCCGTAAAATGTACAGATATTCTTCTGAAGGAAAAGCACAAGGCACTTCAGGAAGATCTCATGCAAAACTCCCCAGTTTCAGTCCATTTGATTAATATAGTGTCAGAAAAGGTTTTTGGATGAGGTAACTCTTACAGTCTTAATGTTGAACTGGGATGATTTATAACACTTTAAATCAACAGACTCTAACTCAGGACCCACCAGTTTTAAATGGTTGACTTTGTTCTTATTAACTCGAATCTTCCAGCCTGTGTGTTTCATGGGATTTGTATTTCAACGTGAATTAAATTCTGAAGTAGAATTATAAAGGTTTTGAGTTTAACTGCATTCTATGGCTCAAGTCTGCAAATGAGCTCCAGTTCTAGTAAAAACTGAATGCAGGTCTATATGAATGCTTAGTGGAGCTTAATGACTTTTTGAGCAGCTTTGCTTTGAAGTTTTAACAGATCTGTTCTGACATCATTTACATTACTGAATACTCAAATCTCTTACTAGAGTGAAGCATGACCAAGCTGCCATATTTTAGATCAGAATTACTGCCTAAATTCTAAATGATTCTGAAAGCAAAGGCTTTGGGATTGATTGCAAACTCTTAGAACTTCTGTAAGTAACAACATTCTTATTGTACTCTTATTATTTTGATTTATTTTGGGGTTTTGCTTGTTCTTTATGCTTCTTTTTCCACTGGCTTTCATTAATATTTATTGTCTGCACTCAACAGCAGCTGTTTGATGAGCTGCTGCTTACAACGAAGGGAGGAAAATAGGGAAATACAGCTTGGTATACAAAATGAACTCCAGTTTGACTTCAGTAAAGATAGCAACCATAAAGCCAGTGCAGTGAGATTTCTTTATTCGCTTTTCTGCTTTGCAGAACCCTGGAGTTGACTTTGGAGACGTTTCTGAAAGAATTGCTCTGCGACAGCGACTGCAGTGCCGGAGCTTTAAGTGGTACTTGGAGAACGTGTACCCTGAGATGAGAGTTTACAACAACACAGTCACTTATGGAGAGGTACTGCATGTCTTTGGAAACACATCACAGCTGCCCTCCAGCACTCCTTTCTGAGCTGGCTATCAGGGTGTACAGAGCAATTACACACCAGTGCAACAGTGGCAGCAAAAACACCCTCCCCTCCTTTTAATCAGCACTAAGTGTTGCATTGCACCCACACACCCCAGTGGGTGTTTCCATATTAGGAAAAGAGATTAAGTTACACCCCTGGAACTTTTAAGGAAGAAGAACCAGAACCTTCTATGCTTCTTATAGCCCAGTGCCAGGACAAAGGCACCTGTTGGGTCTTTGGAATGTACCTCAAGACCTGTAGCTGTTTCTATTGGGGAGCTTGCCAAACACCCCTCCTTGATCATTGTATACCTAAGAATGAGCACAAAGTGTCTTGGTGCTTTTTGGGGTGTCTTAGCAGGTACAAGGGCCTTCCCTGCACTGTGCACAGCTTTTGTTCTGTATATTTTGGTTTTTTCTCCTTTATTAAAACCTTTTTGGTTTTTCAAAACACACCCAATCAGCCCTCTTGCTAATTATTTTAGGCCATTTAGGGAGGTTGCTGGTCAGCCCTCAGAGCTTGATACACCTTTGTGGGGCTCATAACACCTGGCCTCATGCAAAATTGTATCAACTAAGGAGTGTGGCTTTGAGAAGCCCCATTCCTTTCATTGGAGGGCAGCAGGGGAAGTCATCCTTACTGACAATGACATACGACCTCCTTGGCTCTCCTTTTAAAATACTGAGACATAAGTTTGAGGCAATCGTTTTCCCAAATAAGATGCCACAGACATCACAAAGAAAATGTCGCTGGTCAACAGAGCTAAAACAATTGTCTACATGAGCTGCAATTAAATCCGAAGGCAATATATTTTCCCACAAGATAACTAAATGGAGACTGTCCCTTTCTCTTCCATTTGATTGACTTCATATAAAAATAAGTCAGGCACTTGAGACATTGATACAAATTGCAAGTTTTATTCCATAATATCACTTTGCATCCTAATATAACTATCCCCATGAGGAACTGAGAAAAGACATTGAGTAAATTCAAGAGGAGCTGTTGGTATCTGTCAGCTCTGAGAAGGTCGATAACAGTGAAGAATGTTGGCAGAAGTGCCAATGTTGTCTCAATTATACCAGACCCCGAGCAATCTGGGCTCTAAAAGTTTGTTCCTCTTGAGCTGTCACATAGAAGGTTCTCGAGTCCAGCAGGAAGTCCAGTGATGCAAATATCAAATTCTTTAACGTTTTTAATAGAATAGAGCCACAAGGTATTTACCTGGTACAAACCAACCCTTTCAGTCCTACTTTAGGCTTCATCCTAAATGACATTGAGCTTGTTGTTAAGTATTTTCTCTTCTGGTTATTTTCCTAGAGGAAAAGATGTCTGGATTTTTGTGAGTTTCAAGGAAAATAAATGTATCGAGTAGATGTGAGACAGATTGAAACAGTAGTAAAAATATATTTCCTAGTGACTCAATTCTCACTTTTTTAAAGCCATCTCATAAAGCTGTCTTCATCTTCTTTAGCCTTTATAGCACCAAAGCCATAAAAATAAACCTCCTGAAATTTAGTTGTTGGTGAGCCCCCTTATCCAATCAGATTCCCTGTTATGCTTGTACACTATAATATGAAGGATTATGTACTGATTTTTTTTTTCTGGCACCTCATGCAGCAGCTGTTTCTAAATTATGGGGTGGCCAGACAGGAACCTCACAGCCTAAACCAAAACTGACCTGTTGAGTCTTTTGAGGTGTCATCTAAATAACTTCTTGTTTATGATATCTCTAAAGGTTTTCTATGTTCAAAATATGTGTGTAATGATTCCAGCTTCAAGAGAAAGGCTGGAAGGGTTTTTACAAGAGCTCCATCCCTGTTTATATAGACTTGTAAATTCTCCTTGTCTGGGGAGGCACAGGAATTTTTTACTTCCTTGGATATCTGAATCTGTGCCCTTTAATAAAATCTGCTTTGTGTCACTTCTGTACATAACAATGTACTATATTTTCAGTTCAAATAAAATTTCAAATGCTTTTTTTGGATTTTTTTATCAGGAATAGGAAGAAACAAAAGCATGTCACGTCCAACACCAATCCTGGGTAGCTCATATCCTGTTTGTAAAGCCACATTCTCAGCATACAAGGTCAAAATTTATGTTTGCACAATGGCAATTTGGAGCAAAACGTGGCCTGTGTTTCTTAGGGTGAATTTTAGGAAGTTCTGATCCTTGAGTAATTGCCAAAAATGTAACTCTAACCCAAGGTGTATAAAGACAGCAGGTTGTCCAAATAATGTCTTTTCCTGGAGCAGATTCACTGCTGGCACCCTGTCATAGCTGAAAGAGAAGCATGTGTCTCTCAGAGAGCAGTTTTACATAGTACTTGTTCCAGGAGCTGCAGCACAGCTGAGATTTAGCTGGACTGGACTGAAATAGGGAGTAATTTCCAGCTGAACTGTTTTCATTTGATCTGGTTACAGGTGCGCAACAGCAAAGCCAGTGGCTACTGCCTGGACCAGGGGGCTGAAGAGGATGACAAAGCCATCCTTTATCCATGCCATGGAATGTCCTCCCAGGTAAATGGTGAAAATCCCATCATTAGTGAGAAACCTTGAACTTTGAGAATATTCGGAAGAAACAAAGAGTAAATTGATGTATTTGGGTTGACTTTGGCAGTTTAATTTCTGAGCTGCAAAGGCAAATGTCTGGCTCTACTTTTGTCTTGTTGCGTGCCTTTTCCAAGGTTGTCCAGCATGTGAATCCTATACTTTGTAGTTCCCAGTTAGGAAAATAGAAGATTCACATAACTTTGTTTAAATAACAAGGATCCAGTGAAGATTAATTAATTTAGGTAGTCTGTGTGAGTGAGCAGTTCTTGTTATGACATGACTTATTCATGGTATCTCTTTAATTTAACTGTTCCTTGGTCCAACAGGCTTCTGGGCAGAAATTATTTATCAAGCTGCTGATTTGATTCCCCGAGTAGGCAAAAAGTTAAGCACATATTTAACATCAACTTCAAAGGGAATTAGGAATATCCTCTAAGTTAAGACTTTTCTAAAATATAAGATTTCTTTTTTTTTTGTCAGTCCCTGTGCATATTATTATTTTCTTACAGATGTCTCAAGATTTTAAAATGACATTTCTTCTTTCTATGCTCGTAGTGATTTTACGTTTACAAGGTGGACGTTATTTAAATCCAGGACTTGAGCTTCTTCAGAAATGCAATTCTAATTTCTTTTGAAGTAGCATCTGAGTCAAAACAGTGTTAATGAACATTCTTATGTGTAAATAAACTCTGACCTTATCAGGCTTAACAATTATCCGAGGTTCAGTCACACAAATATTGATTGGGAGTCCTGGCTCATGCATCACCGCGGAGGCAGAGTGAGACAGACAGTAATTCCTACTGGCACAATGTCCACCTTTGGCAGGATCATTATGGAGTATTTGACTGACACTCTCCTAGTAGAGGTGGAAGGAGCAGCCTTTGAATAAGGTAACCAAATAGGATTGCTTAATTAGATGTAAATTATCTTCTCAAGAAGACTCTCGTTAGAGATGTCAAGGCGCTCAGAGAGAGTTCAGTCTCTTGCTCCATTCTAATCTGAACAGAAAGTTGCAAATCTAAGTCCTTCCAGAAAGTCCCTTAGCAACATCTAATCTCTATCAGTGTGCTAGCACTTAGAAGAGTAATGAAATAAATGGTTCTGACTGTAATTTATTTTGCAATTTAAGTCCTTAACCTACTTGTTTGCCTCCATGATTCCTGTTCCACAGAGTAAGCTTTGACTTCAGGAAGAGAATAGATGAGGACATAAGTTACAGTGAATTTTTTCCATTTCCCTTTAAAACAAACAAACAAACCAAAAAACAGGAAAAGAGTTTTCATTCTGCAAGAAACATCAAGTGAAGGTAGAGGTGATGTTTTATCTAAGTTGAGTATTTCACAGACAAGCATGAATTGAAGCCACTCAAATGCAGCCAAGTTAATTAATGATTACACAGCTGGAAAACTTCTATCATCTCACCACAATTTACAAAATTAATTCAGTGTGAGAACCACAGCTGCACAAACCCTAATCAAGGATATTCAAGCACATAGCATGAAATGTGTTGACAGCAAGCGTTTTAATATATTAAATAAACATTTTTAAAGCCCCTCTTCTAATCAGCCTGGGTGAGCATAGTTGTCTGCTGCATTTAGCTTTCCATTTCTGACATTTTTCATCTCAGGCATAGACATAAAATACCCCTACTGAGCCAAGATTTGGGTTATTTGTACATGCCTACTGAATATAAATTAATATAAATATGAAACTCACTTTCCCCAGTTGGGTTATCACTGGTGTTCATATGTCCTAGCAATGTGAAAGCCTCTCCCTGTTCAGCTACAGCCTTGTTTGTTTTTCATACTCTTCAATTCTGACAAGCAGATTTCCAGTGATTTTAGTGTACACATGGTTCTACTGCAACCCACCCAAGTCAGGCAGGTGTTTAAAGAGAGCTGAGTTAGGAATATGATTATTGTTCCTCTGTGAAAAAATGTTCTTTTTCTCTCTGTCTCACCCCTCTGTTTCCTTTGGATGTTGTTGTCCTGCGTTACAGTGGCAAGATAAAACACTCCACTGTGACTGCTCCACGAACAAAATGCCTTTCCCTGTGTGTATTTTCAAGATCAGTTTTCAACATGATAAATCACATCTTTGTAATGACATCAGCTTTTAAATTTCTTTATTCAAACAGGGACAAGCTCTTTTATGGATGCTCAGGAATGCATTTAGCCTGAGTTTACATCAATTTAGTTTAATGAGTTTGACTTGAGCTAAGTCATTGTAAGCTAACAGCTAAGAATATCCAGACAAGGTTTTGCATCAGTCTGAGTCGATTTCAAAACCTATTTTACAGAAAAGTAGTGTCCTTTTTATATGTGTTTATTGGATCTGAAGTTTGAGTCTAATGGCTTTCTGGAAAGCACCATTTGCAAATACTGCTGGGAGAAACAGTCCAGGGCTACAGAAGATTTGTAAATAAAGGAATGTATTTGGAGTCTTGAACCGCTCTGCCTCTGTGTGTGGCCTCTGTTGCACAATCAGTTGTAAAGCCCAGTGATTCTTTACAATTTTGTTGTAAAATTTAAAATCAAATAAAATAATAATAATAATGGGGGAAAAAAAAAAAAAAAGAAAGAAAAAAAGTAGGTTTTTGAGGACAGATGCCACACCCCTAAAAGTAGAATGTGTTGTTCTGGAAGCTTCACAGAATGGTTGGAGCACATGCAGGTTTTGAGCCATGTGAGAGCACTTACATGGCTCCAGTGGAAATACTCAGTGTCTCAGAGTCTCTTGAATGCCGTGATGTGGAGCCGATTATATGGTCTGTGAAAGAGAGGAGAACTTAATGAAATGGCATCTTGGGATGGAAGGGCCACTGTGAACAGCCTCCTTCTCCACCCTCCCTCCCTTCCCTTTCACAGCAGAGAGAGGGGAGGCACTGCAGCTGTGAAAGAGAGAACTCCCTCTGCATTGAGAACAACCAGAAGGAAGGGAGAGCTCCGTGCTTGGATTCCTGGGCTTTGCAGCTACACAAATAGAGGAATGAGAAGAGATGAAAGGCTCTGCTTAAACTGTTGCTGGAGGGCAGATATTTAACATTTTGCTGGGTAGAGCTGTAACTGCCCACATTCACATGGAGGGCAGCAGGGTGGATGAACAGGTGGTTTCTCCACTTGCAGGAAGCCGTGGGTGGGATTCTGGAGAAAACATGGAAGTTTGATACTTGTGATCTGTTTGCCTTGAGGGGACAGGTGTTCTGGAGATGTAGGGAGTCTGGGATTCCTCCATCACTCCCTGTTTCAGTTCCTCAGACAGCTTGCCTTAACTGCAGGACTGAAGGACCATTAACGATTTCCTTTTGCCTGGAGAACAAGAGAGAAAGGTTAAATTTAGTGTGGAAAGCTACCAGGCCTATCCTAGTCACTCAAACAATTACTTGTAATCATTTGGTGGTTTTTTCCCTTGACTGGAAATTAGCAGGAATGGATGTTCTTGAAGTCAAATCCTCCAGTTTAAAGCTACCATTTTCTCACTACATTAATATTCCTGGAGGATCATATTCTATAGGCAGCAGCGCTGACTATTTTTGATCCAGCTGTGGTGGCTTTGATAAGCAACCTTTGACATCTTTTGCATTCTGCCCAGATTTCTGAATGTTGAAGGGAAAACCATCCTATCTTACATCAGAATAGCAGATGGTATCAGGATTAGATCTTGAGTATTTAATAGAGCACTTGGCTTCAGTGTCATTTGAATCCTTCAGCTCTTCCAAGATAAAAGAGAAAAACTGAGTGAAGGTCCATCCCTATGTGATGTTTAAAAGTGTGCTTCTTTTCTGCAGCTTGCAATTTGGAGTGTGTGGATATCCAAGGATCTCAGCCCATCAAAACCTGCACAGATTTTGTCTTTTAATTAATAAGATTTAATATTTCTTAGTAAAGAGGACTTTGTCTTTTGTTTTTGGCTGGTTGGCACTGGGAATGGACTTGACATGATGTATCATGCCCACAAGTCCTGTCACAAATTCAGGGATTATTTCTTTGTGGGTACATTAGTGGCACTTAAGATCAAGTCTGAACACAGGAGGTACAATTTTAATTGCCTGTATCCCAGTTCCTGCTTTCTATCCTGTAGTAATAAGAAACTTATTTTAATGCTTATTTTATTTTCACAGTTTATATTGTCTCAAGGAAGTTAAGATAGGAATTCTTTGGAGGGAGATGTTATTAATCATACAGTAATTTCTTGAACCTTAATTTCTGGTATGATTTTGCAGAAGCAGGCTCTACAGCTTTCCTATGCAATATGCTCTGAACTCAGATAATTCTTTGTGAGTGGGTTTTGTAGAATTCTGTTTTATTGTGGAATAAGCTTAAGTTTTCATGACTGTTGAAAAGCTATAAAAACTTGACAGAAAGTGCAGATTCAGGAAATTAAGCCCATGTTTTTCCATTTGTCTCAAGATTGCACAGATGACAGTTTCCTGCACCGAGCCATGCCTGACCCTGTTGAGCTGTAACACAAACTGCCACTTTCAATACTGCAAATAGTTTGGAACAGAGTTAATGTATCTTCCATTTCTAAAGCCTAAGCAGGACTGGTACTTTCTGCTTTGATAGGCTGCTCTATAACAAAGTCTTTCCCAAGTGCATGACCACTGTGATGCAGAGCACATGTAACTCTGGCTGCTGAGATTCTGATGACAAAGAATGTTTTAGACCATTTTAATACCAGACAGAAAATGCCGCTCATCTCAAATAGAAAAATCTATCCTATCCTACAGAGCAGATAGCCCATTATAAACAGTGCTTCTGATTATCTACATGAGGCCAAGCCAACAAGCTTGTGGAGTGGTATTTTGGGACTACAGAGAGAATAAAGACAGCAAGATGAATACATTTTCTGGTCAGTGTTTCAGCCATACCTGCAGTTCATTTGAACTCTGCTGAAAACCCTTTAAATAGAAGTGTGAAATATACAGTCAGGTTTTAGTTTTTAAAAAAATTTAAAAAAAAAAAAGGAGAGAGAATGTTGTGTTTTATTTGCATTTTTCTTTCCCAGCTCCTTTTTATGTGAAAATTTACAAAGTTAATTTGGCTCACCTGGCAGCCCCTTCATATTTTGAATTACTTTGCTTGCTTGAACTTATTTTACCTATGTCCCTCCTAACCTCAGAGTGGAAAAAAACCCCAAAAGTGTCTTGATTTAGTGTGTACAGACTGTGCCATGACAAAGGCACTGTTCATACCCAGAGCATCCTCATGTGGTTATCTCTGCTTTCTCTGATGTAGGCTCTCTTCTACCTCTGTGCTTCACATGGCTGCTCTGAACAGAAGTGGCAGGTGGGAAAATGAACACATACTATGTCAAAGAGCATCTGGTCTGGGAGCAAGTAGACCATGCTCTTTTTACCACCAGCAAGAAATGATTATTCACAGCATGATTCTTCTGAGGTTAATAAGGATGGCGGTGGAAAGCCAGACTCTAATTTGAGTTTTTTTGATTGACTCTTAATGATATCTCACATACTGGTCAGTGGCATCCAATAAATGGCAGGCACTTCTGACCTTCCTTCCCTTTCTTGTTGAATAATTGCAGCCATATAGCAGCAATAGGACCAGACAGGCAGTGAATTTCCTGGGTGGTAATTGCATTTCTTTGGTGGCTCAGATCCTCACCCTGCAGCATCCAGACTCACAGCACACGTAGCTGACTCCACTCTGCAGTCTTTTGGCACCTGGGTGTTGAACTTTCAGAGTAAGAAGGGCAAAATATTATGCTGGTTTAATGACTCTGGGTTTAAGCACAGAAGTGAGAAGTAGATAAGTCTGATTTGATGTATTGGCCTGCTGCCAAATTAACATCGTGCATTTTCGCTTTAATGTACTTTACACAAAACTGGAATACCAGAGTGTCATTCTTTATTATGTAGGCCTGAAGCATATGTTAGCGAATTTTCTGCCATTCCCCTCATGGCTTCTTTTTTTCCTCTCATATTTTTGGATACTGGTTGCACGGTTGGATTTTTTTTCAGTAATGTTTATTTACAAAACCTAATTAGACTTGTTGCTATCAATAGCCTCTAACAGAGCTCTTAAGAACAAACTGCATGACAAAATTGACATCGTGTCCTTGTTAAATCAACTCCTGCTGAGTGGGCACGATTTACATATTGATTACTTCACTCCCTTGATTGCCCTTTTTGCAGCCAAGTAGTGGGTGGGGAGCGGTGGGGAGCAGAAGTGTGGGAGAAGGGAACGTTGTGTTCTAGGTTTTACCAACATTCCCAAGAGTTGCCCTCCAGCAAGGTGTGCCAGATCCGTTGTGCAGCAGGACAAAAGGCTCCTCAACCTCTCAAAACTCTCCTTTCTCCCCCAGCTCGTCCGGTACAGCTCGGAAGGTGTCCTGCAGCTGGGGCCGCTGGGCTCCACCGCCTTCCTGCCCGACTCCAAATGCCTGGTGGACGACGGCAAGGGCAGGACACCCACCCTCAAGAAGTGTGAAGACGTCCTGAGGCCAGCACAGAGGTTCTGGGATTTCACACAGGTGTGGAAGAGCTCAGGAAGCCTTGAGGAGATCAACTGGAAAGGAATGATGTTCTAGAGAGTATTTAATGAAAAGCAAGGATGTCTTTGGAGGGCTGTACTAGGAATTTCCCCCCCACCCAGTACTTTTTAGAAACAGTCAGATATGTTTTCCATAGATCGTGTGCTACCCAGGGATATTCTTTCATTATTACTAGAAATTTTGGGGAGTGCTTTCTAGGAATTTTTACTTATCCTGTCTCAATTTCAGTCCTGATTGTCAAGAACGTGCTTGTAATTGTTTACTGTCCAGGAATCTTTGCATCTAGAACTTTTCTAGAGTTTTTCAAGAATTTTCCTAGCATATTCATAGGCATTTTTTTAATATCTAGAATCTTCAAATAATTTTTAAGACTTTCAAATGCATTATTACAGTCTCTAGGATTTCCTATTTCTTGGGCTCTGTAGCGATTCACTAGTGCTTTTTGGAGACTTTCTAGAGATTTAAGGGGATTTTCCCAGCAATTCCTAAATGTACAATTATGATGGAATTTTTTTGGTACTTTTTATGTATTAGCTAGCTTTTTCCTAGGAATTTCTAGTACTTTCTGGGGCATTTATCACTTGATATATGCAGAAATGCATTTTATAATGTTTTTTAAGGATTTACAGATCTAACACTGTTTTTTCTAGTCTGTTCACCTTTTGTGTTCCTTCCTCTAATCTATTTTTTTTCGCCTTCCTTTTTTCTTTTCCAGAATGGTCCCATCATCAGCAGAGACACTGGCCGTTGTCTAGAAGTGGAAATGTCAAAGGATGCAAATTTTGGGCTCAGATTAGTTGTACAAAGGTGCTCGGGGCAGAAATGGATGATTAGAAACTGGATCAAACACGGTCGGCACTGACTGTGGGGCTGAGCTGCCTCTCCTGCTGGTGTCCATTGCTCAGTGTGCCGTATCTCGTGAGGCATTTGTCTTAAAGCAAATTAGTTTGAACAGGTCTTGGCTCTCAAGAGTCCTCCATAGTTGGGCATTCCAAGGAAAGAAAGAAGAAAAAGGAAAGCAGACACACACATGCCCTGTTTGACTCTTCCTTGCTCCAGAAGATAATGTGGGAAGCTTAACGAGAGTTTTCTGTTGGCTTGGAAACCTTGTGAAGACCAGAACCGAACTGGAAAGTGGATTCCTTAAGCTCTCCTAGAGGGATTGACAGACAGATCTTTCTATTCTGAGTTCAGAGGAGACATCCCAATACTGCCTCATAAAGAGAGTTCTCTGATGGGTAGCTTTTTAGCTTTAAGTTTCAGACTGGTGCACAACTCCTATGGTGAATAATTATGTGCCTTTTTTATTGTACTTCATATAAAAGGGGACTGGAAAAATCCTACCTTTTCAGCATGTCTGGTTCGTTGTACTAAACAAGAAATCTGTAAATAACACTGGAGATACCATATATGATACAGTTCAAGATTGATTGTTTAGGGAGTCTCTATTACTAGAAAGAGACTGTTCCGCAAATGTTTACAGGTGGTTCTCAACCTTCGAGCTGCTGGAGAGCAGCATTTTAGAGACCTCTTCTACTTAGACACAGGTAAATGTTGAATAGGTGAAATAGCCACATGCTCCGTTATATTGCCACATTTTACATTTGTTGGCTGTAGAGACATCGCAGCTTAGCACTTGGATATTTGGCACTTCTGAGGCAGTAAATGTCCTGGTGGATGGATGGATGGATGGATGGATTTCAGGAGGGCTCAGCTGGCCCCAAAGCCCTGAGTGTGTGTGGGTCCCTGTCCTGGAAGTCACTGTTGAGTTGTTCCAGAGACTGCCTGGAACAAGGATACTCCTTATTCTGGAAATAAATTGACTGGCTTAGGTACCATCTGTGGAGCTTAAAAACTTGGATCTTCCATTTTGTTTCCCATACTGTGAAAATGTCAAATGTGAGCAAATATGCTTTGTGAGCACTGTCTAGACAAATTTCCTGAACAAACCAACAAAGTCTTTTCAGCATTTGAAAAACAAACAAAAGCCTAGTGATAAGAAGGCAAATTAGAGCAAGAGGTAGGGAGCATATATAAATAATGTTACTCTGAAATATAAATATTTTACTGTAGCTGACCCATTGGCAGCATCTTTGTGAACCTGAATTTAATAATGTATCTGGTGATTCATGCAGGATCAGTGCATATGGACAGAGCAGTGACAAGGTCTTATTCAAAAGGCTTTCAAAATTGATGACCACTGTCATCAGCAGGTTTTGAATGTGGGTCTGTGGCACACAGCTTTTCTGTCCAGATGATTTCAGTCATACTGAAGGAGAGACACAGATGGCATCTGTTAATTTCACAGTTTAATATTTTGTAGTTATTTAAAAATAAAATTTGTTTTGTTTTACTGAGCCAGGAAAATAGGTAATTGCAGTCACTGTGGTACCATGAATCTTGGCGATCCGTTCCTTTAATAACTTTTGCCATTCCTATTTCAAGGCATGCTGAACAAAATTGAATGGAAACAAAGTTAATTTTTCAAGGGCATGATATGTAATAAAATATTTACTTTTAACATGCAAAATCCATCAGTTCTTGTCAACTCTTGGTTAGTATCTAGAAAGCATATCGCTATATTTTGCCTCAATTTTATTCTTGAAATAGAGTGTGCAAGATGCAATACAAAGCCAATTGTCCTGGAGTTTACTTGTGGCTAATTGCTGATCTTTATTCATGTCTTATGGACCAGGTTACACATGGATATATGCAAAAGAATAATTCTGGGTGAGATTCTAGACACAAAAATGCTTAAAATTTTCTGTTTATGGTAAGTTGTACACAACCTTTTGAACAGTGTAATAAGACCTGCAGGGAGAAAGCATCTTTAATAAATCAAGCAATACTGTATAAAATCACGGACAATCTCAGTATTCAAGCCTTCCTGCAGGTCCAAAACAGGTAGGAAACTTCAGGCTAAATAAATATTGGGAACAGCTGCCCTGCATTTAACCTCCTTGTGTTAAGATATCAGACAATTTAAAATTGTATTTACCATCTATGCAGCAGATGTTGAAGGCTTTGTACAGAAGTGAGTTTGTAAGTTAGTTTTCATCTTCTCTCCAAATACAATTTCCACCTTTTAAAATGTATGAAAGCTGTATTCTCCTTTTGTTTGCTCTGATGGAGTTTTACTCCTTGAGGGAGGTGAGAAGGCAAAAGAAGGAAAAGATGGTTTTGCCAGGGGAGATTTTGGGGGAGCAACAAGTCATTCACACCCATTTTTAGTCTTTCCCGTGAGTAAGTGCTAACTATTTTATATGAACATGGCAGGAAGTAGAAATTAATTATATATCAGTGTGGCTAGTAAATACCTATTATAGAGAGTATAAAGTTACATTACTGAACAATAGCAAATATGCCATGGGCTTTCTTTTTCCCTTTTATTTTTCCTTGTCTTGAATCAACAATCTGCACTTGATCCTTGCTTAGCAGTGGGGCAGCAAGCCTTTCAAACCCTGGGTAAATGAAAAAAGAAAGCTGAATATTTAGAGGAATACTGGGGTTTCAATCTACTCTCCTAAAACGAGACCTGCATGGGTAGTTTAGGAGCTTTGAAGCTGAGAAGACCAGATAGATCTGTGTTTACTGGCAGAGATTTCAAGGGAGATTTCAAACCTTCACTCTGACACCACCACGATGAAAGAGAATTGGTTGTCTTGGAATTTTGCCCCTCAGTGCTCAGAGCAGAGCATTTGACTGTGGACACCCTGTCTGTGAGTGGTCAGTCCTGGCAGGGTTGAGTGCCAAGACCACCAGCTGCAGGAGGCTTGCAAGAACCAGACTTAGGGTATGAGAAGGGAAACAGATTTTTGTGGTAGATAAGTGGCTTTGAGATTTACATAATAATATAAAAGAAATCAAATGGCTCTTAAAAGGTGGAGTTGGTATTTTATGTGATTGTCATTTTTTAAGACTTGCTGGAACAATTTCTTATATTTGCAGAACACATCTGTTGGATTAATTTTACTTTATTCTTTATCTGTATGAACCACTGCTTTGGCTGTGGTACTAACATGGTGACTCTGCATGTGAGAGGGTCTTAAATATTCTCTCATCAAAGGAATAATAATAAAAAAAGCCTTGAGTATTATCTGTTTTAACCAAAGTCTATGGTTCTTTTGTCAGTATTTCACCCCTTAGCATAAATTGAAATCCTGCTTAATGGTGTTCAAATTTTCAGTCTTGTTTCCCACAGTGCAGCATTCTAGATCTCATGAAAAGTATTCAATGTAGTGTAATATGCCTTGTGGAGAAAATTCAGATCAAAGGCTTTTCTATGCTGTTTTGTTTGATTTAGGGGATTATGGAGCTAAATATTAGATCATAGGACAGAAGAATAGAAGGTAAGAAAGACCAGCACAGTGGTAAGAAAGTCTAGCACACTGTTGTCAAAGGCAAGCCAGGAAAAATATACTTTTCTAAGCATGTCAGGGTTGAGTCCTAAGGTAATAAAAATCCCCTTCTTTTTTGAGAGCTACAAACTCTTTTCCAAGCTGAATGTAATTTCAGTCTGGTTGAATCTATTTGTTCCTCAGACAGGAATGTCCTCTAGCCTGGCTTGCTGGTTCCTGAGGCATGCTGAGCTCCTGTGGGAAGGAACCAAGAGAAAAGTTGATGTTTTGGAAGGACCCACTGGATTCTCCTGCAATCATATAAGATCTCTATTGTGCTCACCCACCAGAACTCTTCAGGGCTGTTCCACATGCAAAAAACTAAACTCAGGTTCCACAGAAGTGATCTAAGACCATAATATGGAACCAAACAACAGGTCTTCATACGTATTTTGAAGGTGTTGAAGTATTTCTCTCAGTTGAATGAATAATTTGGGGCTCAATGTGTCTGAAGATGGAGCCTTCATGGTCCTTCAGTTATATTCCTTTCCATCAGCCTGTTCCTTTTCAAAAACTGTGATCTAGTGGAGGAAAACCTCACTTGCCATGTGACAAGGGGTGTAATCTATCTGACACAGGATAGCTGCAATTGTAAGTACATAAGCCAGAGCTAATAAGATTTAATGAAATAACACCAGTCCTAATCTGTTCTTTAGATCAATTACACAGCATGTAATTCCTTCAGTGCCCAGTATTCATCTGAAATGGTTCATTACCAGCCATACAAAAGTGCATTATGGCCTGTTTTGGGCTGTAAGGGAGTTGGGGTATAGGAAGAATTACAACAGAAGTTGTAGTTCAGAGAAAGTTTAGAATATTATTATTCAGTTAGGGCACAAATAACTTTGTTTTTTTCATGAGAGGCTTTGAGAGGAAGAACAACTACCAGAATTCACTTGATTGAAGGTGTTTCTAACAATGATGTTCTATTTTTGCCTGCTGCTATTTTGGCTGCCTGCTTCTTAGTGCTGATCAAAGTCAATGGTAGAGGTCATACCACAGATAAAAGATGGTATTGCAAATTAGAGGATGTAGCTAACAGGCTGGAAAGAAAACAAGGAATGATCAGGTCTTCACATATCTCTAGATCTAGATGCCACCACAGTAAACTTAATACCCAAAAATTCTCTTTGGAAAGAATCCCAAACTGCAGTGACCTCTTTAGTACATTATAATGGATTTCAGAATGGCTTCATAAAATACAGTGACTTACATTACAAAAGCATTAATGACACGTAGAGAAAAGGTATTGAGTTCAGGGGTTGTCCTAAATAACAATGGGTTATAAATACCCAGTGAAACAATATGTGGAAACCTGCTTTTGAAAAACAATTTCTGAATCAAGAGTGTCTTCAAAGATATGTAGAAGCATTGATTACTTTTCACAGTATTAGTGTTTCCTGTTGGCCATCAACAAGTGTTGTGCAGTTTTCAAACTCTTTGTAATATTTAACTAAAAAATATGCAGCAACTAGAATGCAAGTTGTGACTGCAAATAATTTTTTCATTATGTGGCACATCATGAAATCAATTTGTATTCACACTGAAAAAGTTAATAAATTACTATGGATTTTACTGCTGACATGAGCTGCATGTTTTATCATTGTACATTTGGACACACATATTAAAATTCAAAGATTCACACAAAGGAAAACTAGAAGAACAAAGCATATGGGCATTTTAAAATTTAAATTGCACATATTGTGTTCTGAAAGGTAGTCACCACACACTCGTAAGAGACTTGGCCCTGAGGGTGCACACCCAAAATTGGATTGATAACAGCTCAGACTACTGTCATCTACATATCCCAGCATCTCACCACTGGAAACAATAATTGGTGTTAAGAAGAATGAAATAGGACACAAGGAAAATGTAGAATGATCCTTTCACCAAATATCTCCCCCTAATTTCTCAGGGTAAGGCCTTCCTAAGCCAGAGGCTCTACACGCCAACCCAGATTTAATGACACTGGGCCTGTCTATATCCAATCCACTTAGAGCTCTGGATATCACAACATCCTGCTGTAATAAATAGCACAATTTCTGTGAGTCAGTACCACAGCCTCTCATTCCATAGGATGCCCTGTAGTTCTCTTATGGTGAAAAGCTGTGAATAACTGCTGCCAACTCTTTTTTAACACCCTTCTTAGTTTGACCTCTGTCATCCTGTTTTAAAATATATTTCTGAACTAACTGTCATGCCTTTTTTTTGTGTGTGTGTCACCAGCAAATAACTTTGTAACTGCACAAGCAGATGCTCTGTGTCATCTCTTGTGCTGGGTGATAGCAGGGTGAGAGCCCATCAGGTTCCTGAGCTGCTCAGAGGGATAAAACATACATTGCTGGTTTTAGCATTGATTTTGGATCTCAGCCAGGCTGTTTCTCCAGTGTGTATGACAAAGTTTGCAATTTGTGATCAAGGAGAGCAGGGTGTCTGAGAAAGGATCCAAGTCCTTCTTTCACTCTTGTCTCCCCTGCTGCTGCTGCTGGCAGGAGGCTGTGGAGCACCCAGGATTACATCTGAGTGACCAGGGTGGGACAAGGGCCCATGTTCCTGACTCTCTTACACCCCTCTGGTTCAGCTGAATCAGCTGGGTGGCACCTGAATGCCCAAGATTTTTCCTTCCCAGTTTCTGCAGGGACAGTGACTGCCTAAGTGGAAGAGCAGCCCCTGATTTCATGTTTTTCCCAGAGGAGGTAGGGTTGGCTGTAGTCTCCAGGTAGGTGACAATACCACCAGCCTCAGGAGGAATGGTCTTGATACAGCCTTGGCAAATTTAGCTCCAGCCCCAGGATCAGTCTTTGTGTTCTTTCCCATTTCTTTGTATCTCCATGCTGAGGACTCTGTGTAGAAACACTGCTCTGTTTCCAGCCCAGGCGTTCTGTAGACCCAACTTCCCATTGTAATCAAGCCAGCATTTCTTGGAAGGAGAAACATCACCTTTGAAGGTACCATATGCTTGCTAGAATGAATGTTTTGTGAATAATATCTGGCAAAATTAAGTTTGTATAAATATTTTGTCAGCAGTTCTGCGTCTGAGAACATTTGTACTGCAGAAGTTATCCTGAGCATCAGATTTTTCACTGTGAAGAATGTATTCTGTGGATGTAGCCACCCTTTTGTTAATAAATCTTCATGAATTGACTGTGAATCATTAATATGTGCCTGTAAGTGAACACTGAGTGGCAGTGATAATGATTTTTCAGCCTATAATGGCTTGGTTGTGTTTTTGTTTTGTTTTGGCTGTCTGTTGTTACTGTAATGTAGTTGAGCACCTTTATTAGTTAGACTTGCCTTTGCAGCCTGACTCATTATCTGGAATTTAAAGCAAGGAAACAAGGATGGGGTATTTTCCTGTCAGTAATGTTGAGGTAAAAGCAAACAAACAGACAAAACCCCCTTTCTTTATTCTAGAATTTATGAAGCATTCTTAATTTGTGAATTAATTCAAGAGTTTATTTCACTATTTAAAACTAACTGTAATCCTAAGACCCAGCAAAAAAAAACCCAAATGCAAATTTAGTGCAAGATTTTTCTGGATTTTATTCTTCTTATCATTAGCCCACTTTTACTGCTTAACGACATCCTACAATTTTCCTTTTAGGATTCATCTTTTTCTATCAACCTCCTTTCAGGTGTGTTACCAATGTAGACAATCTGCACTGGAAAAAAAAAAAAAAAGAGCTTTGTAACTGACAAAATTGTGTCATTTACAGAACTTAGGGGTAAGGCTGTGACCAGCAAAGTGATGTGACATTCATTGGGCCATGTGTATGACATTATTTTATTTTAAAAATCCAAGCAGAGCTTCCTAACAGAGCTTCTTGATGGCAGGGCATGCCGTAAGGGAATTCTTTGGGTGGGCCCAGCTGGCGGAAAAAAATCATGAGTTACAGCAATGGGATGGGAAGGGAAGGACAAGGCACATCAGGATTCCCTTGAACTGGGAAAGTGGGAGCTAAAGAAAGACTGAGCTGCACTGTCCCACCTGGAAAGCACGAACTGATACACAGCAATTCACCTGGTGATAAGGCCCTGGGTTATTTACATGAATAACTGAGCTTTAATAAAGGGATTTTTATCAGGGTTCAGGAAAGATTTTTCTACTTTTGCAGTTTATTACAGTGAAATCTGCCTAGTCTGTTGACAGAGCTCCAAAACACACAGGTCAGCGCTGTGGTGTGTTGGAAGTGAAACAAATGCCAAAACCTATTGAAATTCTCTGTGTACTTCAAGCATTGGCATTCTGAGGAGAAGCTGGTGCCACCTATCATCAAAAAGGAGGAAATTAAACACCAGAGTGATGTGTTTAAACTGGAGAAACTGCTATTTTCATTGCAAATCTGATTGTTTTATTTAAAAAAGGCAATTAGCAAGATGTTGGGGCTACTCAGGGTGATTCTGGGTGAGGTGCTGACCTGGCCACTCTCATCCTGCAGAGGTCAAGGCTGGGCAGATCCTGGATATTCTGGTCTTGCTGACCAAAGGGAGAGTTATGAGATTATAATCTGCCTTGAGGGTGCAAATGGAAGTCAAGCAGATCAGCTGAGGTCCAGCTCACCACAATTAAGCAGTGAAATATTTTTGTGGATCTGTACCTGAATAACTTTTGCTCCACTTTTTCTCTTTTTAGATGGTATAAGTCATTTTGAGTGACTCTAGAGAGCAGAGTGTAGGTTAATTAAAGTGGCACAGGTATTTTGAAAATGTTTTTCCTTTTTCTTTGGAAAGATACATTTGGAATGATAACTCTGTTGGAGGTTTTGTTTAAAATACTCAGAATACATCCTAGCATGTCCAAGCTGTGTTTTTTCCTCACAGTCTCAAGCTATCATAATACTGAGGCCCAGGACACTGCATTGTGCCTTCTTTTTCTGAAAAGAAATTAAGTTCAAAGCTTCAGTGGGCTCATGAGGGGCAGTGAGGGATTTGTGTTTTATTCAGCCTGATTGGAAAAAAACTTCATGGCACTTTTCATCTCTTAGGGGCCTGCTTCATGTTTTGATCCTGGAGCCAAATCATCTTTCTTAAGTCTGAATCAGAGACCTTTTTTGCCACCCATCAGGCCAGGGTGACACAAGGCTTTTCTCCCTCTTTATGACTCTGTGTAACTATTAAACCTATTCAAGACCTTACAATTCTAATGGTTTTTGAAGTAAACTTTTAAGTTCTTTGCCTGACCGCAAGTCAAAACAGTGCACCTTTAGGTTGTCTTTCTTTTCTTTTTTTGAAAGGCATCAATAAATGCACGAGTGATAAATTTAGTCTGAGGCAAACGCACTCAGCATCGTGTCTCACAGAGCTGTTCTTTGGTACACTCTCTGAAGATTCAGCTTAAGTAGCAAAATGCTGTCTGCTTAGAAAAATGAGGTTGCTAATCAGATAATTTGTGCCAGGCCTGAGGACTTCATGAGAACCTGTGGGTTTAATGTGCCAGATATACATGTCATCTCTGTATTTATACTCTAAACACTCTAAAATAAATAACACTCTAAAAACTACTTCTCCTCCTCTTGTTAATGTGCTGATAAATTCTGATTCAAGATGAGGTTCTGGCTGGCTTGATGTGTAAATATCAGTGTGACATATATCACAGAGCTCTTATGGCACACAGAGGCCAAACAGTAGAAGAGCATCAACACCATCATAATCGTGGAAAAGGAGATGACAAGTAAAAACTATTTAAAATGTGTTTTTACAGTCTACACCTCCACCATCCCTCCCTCTCTTCATTCCCCAAGGTGAATCTCTTGCTGCCAGAACTAAGAACTTCTGTTCTAGTGATGTTTTGTTGTACCTTATCTCATAAAACAAATGTTTTTCCAAAAGCTTTCTTACATGAGGGCAATGAAGTAAATCTAATCTCTGACGTTCAGCTCAGGCTTACAGAAGGGCAAAGAGGACTCACTTTGGCTTGGATGACATTTATGGCCTGCAAGCAGCTCATGG
The DNA here is from genome assembly GCA_013397095.1 of Sterrhoptilus dennistouni. Lineage (NCBI taxonomy): Eukaryota > Metazoa > Chordata > Aves > Passeriformes > Zosteropidae > Sterrhoptilus > Sterrhoptilus dennistouni. The sequence continues at coordinate 575,592 of VWZU01002302.1, read as the reverse complement.
ATATGAAAAGGCAGCATGCTGTTCTCTGTGGGGTGTACAATCTGAAACAATTTTATCAGAAATACTAGATGGAAATCTTAATAAGTTGGAGTTAAATAACTGGGTGGTTCTATCTTGGAGGCAAAAAAAGACCCAAAACAAACCCTACTACATTTAAAATTCACCATATGCAGTTAGTAATTAAATTCTCACAACATCCTTCCACAGTGCCAGGCAGAGCATATTGGCTTAGGTTGGCCTGGTTGTCGAGCATGAACTGAAATGATTTCTAACAGCAATCAAATACATTTTGAAATATGCTCATAAAAATGCTAGCCCAGAGGCTCAAAGCAATAATGATTCATGTATTAGCAAAATAAACCTGTCCTCTGCAAGCTAGCCCCTGAAATGTAACAAGGGGTCAGTCCAAGGAAAGGAAAAAAGTGTGTTTATTTAAGTTGTTGTCCAAGGAAAGGAAAAAAGTGCATTTATTTAAGTTGTTGAGAGGTAATATTTTGGGATGGGATTTTGGGGTGACATCTATTCAACATCTCTGGATTGAGGTGTTGGACTGGCCTCTAAAAGCCAGTCTTTGTCAAGGGTGCCTTTATCAAATCTGTACCTACAAAGTAATTTAGGCAATGGACTTGCCAGAATCCCTCTGTCCCTTGGTGGTACCCAAGGGAAGGTTTTGGTCCCTGTATGAGCAAGATTGGGACACAGAGAAGGTGAGAACAACTGTCCTGCACTCCCGTGCTGTGAAGATGCTCAGGAAAGGCCTGTGTGTGAGATGTGGGAGATCTCAGATAAATAACACAACTACTTTCCACTACCACTTCTGGACATGTCCAAATACACTCTGAAGAGATTGTGAATTAAAAAAAAAATAGTAATAATCTCCCCTGGAGCCTAATGGCATGAGCAGTGGCTAGACACTGCCTTTCTTCCTTGTTTTGAGCATGAAACAGGGGTCAGATTCTCTCTCCCTTTGAACGCTCATCACCTGGCACTCAGAAGGGTTCACAGGGCTGGAATTTTGACTTGGTGAGCTCCAGAAACCTGGGGACCCAAGCAGCTCCTGGGCTGGGCTCTGCCATCATTTACTCCTGCTCTCTCAGGCAGAGCACCATCAGTAAGAAAATGGGAACTGAGCAGCAGTGTGGAGAAAGATCAGTAAGGACTCAGGTATTTTATGGGAGCAGAATAGCCTTAAATAAATATCTGCACAGAATCCCCACTCCTTGCATCTGAGATACCAGTCCATTTTATCCCATTGGTTTTAATTTGTTGCCTGAGGCCGCTCAGCTAAGTGGCATTTAGTGGCTCAGGGATGAAGGGGACAGCAGTGCAGACTCCAGAGAGCCGTGACCTTTCCCAGCACCAGGCAGAAAAGCTGCCAATCTCACAAGAGAGCAAATCTGGGAGCCGCGGGCAGAAACCAGCACCGCCACTGTCTGCAAAAGTGTCACCTCGTCAAGCCCAGGTACAGCTGCCATGTCACTGCCCCGGGGTGGGGGAAAAACAGGCACACAGAGCTGTTCCCTGGGGTTTGGGACATGGCTGGAACCCCACAGCACAAACCCTCAGTGAGCAGGCCTTAAGCAAGCGACCGCCAAAGCCTTGTCCTCCCTGTAGAGGGGCCGTGTCCTGCCTGGGAGCAGCCCTTAGCTGGGACACAGCAGCTGTCCCTGTGTCCCTATGTCCCTGTGTCCCTAAGTCCTTGTGTCCCTGTGTCACTGTGTCCCTGTGTCCCTGTCTCCCTGGTGTCCCTGTGTCCCTATGTCCCTCTTGTCCCTGTGTCCTTGTGTCCCTGTGTCCTTGTGTCCCTGATGTCCCTGTATCCCTGTGTCCCTATGTCCCTGTGTCCC
>VWZU01002302.1:534406-573598 GCA_013397095.1 Sterrhoptilus dennistouni | reverse complement strand
CCTATGTCCCTGTGTCCCTGTGTCCTTGTGTCCCTGGTGTCCCTGTGTCCCTGTGTCCCACTATAAGCACTGAATTCACTTTTCTAGCGCTCAGATAAATTTGTTGTCCTTTCCGAAGCCTGTGCATGTCTCTGTTCCCAACGCTATTTTAGGGTCTCAGGTGTAATATCCCTTTGGTTTCCCTGCAGTCAGATCCATGTTCTTACAGGTTCTTTGGATGCCAAGCAACCTTTAGTCACAGAAATCTTCTGAAATAAAATAAAATAAAATAAAATAAAATAAAATAAAATAAAATAAAATAAAATAAAATAAAATAAAATAAAATAAAATAAAATAAAATAAAATAAAATAAAATTCATGATGATTGCAAACTTTGAGACAGCAACCTGATACTGACAGAGCCTGGAATTGTCTCATATGAGGTGTTGCTTGGCAATCCAAGGCAGAGATTTAATCAGGACTAGGGGCAGCTATCAGAGCAGGCTGCCATGCCTAGGAAACCTCAAATTATGTGCTAATTATCCACCTACTCTGCCAGGGAATAAATAAATAATGACCTCAGCTTACTGTGCTAAAGACAATTCCAGTTGTAACAAGATCACAGGCTGGTTTTTTCCATGGTATGTTGGAGGTGCAAAAAGGTTTGTTCAGGAGTGACTGGGTGGGTTTTGAGTCTTGTGGGCTCTGGAGCAGCAGAATCAAAGCTCAGGGTGATCGCTTTGGAGGGAGTGACTGCTGGTCATTGCCTGCCTCCTGGAAGGGCTGTGTGATGATCTGTGGCCGGGTACCTGCCCTTTCCCACTCCTCTTTCTTGCTGTCTAGTGTTGCTTTTAATCACAGGAAAGGAAAGCAGGTTCAGGGAAACAGGCTTTGTCCTCACCTTGACCTTGCAAACAAAAGAAAATGCTGACAAGAAGATCCTTTTTGAGTCAAGATGTAAGATGCATTGTTCAAACCTGAAAATTTCTAAAGCTGTGATCAAACTAGATTAGGCTCATGCATATGAGTGAAAAATAATGCCAGACTTTCTTTTAAGCATTTGAAATAAAAGTTTGCCTGCTTGCTTCTTTAAAAAACTAGAAAAAATAATAGTTTTTTCCATTCTAGGAGTTCAGTGTTTGCTCAAGTTCAAAAGCTGCTGGCAATATGGGAAGGTATGAGAAGAACTGTGAAATTAATTAAATTGACACTTCAAGAAAATTCCTTTATTGTTGCAATCCTCAAAACAGCAGTACACAGCAAACTTAGGATATTTTGCCAAATGATATTTTTCATGAGTTAAGAAAAGCTAGAGATTTTGCTAAACTCAGAAACCCAGGGTTCTGGTTTGATACACATTCTGAATGTGAGAGCAACTGTTTGTTGAACTGCAGGCAGCCTGGGTTTATCTCTTCTTTCCTGGAGCTGTCAAATAATGAACTGCTCCAGGATGACATTTTTGTTAATGACTTATAATTAAGACTTAAGTTCAAATTATGTGATAACTTCTTTATTAGATTTTTTTTTTAAAGTACACTGCATGGTATGAAACCCATACAAATAGATTCTGGTTCTTTAAGGATCCCAGTCATTAAATAAATACACAGGATAATTACTTCTTATTGTTCCTGTTTAGGTGTTTTCATCTCCTTTACTAGATCTTCCTTCCCCCTGTTTTATATTTGGAATAATTAGCTGAAGCTGGTGAATTTTGTTGGCACCAGGAATAAATCTACCTGGATTTGAGGAGGAAGGGAAGTAGGCAAAGAATGAGAAGTAGGAGGTAAAGAAATTAATGTAGATGAGAAAGACTGACTATTCACAACTTGCAAGTCAAGGTTTAGGTGGGGTTTTTTTCATTTATTCAGGTTTGGTTTCCTCTTTTTTAACCCAAGCCATTGAGCATTGATATCTTTTTCTACATGAGGCTTTTTACTGGTGAAATTCAGAAGCCTGTACGCGGCTCTCCTTCAGGGTAGTTGATATCTGCTGGGCAAAACAGAATCCAGTGCAAGAGTTCAGACTGCAAATCAGGGCAGTAGGAACAGATGAGTCTTAACAATGGCCTTGGCTGCAGGGGTGAGTTTTTTCCCAGCTTCTCATATTCAGAGACCTGGATTTGTTCTATAAAGTGATGAGAAAAATGGCCCACATGGGAAACCATTATTGATTGCTTCCTCTGCCCTTCAGTGATAAATATTGCATGACTATCTGCTCATCCTTTGCATTAAAGGAACAATCTGATATCCATTTGTGTTTTCCACGCTGTGCTAGTATGACAAGCGCTTTCCTAGTCTTCACATAAAGCAAAACCCAAAGAGGTTTCTTCTGAATGCTGGATGACAAATAGGAGAGTAATGCCTTCCACAGGAAATCTCATGTTGCTGTTGTATACACTGTTAGGATTTTTTTTTTTCCAAATTGATAGTGGAGAATATTTCAGAGCCATTTATATGGGGGATAACTTTATACCTTGGATGTGTTCTTTCCCATTAGGATTCCCAGGTCAGCTTCTGAAAGGCACTTGGAAATATTTATTTTGTTTGCTTGCAAAATCCTCACCTGCAGGCATGGTCTCTTAGAGCTTTTCAGAAATATACTGACAGAACAAAAGCAAAACTTGTCCTTTCCAAACCCTCGTACTCAGCTGCAAGTAGTGGTTTTATTTCCTAGAAAAAGCTAAAGAATTTTGATGATCTCAATGAGCAAAATCAATATGATAAAATTTAGTTGAGTTTTTTCCCTTCCAGCTGTTCAATCTTAAACCAAGTATTGCTTTCTTCTGCTCTGTAATTTTACGAATTGGCATGAACAATCCAGATTTTATATTTAAACAATATGACTTAAAATCTCTCTATTATTTCCACACCCTGAAGCATTAACAGCTGAAAAGAAATAGGGCCCTGACAGGTTTCTATTGAAATCTCCATCTCACAATTCCACTGCTTACTTCATTGTGTTTGAACTCCGCTTGTAAATTTTCATTCCTGGGCTCCTTTGGGATGCTTGACCTCTGGGTGGCCCGGCTCTGACACCCAGCTGTGACCCCCTTTTTTTTTCCTTTTATTCTTTCCATCTCTTGAGGTGCTCTGCTCATTATTATTCCATTCTGGATAGGTTCTTAATACCATCCCTATTGATTTCCAGGAGATAAATGTCAGGCATGGTCCATATGTCACTGTGATCTAGCACTGGTCAGCCCAAGTGAACAGCAGAGGTGAGAAGCAGTGTGACAGCACCACACCATGTCTGGCACCTTCTCTTTCCCCAGGAGAGACAACAATTATCAAACCTCATATGAATAACTTAAAAAGAGTTTAAATAGGTGTTGGTTGATGGAAAGCTGCGGAGGAGTCATGGATAGGTGGTGCTGTGCTTTATAAATAACACCAGTGGTCTGCTGGCACTGGTCCAGCTGATAAGAGATGATTCATTCCTTGCAAATCAGCCCAAAATGTATTTGATGCATCAATCTTTCCTTATGCAGCTCACTGTAGCTGAATGTTAACAACCCCGAAATATTGCAAGAGTCTTTCCCCATTGGTGCAAATTGGCTGCTTTGGAGGTGCTGATTTAGTGCAGCAGCCCCTTGGTGAGGAGCAGCAGGTGGTGGAAGCCAAGCATAAATTGCACTGGAATAGCTGCTCTGTGCTGCAGAAACTGCAGGCTGGGTTCGAGAAATTTCAATCCACTCATCACTTTGTTTATGCCATTAGACAGGCTCAAGTCACCAGGTCCTGTGGAAAACTACTCCTTGAATTTGTCCTACTCTTTTTCCTGGTGTATGTCAATAGTAAAGTGGGGGAAATGTATAGAATTTGTGAATTTCGATACTTTGGAATAAAAACGTAGAAGCTAAAAAATCCTCACACAATGCTGTGTTTTGCACTTTTGGAGGCTGGGGGAAAGCTTGTCCAATATATTCATTATACATACGTCCTTTCATTTGGTTATTACAATACAAATATCCAGGGATAACAGCAAAGGAAAATCTTTCAACTGTGTTAAATCCCAATTTGTTGTTTGATAAGGGCAAGGCATCAGCATCACCAGATGAATTTTTAACAGCAAAATATCATCTTGGGAAATGTTAGTTGAAAGAGAGGACCATAATACTAAGCTTGGGTTAGTTTGTGTCTTTTTATCTTGTCAAGAATAAGGATGAAAATTCTCTGTTTCCCTATTATGCCATGTAAAAATACATAATTTAGAAGGTTAAAAATATTTTTTATTTCATTTAACATAATTATTTCTTTTCTTCTGAAACTCTTTTGCAGAATATAGACTTACTGAGACAGCCTCTGATTTGGTTTTTGTAGCTCAGATCTATTCTTGGTTTCCTTTTGCAATTGTTCTAAGAAAAAGTAGCACAGATGCCATCAAAGAACTAATTGCTCACATTGGTTCTTATCATCCAGCAAGTTTCCTCAAAATTAAATGTTCTGGAGCAAACAAGGGTCAGGTAGCATGAATTAGGACTAAATTTAAGCCAACAAAATATACTGGCTGGGTACTGGGGGACAGGGAGGGGGAATGAAAAGGAAAGAAGAGTAGGAAAGGGAAATTGAGAATTGAGTTATGCTTCATGTATACCAATCAAGTTTGTTGAAGGGTAGAGCTGAGATGATGGAAGAAGAACTGTAAGGTTTTTCCACTCTAAAAAATTGTATTAATAATTAAATGATAAAATATTTAAACAAAAAGGAAGTGCTTATGCTCAGATACTGCATCACCTTGTCAGTGGTTCCCAGTACGATTATTCCAGGGTACATTTTTTAACCTAAGCTTTAATCCTGAGAGAAAAGGAGAGAAGGAATGTGAAGAGCCAGAAAAAGAGGAAAATTTGCAGAAGGAGTTGAGGATTCCACATTCATGAGAGCAGAAGATTGGACTTTGCCTTCCCCTTTGGCAACAACTTGTTGTGCTCCAGGCTCCCTATGCCTTGGTTGCTTTGCTTCACCACTTCCCTCCCTAAAGCATTGGCAGTCCATGGACAGTTTTAAGAAAGCTTTAAGTAAATACTAAGGCCAGGGCACTCATATGAATATTTTTCTGAGTAATCAAACTTTGTACAATGGTGAGCTGTTCCCAGTTCTCCAAACCAACCCATCATTTTTGTCATATGCTACACAAACAGAGTTTGTTCTTTCCCAGTGCCTCAGCAGCAGCTCACAGGACTATAAGCATACAAATTTCTGTAGCACTATGTGCAAAAGCAATCCCTGGCTGTTGCATTTGTAGTTCTAAACAGGAAAAAAGCATTTACAGTTAATAATCATATTTTATTGTGGGACTAGCAGTTATAAAGACAGGCTGTTTCTTCAGCACTGCCATTTCTGAGCCACCTAATGAGAATGTGTTGCCTTGGCAACCAAAGCCATAAGTTGTAGGTTTTTTAAAGTAATTAAACTTTCTAAGTCAATTTTCCCTCACTTGTCAGGTTAGGAAATGGAATGTGGCTTATTGTTTTCTGCTGGAGCACTGAGGTAACTCAGAGGGCCAGCATGGTTGGAGCTACCTGAGGAGATATCAACTATGCAAGGCCTTTGTTAATAAATTATTCTTTTCCTGATATGTGGCAGGTGTGGGAGCACTCAATGAAAACTTGTGAGTAATTCTATTCCAGCTGGATTAGTGGGGTGTTGATAAAAGGAGACATGAGGTTAAATACTAAGACTTTGCTTTGTGACCAGGTGAATGTACAGGAGACCAGGATGCTGACGGCACTGAGACAAATGGGAGTGAGCACAATATGAAAAACAACATCTTTGCCTGGTTGATAGTGGAATGAGACAGACATCCCTGATTCCAGCTCTGCTTGGTGCTGTCAGATTTATTTACCAGCCCTCATACGCTCCACAACATGGAGTTTATTTCCAAGGCACAGAATGCCCTAAGAACATAATGGAGGGAGGGGACCAAGCCTGCTCAGTTCCTGCAAAACAGGGACCTGTAAAGTGCCTGGTTCCCTTTTCTGTAGCTTGATGCACAAACACTGATGGCTGTTCAGGGCATTTTCTCTGCTCAGAGCCCACTTTGGGAATACCCAGAACATATGGGCAGCCACAGAGCAGGATGGAGGAGTGAGGCCCGTTTCATGCCTCCTCCTTTGATTCTGCTTCAATTTCCTGAAGTCACTGAATGCCTTTCCCAATGCCTGTCAAACTTCATCTTAAAAACTACAGCTGTCAGCTATAAGAGCATACAAAGTTTATTTTAGTTACATTCTGCTTGTGCCCTTTAGCTCAAAAGAGAATGAGTCTCCAGCAGAAAACAGAGGAAAGAGCCCCTTAAGTGTTTTAATTTTAACTGTGAAAAGGCTCTGCTTAAGCATCAGAGACAGAAGTAACAACACAAAAAGCTGCAGACACTTAAAAACATTTGGTTTTATTGATACTATTTGATGTTCCATTGAAATTATATGAAATAAGGTATAAAGATACCTTTGTAGAATATTTGATATTTTGGCTTCTGTAGGACAACAGAAGATCCAAGCAAATAATGGGGTTTTTTATGTTTGGTGGCTAGAACTGGAAATAAATTTTCTTTCAGCTTTTCATACCAAACTAAAATCTGAGAAAAGTACTCTTAGTTTAGAAGGAATTTTGTTAGCGATGTGATTTCTTAACATAACACTGAATTTTGCTATAAAAGCTTACAAAATCTCCTTATTTTCTCTTAAAGCACATTTTTTTTCCTTCTACCTAAAGAACACCTCTAACCTGTCCAAATATGTCTAAAGGCTTATTTGTATGTCCCCCAACTCATGCCAGTTTTTCCTGCTCCCTGCTTCAAGTGCCCTGATCCATGTCAGGGCTCTCTGCAGTATTTATTGTCTTTGGACCAGCCTCTGCCCTGGGGGCCTCTCTGGGTGTCTCACTTGAAACCACTACAAATCTGTGACATCATAATTAGGTCAATCTGCTGGACGCAGGTGCCTTTTTAATTTACTCTGGTGGGTATGGAGCGTTTTCACAATGACATTCCCCCCAACAAATCAGAGCTCACAGATTGTCCTCACAGCACAAGTTTGCCGGCTCTCGGAGCGGGTGAGCGATGGAGCAGGAGAGCAGCTTTGACACCACGTTTTATTTTCTTCCTTCCCTCTAAACCCTGGTTAGCTGATATGAAAGCAAGAGGGCATTTGTCATGTAGGCTTTTGTATCCCAAACTGCACAAGCTCAGCTCTACAGCTTAGTTTTTGGGTACAGGGGAAAACATCTACAACAAGTTACTCACATTTGCACATGGGAGGATTCTGGCACCATCAAAACTTCCTGGTACATCCCTCAGGTATTAAAATGTGGAAAGAAATATGAAGAAAAGCAATAATGAGAGGAGTCACAGATATAAGATACAAATAAGAGTGAAATATCATGTAATTTGACAGCAATGAGGAAAATACTGAGAAATCTATCACATCTGTGCTTCTGGTGATAAGAAGGCCGAGAGAGCTGTTAGGAAGGCACAGAGCATGAACTCGCAGTGCTTTTATGCAAAGGCTACAATAATGAATTCCAATCTTGCCTGGGAGCAATTCTTAAGATAAGTACAAAGGTGAGTTTGGAGTATTGATTTTTTTAAAAAGACAATAAATTGGAGTGAGTTGTAAAAAGTTAGTGCTGCCTGGAAGAGTTCACATTAAATCAGTGCACAAGTAAAGAGGTGCAGGCTCAAAGGGGAGTGTATCAGGATTGAATTTTGGATCTTGGAATCATTGCACAGTAGGGTCATTCCTTCTTCCATTCTGTTCCCTTTCCCCTGCCTCCTTTGTTGCAGTAACCCCTGTGGATAGATCTCCAATTAATAAAACTTACCTTTATGTATGCATTATCATAATACAAAGGCTCAGGGGGAGCACAATCCCTTCATGCCTGAGCAAATTTAAAACTCATGATTCTCCTGGGAGGCTTGCTGGGAAATAGAGAAAGGGAATAAAGGGCATTCTAACATTTCTGCTGAATGATTGCTGCTCCTTGCAAAGTGCTATGAAGCTTGTTAGATTCTGAACATTTATGGGAACCTTATTGCTATTAGATCCTTTGAAATTACTATAATTAAAAAATTCTGGTCCTTTTTACATGGAAAATCTGCACTGTGTGTTAAATCATTTTCTTGGAAGAGCCTGGGAGAAATTAGAAATATGATTGGTACAATAAGAGCAAATGACCAGAAATATTTAAATTGCCAATGTCTTTTAATGGAAAATACTGTGAATGCCAGGTTTGAATGCACATATACATTGGCTTATGTTTTATCCTTGGGACACAACTGCATGCTAATGATTACTGTTATTAAAAATTCTGAGGTTTTTATTTTTTGGTCTGTTGTGTGACTAGAGGAGTCAGGCCCATCACAGCTTGTACTGTACGGAGCATTTATAGAAAGGCAGATGCCCCAAAAAACTGTTAAAATCTGTCAGGGCTGTGATGACAGACTCAGCTAAAGAGATGGGGTGAGGGAGAAGTCAATAGCCCAGTAATGCAATTATGGCAGAGTTATAATTAGTGATCAAAACACTCCAGCTTCCCAGCCATTGCCAAGTGATCTTCAGCACTCCAAAAAGCACAACTATAATCCAAGACTTGAACAATAACTTGGTGGCATTGGAGAATCTGTACAAATGTCCACACCAAACATGCACATTCAATGCAGATTGCTGCCCATTAAGCAGATTTAATAATACTTAGCAGAATTGTGACTTTCATTAACAATCACCTTGAACTGCCAAAGGGACAAATGAGAAGATGAGTACATTAAATAAAGAGATTTTTTACAATTTGGCCTATCTGTAGAACATAGCAACTTCCAGCTTTCATTTCTCCAAGAGTGAGCACAGCCAAGGAATATTTAGGACCTAGGAGGAGCCTAAAGTTGCCTGCTTATGATGATGGATATCTAAATGCAAGGAATTCCTCTTGTGTCAGAAGAGTAACCTGGAACTTCACTAAGTACCTACTTGACTAAGGCAGGTTCCCAACAGATAGCAAAGACTTTTCACTTTGATCTAAAACCTTGCACATGAGCGAGGCATTCGTTCTGTCTTTGTAAGCCCATGTTGAGTGAGAAGCCAGCCACAGATTTATGGTCCAATTTTTACTTTGTTCTGTGTTTCATCCAGTTTTCTATGAATTTATTTATAAAAGTCCCAAGTGAGAGTGTGGGGATATTTCTTCTTGGCTTTATAACCTGAAGTTCATGAAAGATTTTTGTCCCAATGTTTTGAGAAAAGATCTTACACAAGGTCTTGCTTCCCAATCCCAAACCATTCCTAGAAAGGCAAGGTCATTCCTTGGTCAATTCCTGTGCATTTTTTTACATATTTACTTTATCAATACCAGATAAATTCCCATAGGGACAAGTTTAATTAAACTGCCAATCTTGCTAAGTCATGTAGTTAGCAGCTAGTAGATAAATAAAATGAACACAGACTTATTTGTTATTTGTTCTCAGTCTTTAAACATCCAATAGTAATTCCATAATTGAATTAAAGTACTTAAGCATTCTAATGCAAATTATCTGGCTTACAGTTCTTCAATGAGTAAATTATTGCAAATCAGGCACCCATGATATCAACATTATTCACTTACAGTTAATTTATCTTTATAATAATGAGCTAATTTTTATTTATTCCAGAACTGGATGTCTCTTTATTTGTGAAAATTGAAAATTTGTAATTTGGACGGGTTCATAAAACAAAACTCCGAATTTGTTTTCTCTTCTTTTTTTAAATATTATTTAATGTTTTATCAGACTAGAAAGATGATCTAGGAAGGATATGGATCACAGCAGCAGGGCAGCTTCCACTGCAGTTTTGATAAAGTACAAACAAACGAAGTGTAGACAACAAGAATGTTGCTAAATATCTGAGAAGGAATATCAGAATGTTTATGAGAGCGTGCACACTGTTAAGAACTCCTTTCTATGGTTAAAAAAAATAGAAAGACTTGCCTACACAGAGGAATTGGCCTCACTAAAAAAGCATTTTAAATAGAAAAATTACTTACAATTTAACAGAATATTTTAGTAAAATTGTGTGCTACTTCAAAAATATGTTTATTTTGCTCATAAAATACTAACCAGGAAGAGTTTACTAGAGAAACTGTACAGAGATAATTCTGTAACTGCTGCAGACAAGTCAACAACTGCAGGCAGCAAACTCTGTGCCACAGATGGAAATGGTCGGGAAGGAAGAAGGTAACTTCAAACAGACAGGCAGCTTCTTCTCTAGTTAGAACAGGGTAATTGGACAAGCTACAACTACTGGGGATTTTGATCTGAAAAGGTGAAAATGCCTCTTTTCCTAACTGATGTCTGATTAACTTCAATTAGCATTTGGTAAACAGGTGCCTTTAGCAATACAAAAGGATGGTGGTTGAATAGTGGTTGTGCTGCTCTGTGTTTTTCAAGTCTGATGAGAGCTTAGTGAAGCCTTCTGAAATTACAGAGAAAGGGAAATTTTTTTTTTTCTGTTCTTGTTGTATGTAAGAGTGCTCTTGACTTTGTTTCACAGAAGTAAAATATTGTAATATGAAGTACTTCTAGGAATAAAAAAAATGAGAGTTGCTGACTGGTTTTGAGGCAAGTCTTGTCAGCTCTGCAGAGGACTGAATTATCCTTCTACTACAGGGGAAGTTGTATTAATACAAGTTCATAAGGGCTGTGAGCAATTTTTTCCCTTGTAATCTTTTTTTTTTTTTTGCCTGGTCTTTTATTTTGTTTATTTTACTTTTTATTTGTTAGCTTTTGCAATTCGTTGTTTTAGGACCTTATTCTGCACCAAATATTAACCTGATGTGTCACCTGTCTATAGATACATGAAGGGAGGAAAAAAAAGCTTATTCGTTCTCTAAGGATCACTCAGTCTTACAATAAAACAAGTCTAATTCGCTAAAAGGCTAAGGATTATTTTATGTGATGATAGCAAAGTACATATGCCCTTACTGCTTTGTTTGAATCAAAGTTATAGGTAACTTCTGATGTGGATTCAAAGTGCCAAGTCAAAGTTAAGATACCAGGATGGGAGGTAGGTGATATTTATATGCTGCAGTCAGTTTTAAAACTTGTGCCTGGTGCTGGGGTATTCTTTGATGTGTGAGTGCTGTATGTGATCCTTGTCGTGTGGAGCTTTTCAGGAAAAAACAGCGAGGAGCTTTGTAGCTCCCAGGATCTGTTGTGTGTGCAGTCTCTTTTCACTGCCTCAGAGGTTTCAGACGAGGTCGCCTGCAGGTCGGTGTAACTCGGAGTCAGGTGGGAATTGCTGAAAGAATTAAACAGAAATTGCCTTCACAATTTCTGAAATAATGATCAGCTGCATTTCATTGTTAGAAGAAGGCAACAGCTTAACATTCTCCTTCCTTAATACTCTTACAGTTAAATGCTGTCACTTTCTGCTCCAGTTGGACAAGACAGTTTGAGGCTCCAAAGCATGAACTTGTCACTCTGTCTGCTGGAGGTGGACCACTGGTGGGAGATCACTTGGTGCTTTTTTTGCTCTCTTCCTGGGAGGACTCAGAGTCTTCTTAATTTATAAAAGACTATTCCCTAACAGAAATCCCTGTCATATGATTCCTCAATTATCCTTGTCTGGACAGAGTCTACAGTGACTAATCCAATAGAAGCTTGGAATGGGATTGTGAATGCCGTTATCAGCTGCATTTGTAATACCCTTACTTTTTAACTTTCAGAGTAAAAATATGTTCGTTTATGGTATTATTTTTTTGACAGTGACAAATAAATGCCAGGCACAGTGGGAGCTCAGAGCACAAAGTGGTTTACATTAAAGAGTTTTACCCAAGGTTAGAAATTGGAGTTACCATGAAAGGCAGCTAATTGGATTTCGAGGCTTGTTTCCTGTTTAAGGAACATCAGATGCACAAATTCCCCCATTGTTACGCTTGCCACGTACTGACAATTAAAGCTTTTACCTGAAAACACCAGACATTTGTACAGATGTAAAAGGGGGAGAGGGAAAATCATTATTTTTGCAGTGTACTGGGGAGAAAACGATGGCTGGTACCTGATTAGGATAACAAATGTACAGGAACTGTAAAACTCAGCTTTTAGTTTGCCTGGCTGTTGTAAATGAATGGTTTAATTTGAAAACGTTGTTACAAATCTGGCTGGACTCTAACTTCCACTAACCTCTGGCTCCTTGAGTCTCTGCTAATGAGGTGCTATTTATCAAACTCTATCATGAGCTATACTTTCCATAAAATGGTTCTGCTGGCAATATGATTATTTGATTCTGAGACTGTTGCCTTTGTAATCTCTGATCATTAGAATTATCCTCTTTCACTTTGCAGTTAAAATATAATTTCTGTCTTGACAATGGATTTGTGTTGGGTCAACCCCAAATGCCCTAACCAACAGTTCCTGGAGTCTATCCTACTTTTAATTCTATATGAGACTAAAGCATCTCAAGTATATTAAATTCTTATGATCTGTCTAAGCTGGGAACTTTCTGAAGGTGCTGGTGCTGTGACCTTACTTGAAAGTACTACAACTTTTGGAGTGAAATGGTGGGAAGTGGGTGTTAAGCCGCTCTTAGAAACATGGGATATTTGCTGTTAAATATCTTGTTTTATTTCAGCAGATCTGTAACAGTGGAGATTAGTGTGCTGTTTATTAATTCCCAGTGCTTCTCTTAGTTATGTACAGCAAAAAGGTGGTTTTTAACCATTAGAGAAATGAAATTCTGAGCCAGCCTTATTCTACATACAGTGGGGCAAGCAAGTACTTGTAAGTTGTGTTAATGAATGAGATTTTTATGATGTGTTCACAGCAATAGCACAGGCTTAGGCTGATGCAGGGGATACACCCCACAGCTGTTACATCCCTGTTGTTTATCCCCATTCTGCCCACAGTGCAGGCAAAGCAGAAAGGTGCTGTGAGCCATTGAAGCCCAGGCAGCTGTAACTGCAGAGGGTGAGTTTAGAGCCTGTCTTTCCATTTGTGTTCCTACCTCAGGCTCATGAGAGCTTAGTTAGGTGACAGAAGCTTGGAGTGTCCCAGCTGCTGTTTTCCTGCACAGCAGTGGGTAAATCATCTCTGGGTTTTGCTAGTGTTGCATGGGATTGCCCTGTCAGACCATGGTGTGTGTTTTGGTGTCTTTCATGCTTTGTGGTGAAATGGTAGAGATCAGGGAAAGCACCAATATTTTGTAGAAAGAAAAGAAATACAACTACGAAAATAAAAGTACTCAGGTCTCTTATCACATGTGATCGCTGACCATGAGTTTTGTCTCTGCAGCTGAGCTGGGCTGATAAGGAAAGGAAGGGGTTAAGCAAACCATGGTTGGAGTTACTGCCTTTTCTGCATTGTGTCTGTAGGCAAAGGTCTCTCTTCAAGAGAGAATGGGCTTCCAACTCTTACTCTGAGAAATGCGTGCTTGCTGAATGTTTTGGTATCCCTTTACTAATTATCCTCACCCTATTCTTTCCTCAGTACTAATAGGAGGGCTGCTAATGGTCATATCATGCACTGTTTGTGACTGTAGCCTAGTGTAATTCAGAATAATGATAACATAATAATGATAATGGTCTATACTGCAGCTCTGTCTCCAGGCAGTGGAAGTAGAATGGAATTCCTTGTCAGTTAATGAAAAGAAAAAACATTGCTTGAGACCTGCAAAAGGAATGAAGAAGTGTCTAGGAAAGCGATTGTAAAAACCTCCTGAAAAATCTGATGCAATCTGTTTTTAAGATCTGCCAAATATGTTTTGGGGAACAGGAAAGATGGTTGTATTTAACCAAGCATTAGCATGATCAGTGAAAGCAGATGCTCTCCCTCAAGGACAATGATGAAGCATTAATTACAGGTAGAGATGATTTGAAACGAAGACTGGAAACCTGCTGCTACCAGAGCCTTTTTTGGGTAGAGCTGATTTATTGTAGCTTACTGTGGAGTTTAACTCCTAATGAAGATGAACCTTGAAACCAGGCAGGCAAATGTATTCTTCTACAGTCCAACATGATACACTGAATTTACATCATGTTGGAAATTAGGCTTGCTATGAATTGCAGTTGTAACGAGCAGTTTGGCCTGTGATTTCAGTGAAAGCACCTGATGGTGATAACTGCCTTACAAATGCCAAGGACTCTTACTCTTCTTTAGAGCAAATGACTTCCTGGACCACATCAGTCACAGCACGCTGGAGGTACAGCAGGTCTAAATGAAAATGAATAAATTCAGGTGGGTAATTAAATGTTGCTGCCTGTGATAACCGTGAGGCAGGAGATTTGCCTTAACTAAGACAGAATAGGCCAATTTATGCTGAGGTTTATCGAGTCAAAAAAAAGGCAGCTGATAGAGGCAGAGAATGTCACACCTGTGAACGTGTCAGTGGGCAGTGTGTGTATATAAATGAGCACTGGAAGCTGCCACTTAAAGCAGAGTGACTACAACTTTCTGGTGACCAAAGCAAGGTAGGAAAATGTAGCAAATAAGAATATGCAATCTTTTCATTACTTCAATTGCTGTACAGTTTCTCAATCTTTCTGTTGTTCTGACTTAACTCAAAAATAAAATCATGTATGAAATAAAATCATACAGAGTTATTCTTTCATGGAATCTACTTGTTTTGATGGTTGTGGAGACAGTAATACTCCTAAGAATTTCTCAGTTATCACCTTTCTAAGGGAAAACTGAGGTCCCTTAGGGATGGAGGTATGTGAGGTTTTCATCAGAAACCTTTATTGCACTGTAAACACGAGTGAGTGGATGTGTTACATGTGTAACTAACAGCAGAGTGGGGAAGGTTTAAATACAGGCATTGATCATGCATCTGAAACTATTGGCAAAGTTGATTGCAAGGGGACAAGGGTCATGTATTGATCTGATTGTAATGAAGATTTATTGTGAAGAAACTGGGAAACTAGCAGCCCATTCTTAAATAGAAGAGGCAATTTGGGTGTGAAGGAAAGAGAATTAAATGGTGCTTAAAAGTTCTTGCATTTTCCTGTGTTCTGGGATTCAAGACAGTTTAGTATATCATGTATGGTCCTATGGCATTGGGGGATGTTTATACAGCAGTTTTCTGGCTCATACTTAGAATAACTGTAAGGGTATTTAAAATTCTTCATAGACAAGTGCTCTGGCTCCTCAAGGCCTGTGTGGTCCAGGTTACACTGCAAGAAAAACATGAATTTCATCACCTGCAGAACTAAAACTGAACTACCTTGCTGTGGAGGCCCTTCTAAGTCTCTAGGTATATCAGTGACCTCCTCCAGAGGAAGTGCTTGTTTTTATTAAAATGTCTTTTAATGGCAGACATCTGGCTGAAGATCAGGCTCATCTGTTTTCCCAGACGGAATTCCTTGGACTTGTAGTTAAACAAAATTTTCTCCTGAAGAGACAAAGCTGCTATTCTCTGAAGCAAATCAGCAGCTTTTTCAGAAGATGTGGGCTGAGCCTTGCCAATAGTACAAATCAATTGATTGATTTCCAAGCGCTTTAAAATGGATTAACGTTGTTTCAGCTCCCAGTGGGTTTTTCACAGGAATTTGAGATTAGTTCAGCGCTATAGTAGCTGCCTGGTCTCTGCTTCTTGTCCATGTGTCCTCCCAGTGTATCAGAGCTTACAAATTCTTGGTTTGGTTTTAGAAGGAAGGGCACCAGTGGAACCACTGCTGCCTCTTTTAATATCTCTGGGTGAGATTGTGCTGAACTTGCTTGCTGGCTAAAAAACTCAGGAGTAATTTTAGATATAATTTTTAATTTACAGCAATACAGCTTACAAATGCACAGAGATGTGTCTCTGGGTTGCACTTGTGCATGTGTGTTTTATACTTCTTTCACTCCTTCCAGCTGCTCCTGTGCAATTGTGTAATGACTGCACCAAGTCACAGATCTAAGTGAGGCAGGCTGGAATCCCTTTTTGCCAGGAACTGTTGCACCATGGCAGGATCCCAAGGGGGATTTTAGAATTCACTACAACAGGTTAAGACAAGAAGGCTGAGGTAGGCAGGAAAAGAGTAATTGAAGATGACAGTTGTCAGAAAGAGGAGTTTGCGTGCCTGCACATCTTCATTGATGTACTGTGGTGTATTCCCCAAATAAAAGCTGACATTGCAACAATGAATTGGTCATTCCTAGAGAAAAAGAGTAGTTCTTTCTTGATTATCTGCCAAGAAAATGCTGTTCTTTTTCGAAGGTTTTTGATGAGTATTTCCACTTTGCAAAACAGGATTGTGGTATCAGGCTTGCCTATCACCTTTAGCTTCTCCTATGGAAAGCTGGAGATAATTTACCTCTAAAATATCCTCAGCCCTGAGGGAACAACATTCATTCATTTCATCCTTTCACTGATATTCTTTGCTGGTTCCTGGATAAATAAAAACATTCAAGTTGTAAACATGTTACTGCTGATTAAACTGATTTTTAGTTTGTTTTGGGGTTTTTTTCAGTCGACATTTCTGTGAATATTGTAACGGTCTCAGCTGACATTCAGCCAACTACAAAGATTACTTTAGTTGTTCCAGCAAGTTATTCCTGATTTTAGGGCTGCCAGTTATCTTTTGTGAGATGTGCGATTTGGATGGAAGTAAGATAGAAAGGCTTTAGAGGAGAGCAGCCAAAAGTTAAAACATAAGTTTTTCATAAGTAAAAAAGAACAGTTCTCCCTGGAATGCCTTGTTTCAGGGGTCTGCAATCCCTGTGGAATGAGAGTCTGTCCAGCTGCTGCTCATAAGATGGTTTTACTCCCATCTCTGGCATTTCCATCCCAAATGGAGGCAGATGGTGCACTGACATCTCCGGATCATACATTCTTGGTTTGCTCTGTTGGGTCCTCCTTTGTCTATGTTTGCGATTCTGCCCTGGTTTCTCCACCTGCTCATTTGTGAAAGACGAATGAGCTCTTTTGCTGAGCCTTGTCTGTTGTATTTCACTTTATTTCCCCTGACCACACTTTTAAATGTCACTTTCTTGGAATTGCCGAGCAGTGACTTCTTGAGCATTTGATTCAAAGAGACCCAACCAAAGCAGCATAAGGCATGAAGGGTGCAGATGTCCAAGCAGTTGCAGAGTAGTCCTTTCAGATTGCTGATCAGTACATCTTTTCCCTGATGCTGGTTTAATTTCAGTGAGTTTGCTCTAAGTGCTCCCAGTTTGGCATTTTTTAATGCTCAAAGTCTGACTGCTGATAGATTGAAAAGAATTGATTGTAATTGTTTTGGGTGGCATTTTGCTTAGCTACTCTAAGTTGAGCCTGCCCAACTTAGGCATCATTAAGAAAAATCATATGTTCCATAAATATTTTTATTAAAGCTTTATTCCCCAGCTGGGAGACAGAATTATCATTCTAAGATAACTGACAGGCTTAGTGCTAAATCAACATTACACTGTCAGGATGCAGAAAGAAATTTAGTCAAAAGAGGCTGTCACTACCAAAACACTCCCATTCTATAACAAAAAGTAATGTGTGTTCCTCATAGTGTTGAGTGAGCTCTTAAGCAAGTAATTTCTTTTAAAATTCTAATTAGGCTACACTGTGGCTGCTAAAGATGCCCTGTTTTATTCTGTAGCTGACAAGCAATAGAGATGAGAATTGTCAATGCAATGGAAGCAAGCTGCTGAGGTGGAGCAGCAGGTTTCTGGTGGCCTTTAAGATCCCCTAATGCCCTTTCCTTTCGTCTTCTCTGTCGGGTGATACCAATAAACCACAATCCTGCCACAAGACAAGTCCTTCCTCTCCAATCTTCAGTGAGAATTGGCTGAGGAAATTGTGTAAAAGCTCAGTCACTTTGCTGTGTCCAGTGGCTTCTCTCCAGTGCTGGTAGCACCAGCTGCTCTGGTGCTTGCAGCCCTTGCTGCACTGCAGTACCTGCACAAATAAAACTCTGAGCTCTCTTTGTTAGGGCTTGGCTGCTGCTCTGTGACAGGGTTAAACACCTTCACCAGCTCTTTTAGTCACTCTAATCGCAATTAGGTTTGGACTTGGGCATTCTTTTCACTGGGATATCCTTGTTATCCAGCCTGTCCTGCTGCTGGTGGCCTTTGATCAGGTACTGGTGTCTGTCTTGAAAACATCTCTGTTGTGACTTTATTCTGTGTCCTCACAGAGCCATAAAAAGGGCATTAGCAAACCTTCCCAAATGCAGAGCTGGCTGCTCCAAACCTGCTTCCTGCCTCTGCCAAGCTGCAGGAAACCAGAGGGATGAACCACTGAGGAGAAATTGAGTACAGCAAGTGCCTGTCTGGCCACGAATCTCCTTTTCCCTTCAGTTTACTTAGCTGTGTGACAGATGTTTACCCACAAAGATTGATGAGGAGGCTTATTTAGAAAGATTTGATCTGGCATTTGAACCACGTTCATAATCAGGAACATTTTGGAGGATAAGTTGATGAACAGGCACATTTGTTTAGCCAGGTAGGTTGAAAAGTAGTTTTAAGGTGCAGAAGATTCATCTAGGAGGAACTACAGATATAAGAAATAACTATCTGAGGTAGAGAATGGTGTTGACAAGAACATATTAAATCATGTAAAAACTGGCTCTGGATAAATTTAGCCTGGAATTTGAAGACTTACTGTTATATCATGGTTTAAATTGAATGTTTCAGTTTGGCTGGGGTTTTTTTGGGTGGTTTTTTTTTTTTTTACAAAACTGAATTTTAGGGAAAGTTGGCTGAAATCAGTCTGAGACAGGAAAGTTCATGTGGCATCAAAGAACAGGCTGGTGTTCTTTGAAGCAAGTCCTCCAAAACTTGCAAGACGGTCTCAAGACTCTGTGGGAGATGGTGTTAAAGACAAAATTTTAAAGATTAATGCATAAATCATTACTGATATTTCCAGTATCCCTATGATTTAATCAAATTATTTCTGTGTTGAGACAAACACTGCTTCTCCTATAGCTCTGTGATCTTTGATACATTTTTGTTTAAATGTATTCTACTGGATAAAAACTATCTCTTTTCAAACTTACAAACCACAACCTGATGTTTGCTGAACTTCCTTCCCACCCCAATGAAGTTTGGAAGGCGCTATTTTGTAAATTTCAACCATTTCAGAGGATCTCAGTTTTGCATTTTCATATTGGCAAAATTAATGTGCAATTATACTTTTCCAAATTCCCTCTGTAAGTTAAAATGAACTTTCTACTAATTACAAAGCTCTTACTGGAGATTTTTATGGTAAATCAAACCTTTTCTCTGAAAAGAAATGTCAGTTTTACATGTTTTCCATTTGGAGGTGCGGAGATGGAAAATGTCAAGAAATGAACAGCCAGTTTTTCCTACCATCCTGTGAATGAAAACCAATGGAGAAAATTAATCTGGTTTTATCAGCCCTGACATATAGTGTGCAAGGTTGGAGCAAATGTTTTTCAAATGAAAACTCTTCCCTGAGATTTGTTTTTTCTAATCTTCATCCATCACCCCAAAAGATGAGGAACAAATACAGGCTGAGATATGAATATCAAAATAGTGTCAAGAGGATGTACTTGCATAGCAGTCCAAGGGAGGCTTTAATACCTTCCTTGTAGATGATGATATGTGCTGATTAATCCATATCACTTCACTCACAGATGTGCAGAAATTCCATCAGATGCTTTATTGCCTACAGAGGGAGTTGCAGTTCGAGTTCACCTGTCGTCTGCTCTAAATTTATTTAAAGAGGGAAAACAACAATGCTTCCCTGAAGAGCTGCAAAAGTTGAGGCTGGTTCCACATTCGCTTTCATTGCAGGGAGCACTCAGTCCCCTACCAATCATCAGCATCCTTTAAGCACAGTGACATTGTCTTCTGTTTTCTTAAGGAATTTCATTTTCCAAGACCCAAGATACTGAATGGGCTGTGGGAACCACTGTCCTGCTTGCTGGAAAAGAGATTTCCTGCAGACCAGCAGCTGGTCTAAGGGGAAGATGCAGCTGCTAGTTGGGAGGGGAGGGGAGTGAACACAAGGCAGGGAAGCTGCAAGAGGAAGGAAGGATGGAAGTGCACAAAAAGCACGAGGCAGTTCTGCGGTTAAGTACAGACCTGCTGAATCGCGTGTTGCGCTGATGGATAAAGCAACACAAGTTGTGCAAAGTCATAAAACCAGAGGAAAGTGCTCAGTTTGAAAAGATATCCATGACTTTAAAGTCATTTGGGTTCATCTAGCAAAGAACGAATTTGGTTAGCTTTGGAGAGGGTGGAGTTATTCTAGGATGACAATCATTTTAAGGCCTTCTCATTTTACAGAAAATAATTTTTGCTGCTTTGCCAAAATATTCAAGGATTCAACTTCTGGTAACCCATTCCACTGCTCTTGAAAAAAGCAGCCCACTTCTCTTTCATCTGGCTAGACAAATTAAAGCCAAAATAACAGAGCATTTTTCTCCTGGAGCAGACACTGTTGTTTTCTGTTCTGCCTTCTGATCTCTGGACATACAGATTTTACCTAGTGAGAAGTTAGACTGGGTCCTCTTAGACCTTACAAGGAACTGTGGGGCTGAAAATTGCTACTTTTTTCTTCCCACTCTGTCATCAATACTCATTACATTAATATTGCTTGTATGTTTATTACCTTCTCCACTTCCCTCACTTCTGTAAGAAAAGGGACTTTTATTAGAGCCATGAAGGTGGATGTCTGAACTGGCAGTTTCCTTTAATAAGCTCTTTTAAGATTTTCTTCTTGTAGTAATGAGAACTCAATAAAGATATTTTATGCAGGATGAGCAATTCTGGCTGATGGTTTCCACTAGGACAAAATGACCAGCTTGTTAGTTGATGATCCCACTCCAGAAGGAAATAGCCATAGATTATTATCCTAAAGTGAGAGAGGAACAAGGCTTGGTTCTCTCACAGCTGTGAGTGGATAATCCAGAGAAACTGCTATCTCAGAAGCAATGCAAACACAAGTCTTTCTCTTTTTCTCACTTGAACCTATCCCTGTGCTTTTGTAGCTGGGCTGGGGGTTATTTTTGGAGGTTGTTTTGGTTTGGGTTTTTTTGCTGTGCTGGTTTTGGTTTTTGGGGCAGGGGGCGTTTTTCTTTGTATTTGTTTGGAAGGTTATTGGGGGGGTTGTTTGATGAAGTTTTATGTTTGGTTGGTTTTCATGGGGTTTTTTCCCCTTACCAGGGATTGATTTATTCCTTGCAGGTAGAGAAAACTAGCTTTTCTTGCTCATAAATAATTTTCTTGTCATGGAGTGTCTAATGACCTCAAGTAGCCAAGGGCTTCATTTATATTCTGTGAGACTGTCTACCCTAAAGCTTACTTCAGAATTAAAATAATTATCATAAATTAAAAACTATACAGCAAAGGCAAAATTTCAGGTGAGAAGGAAAAAAAGGGCAGCATGAAAAAACTGTGTGTAAATAAATGGCTTGTCATAGACATAAATAACAAAAACTTATTCTTCTCTTGCCAGAAGGGCAAGGAATTACTGAAGCTGCAGATATGCATGCTCCTTGTTCTCACACAAGGATTTATGTGAATGTGGGTGTACATATATATGTATGCAACTAAATTTATAGGCTGCCTTCCTATGGAGATTGGAGGATTAAATGATACTTGCTCCAGCTGAAGCAGTGTTTGGTTGTGAATTGGTCATGCATCCACTGTTTGATTTGTTTGCAGTTTTTACTTTTAGCCTACCTCCTCCATGCCCATCTCCATGGTTTCACTCCTCCTTTAGGAGTGGTACCTCTTTTCTGCAGCCAGCATGTGTATCCCTGGCAGGGAGAGTTATATGGAATCACTCTTCTCTTTAAGCTTCTCTTTCCACATCTGTGCCCTGTGTTGCAGCAGCACTGGTGCTGTGGATGTGGGAAAGTCGTGCATGACAAGTTCCTCTGCCCCTGTGGTGATGAGAGGAGAGCCAACATTTCAGCCTCTTCTTTGGCATAAATCCTGAGCTCCACCACTGTTTATTTCCATCTGTATTCTCCTGAACTGATGCCTCCTCTTCCTTTGGGAGTGTGGCACCTCATCCATGCAGAGTTATCTCCCCAAGTGCATCCTCTTCACACCGTTCTCTGGTGGAGCTGTGATTACTGCAGGGAAACAACTCAGAGCCACACGAAGCTGCTTGGAGTCGTGCCCCCAGTAACAGTTCAAGGCATGCACAGAAGTGCATTGCTGTCATCTAGTGATGAACAGTGACAGGCTTGCAAATTAATTGTATGGATCACAGGCACAGCTTGTGCAGCTGTTACCAGGTTTGCTGGCCAAATCTGCTAGAAAAGAGCATTAGTGAGCTCTCTAACAGATGCCTGGGTGTGGACTGCAGCCAGTTCTGCAAGAAAGAAGCCCACCAGCCTTTTCTCTCCTGTGATCCCTCCAGCTGGAAAGGGGCCTACAAGAGCACCTGGGGGAAAGGAAGGAAGAGACTTCATTACTTTGATTCCCAGCTTTGGTTGAGCAAAGGCTGAACTTGCACTGCCTGAAGGTGGTCATGGAGGCTGTAAAAGACATTGAGAGCTCTTGTGCTGGGTGTGGGAAGGCAGAAACTGTGTTAAAATACCTGCCTGTCACCCAGGGAATGCAGGATATGGGCTGTGCCTGTTGGAACAGCCACTGGTGCATGCCAGGAACAATGGCACAATGTGTCACCAGGAATCTCTGGAAATTGTTTGTGGATGTGGCAATGGCCAGAACTATCGAGTTCCTACATCCTGCTGGTCACCTACTGGACTCATAAATGTAACATGGGACTCCAGAATAAAGCCAGGAGGAGGAATAACCTGTGCTGCCTCTCCCCCACCTTAAAGCTTTTGTCCTAATATCTAGTAACAAAGAAAAAAAAAAAAGGGGGCTTAACACCAGGAAGTTGAGATTTAGTGGACCTTGAAGCTTTGGGGTCATCTGCCCTCATTGCATAACTGTCTGATGCCCACTCCCTCTTCAACTTTGATGGATGGTTTCAGCCTTAATGAGCATCTAGTGGCCAATGAATTTCTCAGCCTAATTACATGCTGTCAGATGAAGTGCCTGCATAGTGTAGGTTTTCTTCTTTTTTTCCTAATCTGCCATCTTGCAGCTCTGATTAGTGTTGGCTACCACCACTAGCTGTAGGATTGGCATATGGCAGCCAAAGCCTCAAATACAGAGGGGTCTTTTTTGTTCTGTCCTGCATATCCAATTTTTGGAAATGTAGTTTTGATGCTATGCATGAGCTCTCAGGCAAAATCCAACCTGTGCTGGATCCCAACAGCATGAAAACACATGGCAGCTCCAGATTTATGGCAGTAAAACCATTGTACTCCAGACATCAACAGTGTAATGCCAGTCACATCCAGGAGCACCAGAAGAGCTTTTCCTTGATTAGTATTCTGATGTCTGCTGGCATTCTGTTTGACAGGGAGATTATCCTTTTGTGATTGCAGACTTTGCACAGCTCTTCTTTGTCTATTAGCACCATTTCCCAAAGTGATGGGAAGAGAACTTTACCATCTTCCATCTTTTGTCCTGGAATTATTGATTATCACTTTCTCAGAGACTCTGAGATTTGCTTTGTGAGGAAGGTGACCCCCACAAAGGAAAGTGAGGACAAACCTGGTGAGATTCTAATGCTGAGCAAGGTCCAGGTTATTCACTAGCTGCCTTTTACATTTTTGGTTTTACTTCTTGATATATCAGTGGAGACGCTGGCATTTTTCATGGTCCCTCCCATCCTCAGTGTTCATATATCATCTGTGCATTCACTGAAGTGTGGGTGTGTTTCTCCTCAATTAGTACATGCAGAGTCCGTGGACCAAAATCTTAGTAATGAGCCCTTATAATCAATGCTGAATGTTACTAGAATCTATACCACATTATTTTCTGCCTTTTTACTTATGGCTCAAATGAGGTTGGGAGTCTAGATTGCAATAAATTGTTTCTTAGGTATAAATACTTTTTCTTTTCACTTTTTGCAAGTTGCTTATGTCAAGTTTAACGGTCTGGATACTGCTGTATGCAATAGCTCCCAGTGCATTCTGCTCTGTTTTCCATTGTTCATTTTAAACACATTGTAGTTTCCAGGTTTTTTATTTTCTTTTTTTCCCTTAATGTCATAGCTGACAGTATTTCCTGGCTGAGTAACTTCAACTGCATTCCAGCTTTTGGGATTCGAGATCTACAGCCTGGGACTGGAGACTAAAGAGGGAATTGATTATAGTACAGCTATATAAAAATAAATTTAAAAGAGATACAAGCATGAATCTGTCAGAGGAAAAAGTAATAATCTTCTTCCATCTTCTTGTGTATAATCTTCTGTTCTTTATTGAAATGAACAAAATATGTTTTGCTTCAAGGTCTTCTGTTTGATAACTTATCCTCTGTGATCTCCTGTCTAAGCTTTCTTCTCCCTCCCTGTTTTCTTAGTTGTACATCAAATTCTCTTGTTTATCTAACACGAAGACTCCAATGTGTCCCCTTGATCATTCTTAAGCTTTCCTCAGCTGCATTTTAATGGAGACAGGTACCCATCTGCTGCAGGTATCTTCCTGAGATAAAATGATTTGGGGCACTGTAAAAGGAAGGAATACTATGTCTTGTCCAATTCACTTTCCCTTTTTAGCTTTAATTATTGAGTTTGAGCAGGACAAGGCTGACATTACTTAAAATAACTGCTGCAATGTTGTCCTGCTGGGGTATGTGAGGGAGCCAAATATTCAGAGCATACAAAGAATGCTGGGGGGATAAAAAAGGCACTAATGGTGAAGCAGTGCATAACATAAAGAATTCTTACAACAAATCACCAAATGCAACTTCAGTCCTGCAGAAAACTCTGATGATCTGAAACTTTTTTCTGTCACAGATAAAGATGTCAAGGTGGAAACTTGTGCTGATTTTGAAAACTCAGTACCTAATCTTCTGAAAACGTGCTGTGCATCAGGGCTCCCTATGCAAGGAAGATTTTCCATGCTGCCATGTTGTTTCTTTGGCAAGAAACAAATATTTTCTTTAATTTTCCCTCTTGAAAAATACTATCCAAAAGTATTTTAAAAATAGGACATGTTCCATTTTCTGTTAGGAAAACTTATTTTTATTTGTGGCTGTTATACAGTTTGTTATTATATAGACTGATAATAGCAGTCCACAGAAAGAAGACAGTATGTTTATTTCAGGATTTCTGTCACTGAGACACAATACAAAAATAAAAGACAAAGATTATGGTTTGTGTTTACAGACTCTCAGCTCTGTGGGAAGGAGAACAGGGCTTCCATATGTTGTTGATTTAGACACGATATCTAGTAGTCACTAGTTGTTCATCTGGAGCTGGTTCTCTCCACTTGATATTTGAGTTAGAGCTGTTTGTGAATTAATCATGAGAGATTTGAAAGTTGTGATTGTTTTTACAGCTTATGAAAATTTCCCAGAATTGGACTGTCTTTTAAATGACCAAATGAAATAAAACCTTTGCAATTGTTCAGACTTCCCAATGCTTTAAAACAGGAGCTATGTATATTGAACTTCTTTTCATTAAAAAAGCAAATGTTACCTTCTCATTTTACTGTTTGTAAGTGGCCTTGAATAAATATAAGAGTTCAAATTAAATGTGATTTTGTAAAAAGATAAAAAGGAAACTTCAAAATTAACATTTAAGTCTGACATCTGTACCTGCCTTCAAAGAGAAAAGGTGAGGACAAAAGCAAAAGCTCTGATAAATCTTGAGAAAATTGGACCATCCAAGTGAATAATAGGATCAGAGGACAGATTATTTTATACTTTGAGGTCTAGAAGGGGAGAAAACTTTTCAACTGATACTTGAAAAGAAAGATTTTTTTTAAAAAAAAGGAAACATGTAGCAGAATGTAAGAGTCTTGCCCTGAAATGTGATGCTAAAGGAAGGAAAATGGAGGAGGAGTGGCACAGGATGATATTCAGTGGAGGAGCCCCTCCAAAGCTTTTGGAAGTGAAGGAATTTGAATCCTTGGCTCTTGGCAGAGTAGGAAGCCAATGTGTGATGTGGTGGCTTGTGGCAGTGGGTTGATGAGTGCTAATGGTTACCCTTTGCTGATATGTTATGTGTTAATGTTGCATAGTTCATGCCCTGTTACCCCTTATTCTCCCTATTCTTAGTACCATAAAGCGGTTACCTGTCAATCTTGTTGTTTACATGGCACCTGGCCCTGCCAGTCAATCTGAGACCTCTCCCAGTGTCTAGAAACTTCTGGGAAGAGTCTCGGGTGATTGGTTAGAGTCAGGGTTTCCCCTCCTACAAGTTATGTTATTGGTTATTATATTGATTGATGCTCCCTGAGTCACACCCTGAGTCCCCATCATTGGTCCCCAGGTTCTGCCGTCCCATGTGTTCCTTCTCCCCTTTAAAAACTGTAACGCTCAGGTGCTCGAGGTCTCTTCGTCTCTCCATCTCCCCGTTTCTCGGAGCCTCGGCCCTGAGGTGGAATAAACCTCAGTTGCTGTCCCAAAGGAGGGTCCCATCTCTCAATCCATCCGCGCCTTAGTAGTGACTCTGCTCCACTGGCTCAAAGACCCCTGTGTTGCGGTGGTGCCAGGGCTGGCCGGAGCCAGCGACACCTGGGAGGAACCACTGTAGTGGCTGTGTTGGGTAAGGGAAAGAAGGCAAGGCTGGAATCTCTGAGGAAATTTCCTCTGGAGTCCCCACTGCAGGTGAAGTTACCTGAGCTTCACTCTCTGCCATAAACTTCTCCCAGCCCAGCCCTCTGTGCCCGGGTACTGCACATTCACAGAGCGAGTTTAACCTCCCCAAGGTGAAAGGCAGTGTAGGAGGTGTGATCTGACGGTGCAAATTGATCCTGCAGCGAAGATCTGCTGCCCCAGCACACGAGAGAACGCGTGCAAAGAGCCTGAGACCTTTCATTCTTGTTTTCAGAAGTTTCCTGTATCGATCCCTGCTGGTTAGCAGCAGGTACCTCTGCAGTGCATCAGCTCCGTGGGAAGCCCTGATCAATAGCTCAGAGCAATGGCCTGACAGTTATTTACTCATCAGCTCATTAGGGTGGGAAGAGTAGATTACACTTCTCATAATTTCACTATTGACTGGAACGCTGCACTATGGTTTTGTTGTTGTTTTTTTTAAAGCACCTTGTAATGAAGACGCTTGAAGGAGAGGAGTAAAACCTCAGTCTTTTAAAATGAATGGTGCTTGTAAAAGCAGAGGAGACTTATCCATGGCAAGACAAAAACCTTCAGCCGTGATAAAGAACAAATAGGAGAAGGGAGGAGCATGGGCAGCTCAGCCCTGGGTAAAATGAAGTTGTTTATTTGCATTATATTGTGCAAGCCAGAATCCCTTGCTGTGTGCATCCAGCACTTTTGACTGTGGGGAGAAGAAGTGAATTTAGTTGGAGGTCAGAGGTGGTGTGGCACTGACTAGCAGACTTGTACTGACAAGTTCCTGGAAGGACTCCAGCAGGTAAAAGGTATTTTAGGAAGCCTTACTCAGCAAATGTGTTGCTTGCAGTTCCTGATGAGTTTTACAAATTGCTGGTGACTACAAAAAAGGGAATCAAGATCATTTTTACTGCCCAGAAGTGTCCCACTGTTATGATCTCCCGAGAGTGTGTACAAAAACTTTGAATTTTAATTCCTGTTTTTTGGGTGGATTTCATTCACTTCAAGTGAACTTGAAAGGCCAAAGAGCTGAAGAAGAAATCCAAATACATTTTAAATAGAGTACTTATACTTCTATTTTAAAAGTTGAGCATAATTACCAGTTGGAACTTGTTGCTAAGCAATAGTGATTTCTGCCTCTCTCTTCAAGCCTTTGAGACACTGTGGCCTGTCTGGACAGTTTTGACTTAGATTTAAATGAAAATAATTCATTTGTCTAATGAAGGGGTAACAAAATAAAAATCTGTGCCTGTGTTGTACTAATAATTGGGTAAAATAAGTAGGACAGAAAATGTGACATTTCCAAGGCTCCCCACTGACAAATTTGCTTTGAACACTTTTGCTCTGATCCAGGTTTATGTTCTATAAAGTTGGATCCCCACCCAAAAATTCTTGTTCACCTCCCTGACACCCTTGTGATGCAAAACATAGAAACAATGGCAGCATCCAGTTAGAAACCATGGGATTTATGCACCCATTTATGTACTCCATGGAATAGGAGCTTCACTGCTGAACCACTTCAACCAGACCTATAAACCAGGGCCTCAATTTTTGTGATTTCTTGCCAAGCTGCTGCTTTTTCAATTGCTTATAAGGAGTGTTTTTATAATTTTGTGCCTTTATGACATGAGGCATTAATATTTGAGACTGGCTCTCCTTGATTTGATATATCTTGCATTTTTTAATTTGCTTTCTATATAATTCTTTTTGTGATGAGAAAGTACATTATCTTTTGGGGAGTGACTAGAATGCTGGATCCAGACTCTGCTAAATCTTTTATGAAGCAAAGCACTCCAAGAAGCTAAAAAACTAATTTATGAGAGCCATTCAGAAAAGAGAAAGTGTCAAGAGAAGTGTTCAGCCCTTGCATTGATTTTTCTGCAGCTCCTTGCATTCTGAACTGGTGCTTATATTCATCGCCTGAAAAACTGTCTGCTTTGCAATTCCTGCCAAGGGTGTGTTTTGTATTTTTGATTGTAGTCTTATAAGGTCTTTTTCTCTTCTGCTTTTCATTGCCAAAAAAGAACCAATTTCCCCATTGTAAGAACTAAATGGCACTGGGGGCTTTTTGTAAAGGCATTAACTACCAGTTTTTACTCACCGGATTTTGTGAAATATTGAGGTTGGCTGATTATTGCTTGCCCCAAAAGCAATCTTCCAAAATTAGGCACTAGGCTATGCAAATGGGCAGGTTTATTGTGAAAACATTTGAAACTGACCCAGCAAAAAGAAGCTGTCGGTGGCAACTTTTCCATTAGATTCAATAAGCCCTAATCAAGCTCCTGTAATAACACAGTACTTCCAAAACATGCTGCTTCAGAGCAATTGCAGGTCATTTGTGGAGAGCTGGATAGAAAAGATCAACAAAAAGAGTTAATCCATGAAACATTTATACAGGCACATCTCTAAAGTGCCATTGTTTCCTTACAGAGCCTTTGCAGGCAGGAATTCTTGTCCATTGATGCACTGCGGTCTTCTGATACTTAAAAATAAAATAAAATATCCAAAGCACTGTATCTTCCCCAAAGAAGAACGTGATGGCTTGGTGGACGGTTTTCTATTTTAGTAAATTGAGTTCTGAGGCAGTGCTGGGAGCAGTAACAGCTACCCCAGGGTTACAGCAATCCCACAAGCAGCTGTGCAAGTACTGGGCTCAGCAAGGTCAGTGTTGATCCATTAGCACTGCCCCATAAAACATCCTCTCCCAGCTTTGCCCTGCTCCCTGCAGTGGTTTAAGCACAGCTGACTCTGCCTCAGCAGAACCCTGCACAGCCTAACCCACTTCAATTAACCGTGAGCTGAAGGACTGACAGTTCTATTTTATACAAAGGGAGGCAGGGAGACCCTTTAAAATGCAGCCAATGTCAGGTTAAGCCCTTAAAGTCATGTTTTAGCACTGAAAAAGGAGTCAAGTTTACTGGCTAGGACTGAATATAAGTGGAGGGAGGTTTGGTTTTGCAGCTGAGGTGTGTGGCTGGGGCTTCTGATGCTGGGTTTTCTGATTTTATTGGGGTCCAGGGAAGACCACAGCACTGCAAGCCCTTGCATGGGGTGAAATGCAAGGAGAGGACTCCTAGTACAGTGTTCTGCTGATGGATGACAGAGAGAGACTGTGTCCATCATTTCCACTTGTTCTCCTTCAACACCTCGAAATGCAAAACATTGCTCTCCTTCACAGAGCCCTTGAGGAGTGTCCTGATTGACACCACGGAAT
The DNA here is from genome assembly GCA_013397095.1 of Sterrhoptilus dennistouni. NCBI lineage: Eukaryota > Metazoa > Chordata > Aves > Passeriformes > Zosteropidae > Sterrhoptilus > Sterrhoptilus dennistouni. The sequence goes on along the minus strand of VWZU01002302.1, from coordinate 543,903 downwards.
AATGCCAAATTCTAGGACTAGGGAAACGTCAGCAGTGAAGCTGAGGGGGCACGACCAGTGGTTAATAAATCATAAACCTGTTTTATGAGTCCTTGCCTAGTTATTGTTTGATCCCAAGATCAGCTTACTAGAGCTCATTTAAGGCAAATAGAGCTTGAAAAATAAACACAAATATGAAGCAGAGTTTTGCCTTTTAGAGAACATGTACAGAGGGTGATTAAGAGCATGAGGTTCCAAAAGGAGCAGTTGTGGGGCTGACAGCAGCATGACTGTGTTTGTGGGGTTTGATTGCCATCTTGTACCTTGATTTTTGAGAAACAATTGCTTCCTACTTTCATTTCATTTTCTTTTCTTTCTTTGGTTTGTTTTGTTCTGCTCTCTCCTTCTCTCCTTCAACCATTAAATGGAAATGTGTGCCTGGAGCTTGATGCTAGGGTGTTCTGTTTAGAAATGATGATGTTCACTAGGGAGAAAAGAAGCAGGTAAATACAGCAGCCTTCAGCACAAGAGTCCTTTGTGTAGTGGCCAGAATATGCTCCCTGTACCACTTTCCCACTGATCATCTTTGCTCATTTTTCTTATTTAGCTCAGCATGACCTTTAGTTTAAATGAATGTTGTGTGATATTTTCTAGAGAATGTGTCCTGTGAGCTCCAGTGCCACGGCAAATACGGTGCTTGCTCTGGGAAAGCTTCATAATTTAAGATCATCTTTGGGAGCATCAGACACTTTAATTTTTCATGGGTTCTTTGCCTCCTCTCTGGATATAAATGTGAAACAATGATTGTGGATGCTCTGGGGTAAAATAATAGAAAATGCCTGGAAAATGCAGTTGTGAACAGAAAGCAGCAGCGGGCTGGAGACAGAGAGCACAACCCCAGAAGGGCAAACCTCGTGCCAGGAACCAGCTGCTCTTGCTGGGTGCACTCACATGAGTTGCAAAATCTGTTTGGAGGTGGAGGGAACTAAATTTAGAAGCTAATCTAAATGTTGCTGCACTGCATGTCCCTAGCTGGAATAGCTGGTGCAGTGCTAAGCCCTGGGAGCCTTCAGACAGACACTCAGCTCCACTGGTGGCAATACCTGGCACATTCAGTGCTTGGATTTTTCCCAATTTGCTGATGAAGTCAGGAGTTGTTCATTTCCATGCCCTTTGTAAGTGGCTGATAAGCACATTCGCCAGAGGTCTGCAGCTCTATGGCACTTATCATGGTGTGCAGTCTCTAAAGAAATAACTTTTTATTAGCCTTTTAAAGGAGGAGAGGCAGACAAAGTAGACAGCACGTTGATCAAATGGGTGACACTTGTTCCAAAGCTTTTTCCCCTGAAGCAAATGTTATCTCTTTATTACCATCTTTCAGCTTGGAAATAAAAAGAGCTAAACTTTCCCAGTTGGACCTTGATTTGTAACTTTTCTTCTGGACTCGCAGCTATTTAGATGGAAATTCTAGTGGCATAGTGGGAATGGGATGGAGACTTTGCCTTTGTGAATGTGTGGTATTTAACCATTTCAATATGAGCTCTCTACTGTCTCAGGGAAAAAATGGCTTATTTTAAATTGGGGTTATTCTGGGTCTTCTTCATAAATTCAATTTAAAATTAAGTTGTCTGTTGACCAAAATTAATTTGTCCTCACAGAACCTCAAATCAGTTTGTCTAAATAGATTTGAAAAAGCCATCACAAATGTGGTGGTTGAGGTGCTCTTTTAAAGGTTTTCTTTTGGAAGCTGGTGAAACCAAATGAAGAGAAAGAAATTGTTTGCTCAGGGGAGGGCAGAGAAAGAGAAGAGAGTTGTAAGCAAAGAAAACTTCTAAACAGCTGCTGGACAACCATTTTAGAAAAGGACTCACTCATTCCTTGGAGAGCAGGGTTAGCATGGGGACAAGAATGTGCTGCTCCTTTAACTTTTGCGCTCCCCACACCACAGATGAGAAGGTCACAGAGGCTCTGGGTTAGCCCAAACCAAGTGCTGTCTTCCCTGAGCTTCTGTTTTGTAGGCAGAGATTGTGTTGAGCCTCTTGGCAGTGACTTGACACCTCTGGAGTGCAGCTGGCAGGGAGCACCACGAGAGGGCTTGTGAGCAATCCCAGCCATGGCTCAGTGAGAAGGGATTTTCTGTTCCAGTTGTAATGCTGGTGTGTCCTCTTCCCTCCTCCCCCTTGCTCCTCTCTACAGCCACCAATGGTTAGTGGCTGGAGAGCCCAGGAGCTGTTGCCTTGTTTTCTTACACAGCACAATTTCCCTGGCTCCCCTACCTATTGGCACTAAAAAAAACACTCTAATTCTAAACCTGTGGTATTGCAATACCTGTGAACACACTGGGGCAGAGAGACAGAACAGAGGCAGCCAGAAAATGCTGGCATTCAAGGCTTCCTTTAGCTCCAGTGTTTCTGAGATGGATGTAGGTCAGCACCCACCACTCACCATTATCACTGACATCTGCCAAGGGCAAAAGCTCACTTCCTTCCTATTGCCCTCCTGGGAACAATTTCTGATTTAATCTTGCTGGTGCTGGGTAACTGCAGGATAAGGCTGAGCAGGAGTAGGATTTATTAATGGACAATTACTAGGATGTAAAAAAAAGTAGGGCAATCTGTTCTGGTTTAGTAAGATCAGGTGCTAGGCTTGGAAATTGCAACTGTTGAAGAGATTTGAGGGTGGTTTTTTGTTTTTTTTTTTACTTTTATGCAGCTGGGAAGCAGTAGTGTAAGTAAAGCTCATGCTGAGGTCACTGGGGAAGGCAGGAGCTACCTGTGCTCCTGAGTTCCACATTCCAAATTTGTATCTCTGGGAAGAAGAGAATGGGACTGGAAGAGCAACATGGGCAAAGTATAAAAGGGTTAACCCAGACTGGGACAGTTATAAATAGGAAAAGGCATCTCAAGGCCCTGTGCAATATAATATTTAAGAGGAAATCTTATTAAACTTGTCTGATAGGTCAGTGACAAGGCACATTGGGGATCCCTTTTACTGTCATTATTAAAGCTGGTGAGAAAAGAGAATCAAATCTTCACTGACAGAGTATCCTGAACAACCTCAGTCTTACTCAGTAAATTTAATTCCTGACTTGTGAAACATTCCCAGCTATTCATGCTTCCCACAAATCCCAGAATTTGTCCACAGAGAAACACTTTGTGTTCAAATAGAGTCCAAAGGTGGAGGGATGGTTCTCCCACAGCACCAGGGAGCCAGAAGATTTTTTTTCTTTTTGAATCTGGCAAGACCTTTAACCTAAAGTACCTGGGAGACCAGATTACAGAATGGAAACAGTGTGCTTTCAGAAGCACATCCTGTTGAAGATGAAAGTTGTGTTAAATTCAATGTTTCCTGCTGCTTGCCATGAGTGTCCAAGCAAAGGAATTAATCTATTTTAGAAGGTGCTTGAGAAGTTACTGCCTTGACAGAGTTCATACAGCAAAGAAACCAGAGGCATCTGCTTGCCTGTGTTACAAATAACATAAATATTTAAACTTGTGATGCAAGTATGGTTTTATCTGTAAGCCTCAAACAAGAAAACCATGCTCAGTGGTCTTCCAGATAAATCTCTTCTTACACAGAGAGTGGTGCCAGTTGGATTTGCTATCCCTGTAATCTCCTGTAGAGCTTGGAGAGATGCAACCTGTGCAAATGCACAACCCTTTTATCTGCAGCATTGATGACACAACTTGCCTTCTATTTTCACATTTAAAGGCCAAATCCTTCTTCAGTTGCAGAGAAAACTGGTTTGGTGCAACACAGATTATCAGGCTTCTGGGCAAAAAAGGAATTAACTGTGTTAGAAAGTACTTTTATCTCCACTAGAGTGTTGTATAATTGTCTGCTCTGGAGTTTCTCTGGCTTTCTTTGAAGCATCTGTGGTTGCTGATTGAAACCCCACACAGGATTAGCTTGCATGCCTGTGTGATGAGAGGTAGCAATTACTTCTTTTTCCAGACCAGAACAGTGGGTGCCTTTGTGATTAAATGGTTTATACACTTTAATGGTACATAATAAAATCCAAAATTCAGGCTGCTTTGCAAAACCTCAGGTCTTCATTCTACTTTATTGGTGTTACCTGAAGAACTTGCATCATGCAACTGCCATAAAAGTGAATTCAGACCCAATTTCCAGCTTTTTTCCATCTTTGCTCCTATTTCTGCCCATTGTTGTATACCTTGGCCAGCTCCTTGTCTAATACGAACCCAGCCTGTGTCTGTTTCTGTGCAATATAAAGGTGTGGCTGCTTTAGCTTCTACAAAAACTCTGAGTCAGATATCACATCACAAGAAGTCCAATTATTTGCTGGACATCCCTGCCTTTCCTCTTTTGCCCCATGACTATTATTTTACTTAATTCTTTGTGGGTTTGGGCATTTGGCTCCACAGACTGTCATAAAAAATGACCACAAAGGGACAAATACATCTTCCTGCCTTTTTATCTGTTTTGTTGCAAAGGTTTAACACAGTGTTTGTGCAAAGCACATGTGAGTGTAGGAAAGGCAGGTGGGTCAGAGCATCAAGGGACCTGAATCACACAGGCCCAGAACTTTAAATATCCTTATCTAGGAACCTATCACAGTGTGCAACTTTATACTTCATCCCTGTCTGTAAGATTCCTTGAGAGACTTCTCGTTTAATGTGGAATGGGATTCACACTCAAAAATAAACTGTGACATGTTAAAATGTGTACGACTCTCATTTTAGGACAGCAGAAACTGATTAAAAAGCCAACAAACTTGTTAAATGGATTTTCCATATCAGGCGTTGCTTTGTGCATCTGAACCAGTAAAAAAAAAAAATCAATCAGTAGCTGCCAGGGAAGTTGTGATCTACAAATGGAGATGGCAGAGGGAGAGTGAAAGAAAACATGGCTTAAAACCATGCAAACACTTTGCTAGAGCAGCCTGCTTTGTGGGAGGCATGGCCAAAAATCCCAGCTCAACACTAAATTCCATTTGGGACACGAAGTTATTGCAAGAAAAGTTATGGAAATAGCCCTCAATATGGGAGATCAGAACCAACCCACCTTCCAAGTGCTTTGTTTCTGAATTATCTCATGGGCTGAGAGATCACAGACAGATGTTTTTAAACATGCTCAGTTATCTGTTATAATTAATTAAGTCTGGTGACTTCCTTGCCCTTGGATAGGACAGCAGGTGTTTGGGTTAGGTAAGGACCTGGCTCATACCAAGGTCATCCTTCCTTCTTAATGCTCTGCTGTCTCCAGACCATTTTTACAGTTCTGAAATCGTTTCAATTACCAGCTTCTGTCAGGTTTGTGCCTCATTAGGCTTCATGACCCATTGCCTGGCAGCAGTGCCCTGGATGGCATCCCTTGGAAAGCCAAACTTTACTCAAGTTTTATGTGTTTTTATACCATTGCTGTTTCATTTTCTAAATCAAAGCACAAACTGAAGGCATTTTTACAAATTGCAGACTTGAGCATGTCAGACAAGTCCTTTTTTTCATGGGAGATAACCAGTAATCAACCCATTGTACAAAGCATGGAGCAGGCAGAACTAGCAGGGGGCTTGCAGGTCAAACTTCCAGCTCCATATGTTACCTTTTATTGTACACAATTACAACCCTGGCAGTTATTTGAACTGAAGAGCTCCTTTAAATGCAGCATGCTGTGTGCTTTCCCCTATTCTTTGATATTGAACTGAAATTTTACAAACCATTAGTCCTTAGAAGACTTTTAATATCTTGAAAGCAAAAATCAGAAAAGCTTTATGTGTTATATCTCAAAAACTATTGGATGTTTGTGTATAGAAAGCAACTCTTGCATGAGTATTTTGTAACATTGAACCGTTTCAACCTGATAGACTGAAAAGTTTATTAAAGCTAAATACCCCATGCACTAAATAGCTTTTATCTACTGATGAACACGGTGCACACTAAGGATCTCTGCTGTAGTTTATTTGCAACAGGAAAAGTTCATGACATGTTTCTTTAGAGGGAGATGAGAGAGGTTTGCAGACTTCATGTGTGATATTAAGTTGGTTATTTAGTTAGTTCTGGAGCTACTGTTTTAGAAGAAAGTACCCACCAAAGTAATAATAGATGAACAGTTACAGGCTCACTGACAGTAGATGCATAAAAGCACTAAAGGACAGACCTAATTTAAAGCAATCAGTATTAAGCATTCCTTGGCAAAGGGCCAGGTTTTCGAGCTCACTAAGCTCACTTATGTCATTGAAAACTTAAATTGTCTATAAATGATAGCACCAGGACTGTCTCCTCCACTGGGCACTTACCAGGCACGTTTCAGAATCACCTCCTTTCCTTCTTGTGCCACGCCAGGACTGTGTGGAGCATGACTCTGACTCTTCATGACCTTCCCTCTCCTTCCACCTGCAGATGGCAGTTCCTACCCTCATGCCAAGTTCAGGGGAAGCAGATTATTGAAGAGCACCACCTCTCTTCTATGCCTAAATAAAATATCACCTGAAGCAACTGATCCTGCCCTGCTCTATTTAGCAGCTGGCTTGAGGTGCATAACCTCTTGGGGTGGCTCTTTGCAGCAAAGGATGGGGATAGGATAGGAGCAGTAAGCAAGATTTTGGTGGGTTTGCAAATTTTTTAATATCATAGTCATTATGTGCTTCATCCATTTTGATGTCTGGCCGATATTTTGATGTCTAAAGTTTTATTGTGAGTGATTTGAGTAGTCCAAATTCTCACAACTGGAAAGTACCACCATGTAGTACATCAGAAGCAAGAAGCCATTACACCAGTCATTACCTGGGTGTAATGTAGGGCTGCTGGAATATTATCTTTCTGCTGTTCCCTGACTAAGTAGATGCCTTTTTAAGCAGACTCATGTGCACAATCACAATGTTCTTGACACACTCCATCGCCGGTTTATGGATGCCATAGCTGGGACTCTGCACAGTCTCTGAACACATGGAGGGATTTCAGCTCCATGGTATATCATCTCCTGCTTCCACCTGTTCAGGAAACTGCATTCCATTTTATTTTAATTAAAATCTAGCAGATGTTTCATTAGAGTTGATCCAAACAAAAAGAATGCCAGTTTCTCAGCGAAACAAAACCAAAGTAAACTGCAACGTCTTGTATTCCTGCCACCTGGTCCAGAAGGTGCTACTTTAGTCCATAGCCCAGATTATATGTCTAAAAATTGGTAGATTGTAGAGATTTTATTCATGACAGCTGGTTAATGCCTGATGACTAACTACCCATAACCATTAACAGAGCAGCAGAACGTTCACCTCTGTGCTGCAGAGCCCCAGCAAAGCTTGCAGGCACACTGTTAGCTTTGTTAAACAGCTCTTCATCACAAAACCAAATCCTTCCCTACGTTATTATTATTAAGCTTTATCTGAGAGATAAATAATTTAGGAGACAGACCAGGGCTTAAGAGGCCTGAGGTAGGAAGAGCAGCTTTGTGCAGAGGCACAGCTCTGTGTGTTCCATGAGTTTATTGAAGCACGTCGGGCCATCTGCTCCATGCCGCTGCCTTTGCCTCTCCACCAGCAGCACCTGAGGCAGAGCAGCAGCAAAATGCCTCTGCCAGGCAGGGTCCTGTTTTATCCCATACCTCCCTGGCTTTTGAATAAAAGAGCTGACTTCAAACAGCCTCTGTCTGTATCAGTTCACTGAGAAGAGGAAGGATAAATAAGCTCAGAACTTTGTATTTTGTTTCCATGTGCACACGCTCCTGTTTAAGTGGAGCAAAATTACATAGTACAAATTTTACAGGCAGAAAAAGCCTTTTCCACCTGCTGAAGTTACCAACACCATCTTTAAAATAATGGGAGAGCAATGGAGTTTTTTTAATCTTCTACCAAAAGCATGAAAATGCTGTTTAGTGCCTGCCTTTATTTAATATTTTGTAGGTTGACTGCATTTTTTAAAGCATCCAGCAAAGCTGGGAGAAGTTTCAAGCAAGGCTAAGGATGATTTCAAAGACAAGCTGTTTTTCAGCTGCCCTGCAGATTCTTTAAGCATGTGTACCGTGGTGAAACGTGCCATCTCCCCAGATTAAGGCGTTTGGATATGAGACTACCTGCTGTGATAGCTGAGGCAGAATCAGACCTAGGGGTTTCTTATCTGAGGTGTGGAACAAATCAGTGAATTATTTGATATTCAAATGTAACAAAAAGAACTCCTCACAAAAGTTGTTCAGATTCCCCCTGGATCTCTGTATGCTGGAATAGGACTTCGAAATAGCAGCTGAAATTGAATTACAAGTTTGATACCACCCCTGCCCCTGGGGTTTCTATAATTCATGAACTCATGAAAATTCAGTTCAGATACAGCATCTGGTTCTCATTAAAGTTCTTCTCTTAACCTGGTTTTCTAGTGTGGTTGCTCAAAAGTCAAATGTCCTTCTTTGAGGTCAAGTACAAAGCAAATCCTTCACTGACTCCTGTCCCAGAAGACTGAGTTTGAAGAAGGTGTGCCTGGAGTATTTGCTGTATCTTCTTTTTTTGTTCAAAATAAACAGTAGCACAGCCTAGAGCAAGATGCCAGTGCATCTCTGGGCAGACTCTCATGACCACATATTGTGGTTAGCCATTTGATAAAGATTTCTGCAGTTTTAAACTTTGTTTCAGAAGGAGTGAACAATTTTAATTGGGAGGGTGGTGAAAATATATAATTCTCATCAGCTCTGCAGAATTATTTTGACATCAACTTTGCTTTTCCTTCTTATAAAATCACTGTATAACAGGCAAGCCCTCATACTTCATTACAAATCTGAAGTCTCTGCTGTATTTCCATGAATACCAGGTACATGAAAAAAAAAATCAAAAAATGCCAGTAAGGAATATGATTCATTTATCACTAATAAATAATGTTCTCTCCACTTACAGGGCATAGACAGTGCTTTCTGCCAATGTTAGTTGTTGCTCCCACTGTTCTGTTCTCTGCCTGCTCAGTTCTGGTTCTCTTTTACCCATTGCAATGATTCCCAGCCAGGGGAAGGTGATATCGATCTAATTTGACAAAAAGCATTAGGAAATTTCAGAATTCAGGACAAGTGCACTTTTTCTAGCAGCTTAGAATGTGACAACACCAACACACTGCAATTTCCCCATGCAGTATTAAAGAAAGATGAAATGGGGCTGTGATCTGGACACTAAAATAGTGGCTTGTGGGCAATTGAAATTATATTCTATGGTTGGCAGAGTTTCAGCTGGAAAAGATTATATTCTTATGTGGTCTCTTCTGCTACAAAGAATGGGATGAAGAATTTCAGACAGAAAGTTCTGTGCTGAACACAGTAACTTGGTCTGGGCTATGGAAGATGAGCAGCTTTGATTTGAAGGCAATGAGAGGGAGAATCAGCCTCTTTCCCTCTTGATATGTTCCAAAGGTTAATCACCAATTCATAGCTGAGCACTCTGAAAAATGACTGCGTGTTGATTCATCTGTTTCTGTCTCTACCAAAGCATCAGCTATTCCAAGGTTTAGGTGACCTTGCAAAATATCTAAACCACAATTTTTATTTGATAATTGCATCAGTTTCACCTTTGCCATCTCCACAGTGAGAGA
>VWZU01002302.1:464015-532083 GCA_013397095.1 Sterrhoptilus dennistouni | reverse complement strand
AAAAAAAAAAAAAAAAAAAAAAAAAAAAAAAAAAAAAAAAAAAAAAAAAAAAAAAAAGCCTGAGAAGAGCTTATGGATGTCTAGAATGCAGATTAATGTTAATCAGATTACATGATATCACAATAAAAGGCAGCTGTTTGGGGTGTGGCTGCCCTGCTGTGTCCCCTGCCAGCTGGGACTGATGTGGTCAGTGCTGGCACCTCCCTGTTGACTGCTTGAACAAAAACCTCTTCAGCCACAACACATTTGGAGGCATGAGGGGATGTGGATTACAAAGTAGAATTAGTGTGCAAAATAGGAATCAAATTTGGGATTTAATTATTCCCATCTCTGCTCATTACCTCTCCTTTGCTGAGAAGGTGGAGAAAGCAGGAGAGCCATTTCCATAACTGAGCTTTGGTGTGTGCTGGAGCCAAGAGTGAGATTCTGCAAATCTTCTGAGGCCAGGTGATCGAGTTTCTCCTGTCAAAAAAGCACAAAAAAGGCTTCCATATTTTCAAGGAAAATACATTTGGTACAGCTCAGTCCACTGGGACCCACAGAGCTGCATTGTGCTGAATAAAATAATGTAAATATTCCTGGAGGCAGAAGTGTTATGCCAAGGAGCCTTATGGAAGAGTTGGGACTTTCAGACACAGTAGTGCGCTATTATGTAAATTACTACTTTGTTTGACAACTGAATGGTATTAAAACTGTCTGCAAGTTTATTTCTTGGAGCTGAGAGTTCCTAAGAGCTACATTTGACATCATTTAAATTACAGTGGTGCTGTGTGGTATGTAAAACAACTGTCTTTGTTCAGCAAGGTGTGTGTGCTCCTCCACTCGCCTCCTCTCTCCCCACAATTATTTCAAACCCAGGCAAGACCTTTCCCCACACAATTCAGCGTTGAGCAGACAGGGGAATATTACAGGATTTTCAAAAGAGCTTGATGATAACAGGAACAGCCTCAGTGAAGAGCTGTGTGACAGGAGGCTTTCCCTGCCTCAGGAGGGAACAAAGATGTGCACTGGGAGAGGAGGAATCCTTTGGAGGGAGTGTGTTAATGGATCTGAACCTCAGCAGGAGGAAGAAGAGGGATCCTGGTCCTGTGTGCCTGCTGGGAGGGCACAAAAAGCTCCTGGGAATTTGGCACACTTGATTTTTTTCCTGCAGCAGGTCTCCATGGTGTAATTCTGGAACAGCAAGGGCAGGATCAGGCCCAAGGTATCCCATTTATCACTTCTCCCATGGGACTGGATACAGCTCCAATACAGTTCAGGTATTTTCCTAGCTAGAATCCTGGGGATAAAAAATGAGTCACTCAGTCACAGGAGTGCCTGCTCAGGAGGATGTTTGTGCTTCCTAACTCATGTTAAGGAGTTGAGAACCAGTCTCATCCTGACCTGGACCTTAGAAATCCTGCAGTTCCTGGAGCCTCTAGAAAACGCATTTTCTGCATTTTCCTCAGATGACAATTGTCGTCCCTGCATTTCTTGGTTTCAAGTGTTTGAGTCTTTGCAGCAGCTTCTCATGTAAACAATAGCTGGTTTCAAGTGTTTGAGTCTTTGCAGCTGCTTCATGTAAACAATATTGTATTCTTAGAATTTATCTGTATGTTTTGCATTCTTTTTCTCTGAGAGAGAACTTGACTGATGGTCATAGTGACCAATGGAGTCAGGAGGTTGTAACCTCTTTGGGCCAATCTTGGCCCTCTGTACAAAATGTATATAAGCCTTTGGAGTCAGATAATAAAAGAGCATTCCATGTTTCACCAAGCTGCTGCCTGCTGTCCTCTGTGAAAGTCCACACCACGTCACAACGTGTTGCCCCTCTAAAGGCACGGGGTAACAGACAATAACCTTTCTCTTACACACAATGGTGAGAAATAGGTGCAATTGTCACATGTAGGACCCTGGGAGTGGTTTCTGGGCCAGGTTGGATGGTGCAAACCATGTGGAAAGGAGTAGAGCAGAGCCTGTGGCTTAGCTTTTGCTGTTCTGCTTCCCTGTGCAAGCTCTGTCCCTGTAAAACACCTCAGTCTTGGACTTTGGTGGTCAACGCTTTACCCAGGAAGATTCCAACCTCTGTGGGCACAGGGTTTGTGCCAGTTTGTGGCTTTTGAGCTTTGCAGCTGGAGTGTTTTTGCTTTCAGAACCCAAGCTCTGGTATGTCACACATATTTAGGGGTTTCTCCAGCCAGGAGGAATCTGACAGGGTAAAAAGGAGTGACTAATGAGTGGCCTGGAAGTGCTGCCCTTGGACATCCAACATGGAAATGGCAACTCTGCCCCTGAGTGCCAGCAGCACATTGTCTGCACATAGAGCATGGAGATGATGAGAGAAAGTTTAGAGCAAGCTTGGGATGCCCAGTAACTGCTGAAGGCAAATACACATCAGCTCCAGTATTCAGTGTGTGGAGACTTGGCTTGTGGAAATAGAGAGGTGCTCGTCAAGATCTTCAAAGGCACAGACAAATGCAGCAATCTCCTGATTCTGAGTGCCCACAAGCTCTGTGTGTGAGCAAACAGGAGGCTCCAAGCCAGTATGAAAGGCAATCTTCTATCAAAACTTGGAGGCGAAGAGCAGGATCTTTCCTACTCCCACAGGTGCCTCTGCAGGCATCTTGTTGGCCCATATCTTGTTTTTTCCTCCTGTCTTTACACAGAGAGCAGCAAAGAGAGAATGTGGCGTGTCTGTGAAAGCCTCAAGTGTGAATAAAACTTGATGTGAGGACCTGAGTTTTCTCAGGAGCCCAGTTTCAGTGCTCCTGTGGGAACCACTGAGCTTTGCTCTGGGTTCCTTCCCACCTGACAAGTTGTGGGACTTGCTGGTTCAAAGGGGGGGAACTTAGCAGCCATTTTCTTGGAAATAGCTTTATTTAAACCTTGTATCTTGTGCTGAGGGCTCCAGAAGCATAAACCCATGCAGCCAGGGACTGAATGAAATATTCAGCCTTTCCATTCTCCTGCTGTTTTTCCTGCTTGCTTGGCATATGGAATCACTAGATATGCTTGCCAATAAAGAACTCCCCTGGAAGAAATCATTTAACAAGGGATGAAAATGTGATAAATGTTTTATAATCAAGGTCCCGCAAGCAAAAGTGAGTGTGAGGCAGCTCTTACCCAAGTGGGAACTGGCTGGAAGTTTTAATATTCACTTGGCACTGGATTTTTCTGAGTTTTGATGCGAACAGGCTTCTTCAGGCAGGCTCGTTTTTACAGGCATTCATCTCTGCTGCAGCTGCTCCTGCTATAATTTATACAGATGCTATTACTCACAAGCAGTCTTGTCCCCAGTACTTTTGATGTTAAAATCTTTTTGTTGTTGTTGTATTCCAAATCAAAAGATCTACTTCTACAAAGTATAGGTAATTCATGCAGATCCACTTATCTGCATGCTGATGCTAAGGAGCCTCATCTAATTAAAAAGCTGTTATCAAAAGTCTCCTCACCCCACAGAGAGCAGATAAAGTTGGTTTACCAGTTTTATTCCTAAACTGCAGGCTAATGAATATAATTTTACTGATGAGGGATTTCTGTACAATTCCTCATACGAACTGCACGTTCAGTCTAATGGAGGACTAGCTGAGCTTGCAGAGACAGTCAAGTCATTTTTCATACAGGGGCATAGTCAATATCTTTAAAATCAAATTGTTGCTCTCTATTAATTACTGCAATGTATTTATCTGCAACATAATAACTGGAGTGACAGTGCTTATTAACAGCCAGGCACTTGTAAGTATGGTGAAAAGATCATAAATGAGAATTGTGAGGAACTCTAATGAGAGACAGGGGAATATCCAGTTCTGTGTGTGGGTACCTGGCTGCTGACTCTGACATCTGTCAGCAGCTGTGGCACTGGATCAGCTCACAGTGCATCTCTGGAGGCCTCGTGCCAGCCATGAATTAAGGCTACCACAGCACAGATTTCAAATTTACCATCTCATCCAGGGATGCTCAGGACAGGCGTTTTCCTACCTACAGAAGGCAGGGGATTTTACGCAGAGATGCAGCAGCTGATGTGGGAGGGATGTGCCAGTCTGAGAGTGGAGTTGTGCCCACCTTCAGAGGTGGGTGCCATCTTCTGTCCATGGGGACATGGCAAAGTTACTGCCCTGACCCTATGGGAAGGACCAAGCTGCTTTTGTGTAATGATAATTAGATGAAAACTTAGCTTGGGATGTGACATCAGCTGAAATGGCAGACTTGATTTTTATCATTTTAGAAGAGCTCAGGAGTCTTAGAGAGATGTTGCCTTTCAGATTCTGGGAAGAGCAGAACCCTCAGCCAGATTTACCAGCCTCACTGTCATCCAGAGAGAGGCTTTTGTTTTGGAAAAAGTGTTAAGATTTGAGGAGGAAAAAAATATCCATGGTTTGCCAATCTTGTATGGCATCACAATTTTCCTAGTGCTTCATTATTCAAATGAAGATTTACCAAAATCTGTTCATTTAACTCACCTCCTCTACTTCCTAATCAGAAAACCAGCATGGTCATGAGCTCTAAATCTGTTCCTTATTTACTTCCCCTGGCTAATGTCCACAGAAATTGCTACTGCTGCTGAAAAGCCAGCAGAGTTATCTGAACCAGGGTTTGTCCCTTTAATACAACTGCTAAATATCTGGGATGAAGCAAGGAAAAAAACTGTTCTATTTCTCAGCAGTTAAATGCTGCACTGCATGGCCATTCAATCAGGTCACAGAAACCAGGGTAAATTTTCAAAAAACAGATGGTTACAAACCTCTGTAAAATCTCCATGTGTCAAAGGCATCACCTCTTTGAAAAGTCAGGTTAATTAATACCTGTGATTTTGTAGGAAATGAAAGGCAGGAAGCCTTCTCTTGTTCCTTGCTCCTGACTGGATGGCTGGAACTACAGTAATTACCTTGTATCAGGAATGTCATTTTTCATTTCTTGCAAGTCTTGTTTAGGCAGACAGGTTCTTAAATTACTGTTCATTGTCTGCTCTGTGGTGAAGCCAACCTTTCAATGCTGTTCTCCACGAATTCAGAAGGTGGCTTTGCAAAGGCATGTGCTGGGCAGAGCTCTGCAGCCTGTGCAGCTCCATCAAAGCTTTGTTTTCTGCTGGCAGTGGGCTGCTCTTTGTCATTCTGACTGATCCCGGAGGAAAGGAGAACATGAAAAGCATCCCACTGTTTAACTGACTTCAGAGAGGTTTGTGGTTCTGTTCTGACCCACTGCTCAAGCCCATGGATAGTTTGTGATTGGGTAGAGAGAGGAGGAGTCACTAATATTCACCCTATGTTCTTGATAAAATCTCATGGGGGTCTGGTTTAATTTCTTTTTTTCCCAGAATTTGACTCATTAAGCTGTTACTACTAATGAGGGATATTTTGCTGGGATCCACAATTATCAAGAAATAAATCCCGAGAGGATGGGAAAAGAATCAACAGGACCCATTCTAAGGTGAGGATAATTCCTTGGCCACAACAGAGTTGCCTTTTCCCAAAAAAATAATTCTCACATTTTTACTTTGGCTGGACTCAGCAGTAATCAAATATCCAGGTGTACCCAGCTTTAGGTACATGGGACTTTAATGAGTGTGGGCTGGTCTCCCTAAAATAAAAATTACTACTTTTTTTTTTTTCCATATGGATACTAATAAATCCAGTGTACATACATTTCCTTGTACATGCTTTTTATTAATTCTCCTTTCTTGATCCTTATGTTCTTTGTATCCTATAAATAATATCTAGACCATGGATGTTTTTCTTCAGCATCCCTGATGTAAGTTCTGTGTCCAGCTCATATGTTTAAAACTCCTTAATCTGTGTGCAAAAAAACATCTCCCTATGTTCCATGTGGGCACAGTTGGGCTCTTTATTATTATTAAAACCTAACATAATTCTCATTAAAATTCTAAAACCTGCTAATGCAGAGGACTAGTGCATGACAGATTTTCATCAAATATGCTTTATTCATTTACAGATGTTTAAAGGGATGATGTGCTAAGAGCACTGAACTGATTCAATCCAGTGCTAAGCCCTCTGACAACACTGTGAATGTGTAATTCTGGTGGTGAGAACTCAGCAGAAGTGTTGCCTTTGATATCTGGGCCCTGGCATCAGTGGGGCTTAAGAAATAAGAAACTGGCATATTTATTCACCACCTAAATTTTTTAACAGCAAGCCTTCTTAAAGCACTTGCTGAAATATTTAAGCCAAGCAAATAACAAGTAGATGATGTGTGACATGGAGAATAAATTCCCTGATTTATTGAAGAAAAGTGAATTCTAGAACATAGTGTGAAGAATATTCTTGTTAAACTGACTGGAGAAGGTTCTCTAATTAAATTGTTCACAGTAGATTATTGAATCTGAGAATCTGTAAAGGAGTTCCAGCCCAAGGCTGTAATCTGACCATCTAACCCTTGTGAGTGTCAGTCACTGGCAGAGATTAGTCTAGTGAGGTTTACAGAGCTGTCAGCAAGTTCACCCAAAATCAGCTGCTTGGCAAGAATAGATTAAGAAGGGACTTTAATGTGCTAATGCTGCAACCTGCCATCTCCTTCATTTTGTGCTGGGAGTGGGAGAGAATAGTCAGGTTTCAGGCTAGTGAACTGTCAGACTCACAGTTCTCTGTCAAAAAGGTGTTCACAACCTGAGTTTCTGATTTAAAACCCTGCATTCATATCTTTTACCCCCTTCCCCCCTTCCTTTTTTTACAATAAGGAACCCTCTGAAGGGCATCCAGAAAGGATGAGAAGGAGAGGGAGAAGCAGCAGATGTACAGCTCTTATAAACACTCACTCTTTCTTGGCATTTATGGGCTGCATCATTTTAACAGCTGGATGTATGTTCCTTTATTTGCAGTTGATCTCTTAAAGTGGCACTTGTTCAGTGACTTTTATGACCCTTTAGACTTCAGATGCCTGTACATATTTTGAACAAAAGGCAGAAACTAATAAACTGTGTCAGTCCTTCTCAGAAGTTTCCAGATTTCCTAACTCTGCATTTCAGAGCAAGTTCCCAGGTTTTGCTGGTGGAGGAGGCTGTGGCTCTCTCAAAGGCAGTGTGAAAGGAACAGGTTACACTGATTTTTATTCTGGTTTCTTGTCCCATGCAGTTAACTGAGAGAGACACTGGGGCTTTTTCCTGCCAGCAGCAGCTGCTGATGAAGCTGCTCTCACTTCACCTTGGAACCCCTTGAGCACAGGGCATTGTAACTCATTTCTTCTGTGGCAGGGACTGGAAACCAGGGAGAGACACAAATCTGAAACATTTTGCAAGCTCAATTTGCCTTTTAGATTTCTCTTTATATATGGGATGAGCCAGCAGATGTTAGTCTAAGGTAAACAAGTGCACTGAATTCTCCTGGGTAGGAAAGGTGAATCTGTTAGGAACCCAAAGGAGCTGTTGGCTGGCTGACTCTAAGCAACACCAAAGCACTTAGCCTTAGCCTCCTCTTCATGTTTAGCTTCACACTGCAGCTGATGAGAAGGAGGTTTTAGTGAATTTGGGAATACTCCAGTAAAATTCTGGTTGGTTCTTTATGCTGCAATGTCAAGCTGTGCTTGGAGCAGGTCGAAAGGCTGGTGACAAGGTAATGAGTCTCCAGGATCTGATCACAGAGCAGTTCACATGAAGCAGAAGATGATGGAAATTTTACTTCAGTGATTTGGAAATAATTGGGCAGATGACTCAATATTTTTGTGGTAGAAACTGTACCATCATATGCTCACAGGAGCGTTCATGTAAGGGTGAGAGGGTTTTTTGCTTCATGACCTTCCTTAATCATGTGTTTTTGAGAGGAGAGGAAAAATAACAGGGCATTTCTTAGGCTGTGAGCCAGAAGTTTTGCTTCAATATTGGCAAATTATATTACTATTGTTCAACTTCAGTATTTAGAAAAATCTCCCTATCAGAGTTATGAACATTTCTCTTTCACAGTGAGCCCCCGAAGTCACTGTGTTCGTGGCCATAATACATGTCCAGCCAGCATGCAAATGGAGCAGCTCCAAACCCCAGTGCATAACACCTGAGCAGTTTAATACTTATCAGCTGTCGACCCTGAATTTCACTGGGTCGTCTTTTCAAGTGCATGACTGCACTAACCTTGCTGTGTCAGGAAACTTTGTGTCCAATCCTGTAATTATGCATTAGATGTCCTGGCAGGAGAAAGGCAATGGAGTTTCTTTGCTGAACTCCAAGTGCAGCCTGTCATTATTTATTAAAGAGCAAGTAGCTGAAAATTCAACTATTCTTGACACTGCAGCCTTTCCCAGCCTTATTTGTGCAAGTGGAAAAGTCATTTGCAGAGAAAGACATCTCCAGCCACTTTCCGAGGGAGCTGAAATGATACATTTTTTTATTATTTAGTGAGGGCATCTCTTTTTATTCTCGTTTAAAAGGTGGGACAAGCATGGTCAATTCCCCTAATGCTTGCAGCTCTCATTTCAGCACGCCTGCAAAAGGAGAGTCCCAGCAGAAATCTCAGGAGCAAGTTGTAATTAATTGAAGCAAGCAGATGGCTCCAGCTTCATGTGCCTGAGCAAAGTGACAGCATCTGATGGAGGAGCTGTGGCAGCACAGGAGAGAAAGCTCTCCGTGTGCATCTGCAGCAGGCTCAAACAGTGTCTTTATTCAGGCAAGTGTTATCTCACCCCTCGTTGAATTATCTCTCTCAAATGGCCTTGGGTAAGAGATGGCTGTAAGGGAAGGAGAAAGAGGTGAGCCAAGATTTATTCTCAAGAAAGTGTAGAATAAGATGCTAAGTTTGAATGTCAAGCCATAATTGGCTCCTAATTGGCTCTGTGAGTTGTTTCTTATTTTGGAAGAGGAGTGCCTTTTCTGAATAAAACTCTCTTCTAAATGGATTAAACAAATTCAATTAAAAGTCTAAAAATGTTGTTAAAGGATGAACACAGTCACACATGGAACCAGAGTCCAAAGTAACTTCTGGCATAAATACATCCTTACAAGTGTAAACAATCAGGTTTGTGCTGTTTCTGAAGGGTGTGTTTGGTATTTAATTCAGGATGGTTTGAGCACAGAAATTCAAGAGCGTCTTTTCTTTAGGAGACTCCTTCTGGACACATAAAGTGTGACAGATGGAGAAACTTGCTGGATCTTGGAAAAGTTACTGAGATATTGCAGAACTGCTGTAAATATTGTAGGACCTCATGACAGTCAAAGAAGATGAAAAATGACACCTACCCAGAAGGGCTGCTAAGTGTTTGTAAACCTCCAGCTTTTAAGAAGAAATGAATATCCATCTGCCTACAGCTTGGGGTCCTTGGACCACGGTCCTCTAAGGAGAATCTTGGTGAAATGGATCTCCCCACACTGCAGAACTGTCTAGAGAAGGCTCCTCCTGGGTTTCGTGATGCACAACATTATTTGCTGAGGGTTCAGACTGCTCCAAGCCACTTCCCACAGGTGGCCTAAGAACCTTGTCAGAAGTACCTGATTCTCGGGGAAAATCAAATCTCTGGCCTGACTTTTGTAACAGCGGGTGTCAGGGATGGTTCCGTTTTCTCTTCAGCTATGTCCTCTCTTTCCTTCTTTTGTCTGTACATACCAAATTTGTGACACAAGCTTAGGGTCATTTTCTCACCAATATTCTCACCACAATCAGGACAGATTTTGCTTTATAAGATCTCGATGCTCTGCAGCCAGCCGAGTTTTCTTTAAACCCTTATACCTAATTTAGTCTCATGTGTTAAAAAAGTTTTATTCATTATCTTATCTTATTTTATTATTATTTTTTGATACTCTAGAGTTTGACATGCCAGCTTTTTGGCTGTGATTTCTGATTGTGAGGGCAGGATGTGATAAATAAGGACTCTCTATAGAGCAGCTTCTTAAATCTGGATGTTTTTGTACTGCCCTCAGGCAAACTCCCAGATGTGGCAGGATCAGGCCTCTGATTCTGAGGATCCTGATAATTCAAGCTAAAGTTTTCCATTAAAACTTCTTCCAAGTTCAGCATAAGCATAACTGATGGAGTCAAAACCAGTTCCCTGCTAGTGCTAAATTAACACTCATCCCTTATGTTCTGATTCCAAAGGCATGGCTGGATGAGTCTTGCACATCCCTTGGTGCAAATATTTTCCATCTTTCTTTCTCCTATATCTTCTGGTTTTGTATGTGCATACACTTTTCAAGGGGAAAAAAACTTGCTTATGTGCCAAAAAAAATTTTCTATTGCTGCTTTTTCTTTGTTCCATGGTTTCTCTGTTTAAATTGCCTCACAGCAGTTCCTTTTCATTCACATGTGTTTATCAATTTTTAACAATTTCCAATTACCATATTCATTTCAAAAATTTGCAGGAGTAATGTTGCTGATAGAAGCTTTATATTTATTTACTGCCTTGCTTCCAGCCTGCCTGAAAAACACTGAAAACAAGTGTTTGCAAAGAGTTGACTTTGAGTCAACAGTGATCCAAACCAAATTGGGGCACACTGACATTTTTGGTATCTGAAGGAATCTAAATTAGTCCTTACTTTGTAGCCTGCAACCTCAAGGTCTTTTCTGGGAAGAGTTAGAATCAATTACCTGAAGGGGCATAATCTCAATTTTCAGTATTTAGCATCTCATCTATGTTGTGAGCTTACTGAAAAACTTTTTTTTTCTTTTTTTTTTTTCCTTTTTTTTTTTTTTTTTTGCTAAAAACCAAAATATCTCAAGCCATAAAATGTTATCTGAAATTGTGGAAAACTTGACCTCCACACACTTTTCCTTTCAAACTGTTCTTTAAAATAAAAGAAGTCAAGCCATTTGGAAAAATAATTAGCAGAACACTGCATTTCCCAGAGGAGACCCTGTGTGCCAAAGCAGTGACTGGAAAGGATGGTCACAGTTGGGTCACAGCCCACCCTCCTTCCCCCTCTGGAAAACAGACTGGAAAATGCTGAGAGACCCTGAACTGTAGCTGTGCAAGTGAGAGTCAGGCTGTAATAAAGCACACCTCTGACAAGCAGATAAAACCAGGATTTAATTCAGAATCTGATGCTTAACTCTGCATCATCACTCTTCTCTTTCTGTGTTCATCACACCAAAACATGTACTGTTTCCATCTGTTAATACTCCAGAGCCTGTTTGACAACTGAATGCAGCTGAAAGCTCTTAATTCTTGATTTGTATTTTGTTTTTTAGGGGATGGGCCTTTTCTTTTTCTACATGGCAGTTAACACAACAAAGCTAGATGCAAAGAGCTGGCCTTTCTTCACTGAAGTTTGCCCAAAACAGAACCCAATTTTGGAGAGAAAGCTCTACTCCAGAGCTTATTAAATAGAGTTTGAGTGGATTGACAGTTATTTCAGGCTGATGTCTATTTAAAAAAGTACCCTTGGTGAATATATAGGAAACCCCAATTTTCAATGAGCAAGGAAATTGAAAATATTATAGAGATGCTAATGAATGGAACTTCAGCTCTGTCAGAATTAGTCAAATCCATCCCTGCTATGTAATGCTAATATTTCACAAAATAATAAAATCTGTGAGCCTTCTGAATGAGAGATTGGTTGTGCAGAGCCCTGTGAGCTCTGCTGGAGGTGATCTACAGTCACTGTGAATCCTGTCCTGTTGCAATCCAGGAATGGGACAGGGGTGATGACAGGTGGGAGAACATGCAGCGATGATCAGTCTGAGGGGTCAAACCTGGACACAAAGCCAGGCACTAAATGCATGTGTTGGTCCAGAGCCAACCCTCACATGGTCCTCCAGGTGCCTTTATCCCAAATATTATGTGCCAGGTCACCAAGAAATTGGAAAGCAGTCAGTGCTGTGGTGCTGACAGAGGAGCCCCTGCTCTGTCCTCTTGTAGCTTCTGCTCTCCTCCAGGCAATGCTTCCCCAGCACCCCAGATTTGGCCAGGTCTGCAGGGATTCTGCAGGTCTCCATTCAGTGTTGCTGCAGCTGTGCTGGAGGTGGGAATGTGTCCCAAGATTTGGGCTGGGAGAGATGCTCTGGGTCACCCCAGCATGGCAAACAGGGAGTTTGGGAATTGTCAACTGAGGCAAAAGAAAAGCAAGAGACACAGCAGTAGAGTGTGTTCTTCCTGATGGAATCTGGCACAGCCACTGTTCTAGCTGATTTCCATGCTTCTTCTGACAAGTACACAAACCCTTTGGGCAATTAGAAGCACAAGGACTCTCTGTCCCCATAAAAAAGGGGGTTTCCATTAAGAAAAACCCTGGCACTTCTGCACAGCAGCAAAGGTCCTCTCACCTGTATCTTTCCTTCATTTCTCTGGCAGTTACTTCCTTTCCAGATGAATTCAGCATCTCTCCTTTGGAGAGGTACCTGTGCTTATTCTAAGGCACAGCACTGTTTTGTAGGCTGAGACACTGCAGCCTGGAGCACTGGTGCTCTCTGATGGCTTCTGGAGGAGACAGGACACCCAGCTGGATGGACCCGTGGTGCACCAGAGCTCAAACCTTCCTCAGCAGCCCTTCCTCAGCATCCCTTCCTGCTCTGCCAAATGGAGCTGTGGCAGTCCTGTGTGAGACCATAGCCAGAGCAGAAATCTCCTCCGTGTGCAGCAGAATCATGCAATGGATGAGAAAATCTAGTTATGCTAAAATCTCTCTTGCTCTGTCTTTTGACCTTTTGTGGTACCTGGTAGTTCATTTGTCTCCCAGCACTAACAGAAATAGGAAGAAGGAAGCAAATTAAAACCAGAGTGCTCAGAAAATTGAACATGGATTCAGATGAGACAGGCAAAGGTGATTTTTCTTGTGGATGTGTCCCTTATCGTTCTTTACTCATCCAAGGTAGGTCAAACTTTTCAAACTTGGAAAATATTTTGTTCTGTCTGTTGAACCTAATCAAGCCATGATTCAATTAACTGGGTTGAGAAAGATGCTAGTGAGTTATTTGTGCACCTGGCAGTGTGTGCTGAATACTAATAGTCTGGGTAATGTTCTCCAAGTTCTTGATCAGCAGCAGCTGGAGCAAATTTTTTACTTTGATGAGTAGGGAAAAAGAAGAAATCTATTTCAGTGCAGCGACAGTAGTAAATTTACATTACAAACATGGCAATTGCTGAGCATTAGTGGAATTCAGCTGCCAGAATAAAAGCAGTGGCATTCATTTAGTTTCATTTCCAATTATAAGAGATCCTGATGAGTTCTTTTCTCCAAAATAAAAACTTTGCAAACCTAGCTTAATTACAAAACTACATGGGCCACTACCCTCCTTGTCTGGCTATGGCAGTCATCAGCTGTCATCCCAAGCACTTTGAACTCATTTGGGTTTTGGGGAGGGGAAAGGCAGGTTTTGGTCCTGTGATTAGTGTAAAACTTCTTATATTTCATAGCTGAGCATGGCAGTAGGCAGCCTGGATCTGTGAGGAGGAGCTAGCCATGATAAATTCAGAACATCCCTCAGCCCCTTGTTCACTGAATCTCTGTCGAGCAGCTCCTCTTACTGGAGTAACTTTTTAAATTCACAAATTTAAACTTTTAAGTTCACGAGACTAGGACTTTGCATTTTCTGTACAGCTACCTGGTGTCGGGTGCAGTCAGTGGGAGACATCCTCCTATCTCTAGTGTAACCAGCTCAGTCACCTCCTGTGTGGTTTGGACAGGCAGCAGGCAGAGGGGTGTTAGAATAATTCACTGGGAATCAGAAGGTTCCTTCCAGCAGCAGCATTGCAGGAGGGCTGGTGAGGACACAGGTTAAAGGACAGCAGTGCTCCAGGACAGAAATCAGCCTGGTCACTTCACTGCCTGCACCTCCCACTTCAAGGCAGGTGACCCAGTAATAAACATTATTCAAGGGAATATCATGGGAACAGCTATTTTAAAAATGAAGCACATTAAAACAAATCCTACTGACAGCACAGGAGTGATTTTACTGAAAGGACAGAGTGGAGAGAATCTTCCCTTTCAAATTCAGCTCAAACAAGGTTACTGAGGCTCTCCCTTTCCCTCCACACTGAGGCACAATGCCCCCAAACCCTTTCTGAGACCCCAGCCCTTTGACCTACCTGGGAACCTGAGGAAACTAAGACATGGCAATAGGCACAATGTCTAAAATCTCCTGCCCAGGACCCAAATTTCCCGAGCTCACAGCAGGAATGAAATATTTCAGCTGTGACATAAAGCCTCTCATGTTTGTTGAGCAGAGCAAGGCAAGGATCAGATCTGATTCATTAATAAACTTTTGTGTGCAGTAGCTCTGTTTTTTCTTCAGGCTCTTGCTGCCATACAATGAAGTACATGATTAAACCCAGCAAATGTCAGCTCAGAATCGATCTGGCTGGAGCAGGTTCTTTTTAATTCAAGTTACTTCAGTGGTGTCTTCAGTTGCCACTTGCTGAACAGTTGCAGGGTATTGGTTATGTTACAATCCTCAGGAAAAATTAATTCTGTTCAGACCTAGTGCAAGCAAATTTTATTGTGCATGCAGCTGCTCAAGATTAAGTAATTATATGGTGAGGGTTTGGAGGCAATGAATTTTAGATGAAGCATGTACACATTTTTATTATGCATACATTTTTCTTGATCAGTTTTCTCTTCATTTGGTCACTCGCTTATGTGGAAGCAATGAGCAAAATCTGCATATTTCACTCTTTAGAAAGAAAATCTCCATTTACATAGCTGCAGTGCTTTCAGCCCACACATCCTTCAGTGAATTTTCAAAACCCACGGATCTATTACACTCCACACAGGAACTTCAATAAACAGGTCATCTCAGGAAGACCGAGGTTAGACCCTCAGCTGGCTCAGCAGACTCTTCTCTTTTGAGCTCTCTTGGAGCTCACTTAGAACCATTTCACCTTCACTTGAGCAGGAGTGGCATCATGACCCAGGTCTCATCAGGGCATGTTTTACATGGGGGAGGGGTTTTGTTGTTTAGAAAAGGTTATAAATCAAAAATTTCCTCTCTTTGTTTTGTTCTTTCCAGGTAGCTGAAAGTTCTTTCTGTTAAAGCTGGTTCCTGAAAAACACCAAAAGATGACAAAATGGAGAAAAGCAATTCTGAAACAAAGAGCAAAAGGGTATGTTTCCAAAAAGAGCCTTTCAAAAACTTCACAGTCCACGTTACCTAAAGTGTGTTTATGTAACTGGTCCAACCTTAGCAAAGCCTGCAGCAGCTTTGGGTTTCAGGTCAGATCTGTTCACCATGATTTTGGCTCCACATCTCAGAAGGGCTTTTGCTGCCACCCTGAGCCCTCCCCTGCCCCCTGCTTGGACCAGAGGCTTTCCCCTGGGGCAATACATCCTGTGACAGTTCCAGCAAAGGCTGAGGGCGTTATTCTTCAGTCTTTATTCCAAATTCATGCTCTTATGGGACCATCTAGGCCCATGGATTTGAACCAGATCAAGCATGGACATGCAATTGCATCTCTAGTGAATTAGGTAAAATGTGAAACAAGGAGCCTATGTTTATTTTCTGGTAGCTGAAGAGGATATGGGATCTCAAAAAATGTTAAAGTGCTTCAGACAGCTGGTACATGATCCTGACAGTGAAAACTGAACCTGTCGACTCTTTCTCTAAAAACTTTGAATCAGCAGAGCAAATTCATAGTGGGTCAGTGCTCTGTGTCTAACAGCTGCAGCAGGTTTGGTCTGAGATGGATAAATTATATCACTGAACCATGATGTGAGCCTGCAGAAGATATTAATACAGCTGAGAGAAATGTGTTTCTGTCAGAAAAACACACCCTGCAAGATACCTCATGCTGGGGAAGATGAATCAGGGAAACCTTATAAATATGATTGCTTAGCAAAAGATTCTGAAAATATGAAACCTAGAATCAAAATAGAAATGGAAGCTTACTTTGAGTTGTAGGATATGGAGTCTTAGTTACTATATAACCTAAAGACAATAGCCTAGCCAGCTGAAGAAAAATCCCTTTTGATTGAACAGTACCTTTCTGCTGGCTAAGGGATCCAAAGGTCAATGTAGCAAAACAGAAAATCTAAAGAGTAGTTTTTAGAGTTTAAAATATAACACAGTATGGTAATATAGTAGTTCTTATAGGCTGTATGTAGATTCTATAGGATTTTGTGTCTTGTATTGCTTGGTCATTGTAAATTAGAATGTTCATCACAAAAGGAGATATAATGTATTGTAACAAAGACCTCGCTCTCTTGCTTTCTCTCTTCCCCCTACTCTTAGCTCTTTCTTCTCCCTACTCTTGCTCTCTCTCGCTCTCTTTTCCATGCTCTCTTACCTTTGCTCTCTTCCCCCTGCACTCTGACCCCTGCCACCTTGCTCTCTCACTCCCTTCTTCTTAGCTCTTACCCTCTTGTTCTTTCTCCCTCTCTCTTTGGGGCTTCCCTTCACCCAAGGCTGGTGGCTGAAGGCAAAGCCCGTTTTACTCATGACCCTTGCAATAAAACGTATTCTAGAATATCTCAGGTCTGAAGAGTTCCTTGTCCCTGCCATCCACGGATGCTCCTACAACCTCACCCTGAAGCTCCTTTGGCTTTTTGAGCCTCTGTCTGAGAGCCTTTTTCCATGACTGCCTTTCCTTCAAGCCCAGCTTCTGCAGTACATTGCTGTGGTGTGGTACACAGAAACATTAATGCTGTCTTCTGAAGAGGTTCTTCAGAAACAGGGTGGGGGGGGATTTCTATGCAGGGGAAAAAAAAATCTATGCATTTACAGGTATTTTTAGATAAATAACTACAGCAGGTACAAAGCTGTCCCTTGTTCCTATCCAATCACATGGCAAAATACCCAATGCCTGATTTCCTGTGTGGTGCATGAGTCAACTTTATGAATTCATCCAGACAGGAGACTTTTTTTTTTTTTTTTGTAAATACCATCCAGGATTGCCATCACTGGCAGGCCCCTTATCCACTGATGAATGAAGACACCACAAGAAGGTGCTTTTTAATGGTGCTGTAAAAGAGTTCTGTGTGCTCAGAAGAACACATTGATCAGGCAGGGCTGAGAATGTTCCATAAGACCTCACTGTGAAATGGAAGCCTGGTCTGGAACTCAGAAGTTTTGACCCAAAGACTGTCCAGCCCCCTGAGGCCACAAAACACCACCAAGAAACACAGGTGAGTCCCAGACATGTTGCAGAAATTTCACTGTAATGTTGTTTTCTGTCAACAGCTCCTAAAGGAACACCTGATATTGTTCAAAACAATGGGGGTGGGAAGTGATGTGTCTCTGTGACCCCGTGCACTCCAGTCCTGCATACATAAAAAAGGAATAGGTTTCTTTTAGGCTGTATTTTATATTACTGGGGCTGTCTTACCTGTTCAGACTGATACCTCTTGTTCTGTATTTTATCTAAATGTGTGTTATGAACTGCCTCATGTTAAGGCAAAAGCAGCAGTGTGGTGCCAGAGGGGCTCAGGGGCTTTGCTTAAATCAATGCTTTGTTGACTTTCGTGGAGCAGGGTGTTGACCCCCTAACAGGACTTCTGATGATACATCTGAAGCCACTATTTGTACTGCAGTTGCCAGTAAATGAAACCAGCAAATTCTTTATCAAATGGACCTTCAGAAGTGAGAGGAGATTTGCAGTGATGAAAAACAGGGCCTGAACTCTTAAAAGCTCAGCCATACTCATTTTTTCTTGGCCTGTACCAGCCATGGGTAAAGACAATTGCATTGCCTGTCCCTATTTCATATGCAGGAAAAACATATGAATAGTTGGAGATATTATTTTTTACTTTTAGGCGTTGTAAAATGAGGAAGGGGGAGAGAATCTTGTTTTCATGAACAAGGGTCATAAAAATCAAAACTGGAAAGAATAGCAGAACACAGGACAAAAACATTTCATTTTGTAGTTTGTAAAAAAACCCTTTAATGAAAAACTGTTCTGCATGAGAAAACAAAATATCTCAGTGAAATGTTTTGACTACTTTTCATGGCTTTTTTAATGGAACTAAAGTCCAGACAGTTGTACAAAAAAATACCATGGTGTCCCAATGCCAATATTTCTTATTTTTGCTCCTCTAAAAGCATAAGGAAAGAAAAATAATCTGGTTTTCCTCTGAGATTTTTCAGTTTAGGGCCCAAGTTTCAGGTTTGTCTCAGTTGCCTGGAGCAGGGTGAGCTGCTGCCATGAGATCCTGACACTGAGTTTGTCCTCCCTGACCAAGTCCAGGGTGTGAGGCTGCCCTGGCTGCACGGGGGGCAGATACAGAAGTGTACAGAAATTCTGCATTTCAGAGCATTTTGGTGTTCACTGCAGCTGCACATGCACAGCTGCAGCAGGACAAGGCCGGGTTTGCAGGGACTCCTGCAGTGGATGTTTCAAGCCATACACATCAAAGGTTTTCTTTTATAAGATTCAAACCTAATTTCTTAGTGGAAGAACTCAGCTTTTACCTACAAAGTGTGCATGAAAGAAAACATCAGAACAATGACTTTTATGGCATCTGCCAATATTTTCATTTTAGCTTAACCGGGGATTTAAATTATTATTGAGTCCTATCTTCTGAAGAGAGCAAATGCTCTCTTTGAGAAATTTGATTATATTGAGCCTCTAACTGCATAAACACAGTACCAGCCCCAGTGGACTAATTCCATTAAAACTTGAACTATCCACCTTGAAGTTGCTCATGAATACAAAGTGCCAGAGCTGCTGGCATTGCTGGGTTTGCAAGACAACTTGTACATTTATGTGTCAGATAATAAAAGCCATATTTATTTAGATATTAAAATGAGCAGATTTAATAATATATTTTAAAATGTCACTGTTACTCATATGGTTTTCCTCTCTGCATGAATAATATTCTTTACTACAGCTGTATATTACCTCCAAAATAGTTCTTGCTCTGAAAGTTGCAAGATGCTGGATCTGTGATCTGTAGCATAGACAGGTGGAGAATTTTAATTTTCACAGCAGAAATGTCTGTTTCAGTATTTTGCCTATCCAAACTCTGCTCTGTCTTGCCAATTTTTTAATTCTACCTATCTTTTAGATAACTCTTTTCTATTTAAATAACATATTACTGCTGAGGTTTGGGAGTCATTAGGGAAGATCTGCCCAATTAGCATGTTAATTAGGACCTACCCAATTCAGGGATGGGGAGGTGATTGTTTTATTAGCATTCTGTGAGATGAAAGAAAGATTAATGACTGTGCCTGCACCCCTTGAGGGGTAGAGAAGTAACACTTCATATTTGAGATATCTGCGTGTGTGAGGAGGTGTTGGAAATGGCTGGGCTTACTGAGGGAGTTGCCTGCTGATTAGTTATGCCTGGAGCAGGGAAAAATATAATTGAGTTTGTTTCTTGATGAGAAGAAAATGATAGTACAAAGCAAACATAACAGGGCAAGAATGTCTGCTCTTACAAGAGAAGCCCCGTTGATAGATGGGTATCAGCACAAGCTCTGGTCCCCTGGATTGGGCTGGCAGGGTGAGGCTGGTGGATGTTCCAGGCAATATGGATTGTGCAGGTACTTAGAAACATCGTGGCTGTGGATGAAAAGTGTTGGTTTGATGCCTTAAGTTTTAGCTTTCATGTTTTTCAGATTCTGTGCTGCCTAGGGCTGTAGTTCTGAGCCTCATATTAAGTGTTAGTCAGCTCTTCATAGAGCAGGGAGACAAAACAAATCCTTTTCCTGCTGAAGACCAAGGAAAACTTTCAGGCCCAAAAGCATAAACAACACAGGACTGAAGAAGGAAAACAACAAAGGATGGACCTTTACAACCTGGAGCTGTAATTGGACAATTAAACCCCAATATGCAAACGGACCAAAACTTATAAAAGCGTGAGACCTCAAGACCATTTGTCCATTTTGTGACCATTTTGGGTCCACCTTGGGTGTAGCCCTACCCAGGCTCTTGTACTGCCCAAAGTGTATCCTTAAAGGCCTTTTAATAAATACCTACTTTATTCTCTAGCCCTGTCCAGTCTCTGTTTCAGGTCAGCCATCCCAAGGCATCAGGTTTATAACAAACATCTCCTCCAGATGCTGGGTTTTCTCCCAGCCATGTGCTGCCTACAGCCACAGAGTGTGGCCCGTGTGTACCTTGAACAGGCTGTGCCCAGGGCATTAAAATTCAAAGGGCCTAAAATAAAGTGCAGGAACCTTGGGGGATATGTTCTGGTTTGTTGGACAGTTGGTACCACACAGATTTGCTCCTCTTCTCAGTGTGATGCTGTGAAACTGATACGTTCCAAAATTGTCTGGCAAACACAACTCATGCCTGTCATTTTGTTGCAAAACTCCAGCACTGATTTATTCCAGGCCTCTCAAATATTCATGTACCCAGGGAAACACCAGATTGTTGGTTTCTTTGCTTCCTCTGGGTTCTGCATAGACAACACCTGTTTTGATGCACGTAATTCTGATCTGAGAACTTTGTTCTTCGTTTTCTTTGTTAAATTTTTCAGTAAGGAATATCAGCTTCTCAAAATGTAGAGGGTTGTCAAGGTGGTCTCATCCACAAATGCTCAGGAAATTCTACTCCTGGCTTTAGGATTTGTAAAGCAAATGATACCTTTTCCCCAAGTTTATCCTCAACAGCACAGAGGAGGCTAAAACAAGATCCCTGTGGGCATTATCAGTTTACCATAACTTGTTCTGGGTGCAAATGCTGTTCTTAAAGCCTTTGTTCTATTATTGTCTGTGGTGCTCACCTACACCTCTTTGTTTGTTTGTCACTCATGCCAACCTTAAAATTTCTGTTAGAAATTGATGCAGTTCCAGGTAGATTCCCTAGAGAAAAATCTGTCGTATTTAGGTGTTTCTGTTGACCCTGTTTGATGATCATAAAGAACCAAATGATGCAGTAAATTCCCAGTGCACAAGCACAGACCTTTATGCTTTCAACATTTTGGTTGTCTCAATGTTGGGATTTTTTTTTAAATCAAGTGGAGCTGGGGTGAATTGCTTTATTCAGATGATTTTTTTTTTTTCCTTTTGTGATGCTGTGTCATCCTTATCCATGTGAATGCTTCGGGATCTGGATTGTAAATTAATCTCTTGCTGAGTTTTAAATTGGGGTATGAGCCACTCACTCATCTTGCAGAGAAAGCAGAAACTACGAGATAAGGGCTCTGTGCTCATGTGAGTTACAGCCAGGCTGTTCAATAAAAAGCTGCAGATAGCCATAGTTTGTGATAACAACGTGGTTTTTCAAGTCACCCTGAGATGGAGTTGGCTATTTGTCAAACAATACCATTTTGATAAAATAAAAGTAAAAGCTGCCTATGTTATCTTTCGACACAACCAACAGGACCTGTGGGAGACACAGCTCTGTATTAAACAATTGATTCTACTGATATAAGCAAATTAGGTTTTTGTGACACAGGGAGGAGTTTTCTTTTTAGTCTAAAATGCTCCCCATTGAGAACTCCCACCAGGTGTGCTATGCTTTCTGAAGTCATTAATGTAGATCAAAGAATAATTAGGCTTTGGCAAGCATAAGGGGGTTTGATTAATCAGTCTGAACAGCATCCTTTTATCTCCTAATCCCAACTGTTGAATCAGCGTGGTGTGGCCAGGCTGCAGGAAAGTACTCACACAATTGTTTTCCTCTTGCACAAAAGCATGGCATGAGGATGAAGCAGAATTCATCCTTTTGTTTCTTACATTTCTCAAAACCGAGGACTAGAGATGAGTGTTTATAGCAAATAACAGATCCAGCACTGCACTGAACCGACACTGAAGCAGAACACCCAATTCTTTCTGACTGACAGAGACCACCCCACCACAGAGATGTGGAAAATCCATGTAATAGATTATCATTTGAGGACAGTCCTGTGCAATCAGAGGCTGGTTCTTACTCTGGGGGTGTCAGAGAACACACCAGGATTTTCTTGCTCACTTACAAGAGTTTATTTTACTTTTTGTAAGTTTTGTTTCTCTTCATTTGTCCAAAGATTCCTGTACTTTTTGAAGACATCTATGCCACAGCTATGTAAAAAACTACCTCTGCTTGCAGGTGGCCTATCAGTTCCAGGGATATAAATGTTGATGAATGAAAAGGGGAGAAAGTCAATGGTGTTAACATGATCCTGTGTCTATAGAACACCAGTAAGACTGTCTGGTATAAATGTGATCAGGGTTTGGCCTACAGAGACCTCCTCTGGTTTAATTACCTGGCAAGCCCCAGAAATTTGCTATCAGCATTTTAAAATCCATTGATTAGATTAGTCAGGAGACAAAGAATCTGACCAGAATTTTTTTTAATTGAATTTGCATGCTTCTGTTAAATAAGACCATTCAGTCCTTCTCTGGGGAGAAGGCAGCTACTCAGGTGTGTTTTCTGTGCATCCCCAGAGAGAAGAGGGAGGAGGAGGTTCTTAAAATGTAAGGGGATTGTACAAGCCGCTCTCCAGGCAAAAAGAAAAGGGGAAGACTCTTTTCCTTCTGCCTCTTCTCCTGAAATGATGCTACTGACAGAGCAACAGGGTGCAGGATGGAGAGGCTGGAGCAGCAGCCCCTGCCCAGCAGGGCCATCCCAGTGCTGCTGTCAGGGCCCCTTATGGAGACACAAGGAAAGAAGAAGTTACAGCACGTAGACAGAATTTTCCTAACAATATTATACTGTTTGTCTTCTTCACTTACATCAGCATTTCAATGAGGAAACAATGAAGCCCTTCCTTCCACCTGGCAGTAAAATATATCTCAAATAAAATGGGGGCAGTAATGCTTTTATTACCAAAGTATCTGCAGAACAAAGTGCTTACTTTCTCCTGCTTATTTGTAAATCATCCCCACACTAACTGTTGTATCCGTTTTCTGCATCCCTGACTGTGTGAGAGAAACTTGGGGAGAAATTACCTCAATAATGTCTGCCTAATCTTCCTTGTTTACAGCACACTTTTTGTTCAAAGTCATTATGACAGTCATGGAAGGTTCTGAGTATGATGCAGTTATTGAATTTTAAATGAAAACTAAATTGGCTGTGGTAGAGGGGAAAAATATCTCATAACACAGTAATTTTTCCTCAGGGTACTGTTGCTACATTTTATTAGAAATAAGCAATTTTCACCATGTCTCCAAAATGTATAGTGCAGATAAATGTGAGATTTTAATCTAAGGGAAAAAGGCTTTTACAAGTATTTAATGCCAAATGGCGGTTTAAAGTTTGCATGTCTTCTACATTTTTCTGGTGTGCAGCAGAAACTATTTACCCATTTTAGTGAAGGGAAACATATCTCAGTTCTCAGCACTGGTCAAAAGCCTCCTGTTGTATCAGTTAGATGGGATTTAATTGAAAGGTCTGGAGGTTTTTTCTGCTTGATTTGCACATTTGGGAAGCAAGGAACATTATCTGCATGTGGAAGGAATTCAGGTGCTAAACAAAACTGTCTGCAGAGCAGGTACTACTTTTCCCATTGGGATCCTCCAACATCTCCCACTGCTCTGTCCCCACCAGCCTCGAGGTTTCCTTAGGGGGTTCTGCTGGCAAGGATGCAAAGGGGAGGCATTAGAGAAGGTAAATATGGGGATGAAATAAAAAGCACCTCCATCCCAGGGTCACAGGCAGCTGGCAGGTGTTAGTTCCACAGGCTGTCTCTGTGAGCTGGCACATCTCTACAGGGAATGGCTCATCCCCAGCATAGCTCAGGGGCTGCCAGGAGGGAGCTGGGAGCAGCCCAGGGCCATGGGCAGCCCCCTGAGCCCTTTCCCTCTGGGCAGCTCCCTGCCAGGGCCTCTGGAGAGCAGATTTCTGCAGCTGCTCCAGCAGCATCCTCTCTTCAGCCAGTCCCTTCTTAGCCAGCAGCACTGGTGCCCTGGTTTTATGGGTTAGATTTGCTTTGTTCCTTGGACAGCTCTCAAGTTAGGCTGCAAACAAGAGCAATATTCCAATCAGTGTCCAGCTAATTCTCATTAACCAGTATCAGTTCTTGCTCAGCTTCAGCTCCAGTTACAGTTTGTCAAACAGGGAGTGGATGTGAATTAATTATGGCAGAGGAAGGGGTGTATTTCAGTAGCTGCAAAGTACAAATTAGTATGGAAAATTCATCCACATATGCTTGGTGGAGTCCATAAAGTCACAGTTTTACTCCTCCTGTAAAGGCTCTGAGCTGCAGCTGTCACCAGCCCAGAACACTGTCCTTGTGCCCACCCCTTGTGCTTGTGTCTCCTGTTTGCTTCATGGCTGTAGCTCACACTGAAAACCTAAACACAGAGTAGGGTAAGAGGTTCAGTTTGAGCAGAATTGATGGGCTTGACACAGGATGGGTTATGGAGAAATCATGGTTTGCTTGGCCTTGGGTTACTTTGGCCTTTGGGAAGTAAAACCTGCAAAGACGCAGAGTCCAACATGAGTGTTAAAAGCATGTTCAAGAGAGTGCAGATAGAGGATTCTGTAAGATCCTCACAAACTGGTGCCATTTTCAGAAAAATCTGGTTTGGAGTTTGAATTTTAACACTTCTGCCAGGATGCTAAAATAGAAATTCCAGGGAGGTTTACAAGCAAGCTCTCAGCAAACCTCACACTAAGTGAGCTAATTCAATTTATCAGTCCTAGTCGGGTGCTGGGATGAGAGAACACTTAGAACTGAATATAAGTCTCCTTACAGATTAATCACAAGCTGTTATATTTTTATGATTTACTGGTGTTGTTTATGACTAACATTTATGGAAGATAATGAGTAGATTTTGAATAAAAGCTTTGCACCTAAAACTAAGATTATAACAATTTTAGGGGTAATTGGGCAACCGTTGAATTCAAAGCTGATAAATATAGGGAGTTTTTCAAAACTGTTTAGTGCCTACTGACTTAATGGCAGGTTAGACTGCCAGATGCATCACTCTGTGATGAATGTATAGCTTGCTAAAAATAATGTTGTTGTTCATCAGCTGAAATATATTGCAGCCTATGAGCAAATGAAAGGGGTCCTCTCCAATGTCAAATTAAATCAGTTGTGAAAAACATTTCCTAATTAACAAGGTTTCATTTTAAAGAAAATAATAAAATCCCTTCTAGTATACTTTTCACTCTTCAGTTTGTTTGGGTTTTTTTGTAAATATGTCATCATGTTGCCATTGCTTTGCTTCCCATGTTGTCTGTTTGGGCTTCATAAACTGAAATGGGAGAGGTGTATATTAAGGAAAATTATGAAAAAATTATGTGTACCTCACTATATGATCTGTGAGCTGTCTGTAAAGGCAGAAAGACAACCTTACAGTCTTCATGTCTAAAGAGTTTTACAGGAATCTCCATCAGCCTAGAAAAGTATTTATAGTAAATAGATTGAAAAAGGTCAAAAATCTCTATTCTGAGGGAAAACTGTATCCCCCTCCCTCCCAAATGGAATTTCCTGATTTTTGCATTTTGCTCTCAAATTTCCTGTAGAAGCGCTCGAATTTTTAGTACAATTGCTGTTTACAGTAATTTAACACAAAAGCACTCTTCAGGATTTTTCTGCATGTGCATGGGTGCATTTTTACTCAGGCAGTTTTGTTGAAGTCTATCCTCCATTTAATGATATTTTAGTGAATTGTTTCCTAGTTTTCAGCTTCACAATGACTGCCACCCATTCAATCTTAGCTTCATATTTTGGACAAACCCTGCTGTAAATAGCGTCTCAATTTTTACACAAGGAGTGTAAATTCAGTTCACATTTCCAGCATCATTCAAATGCCCACAGAACTCTTATCCTTGTGAAAGCAAATCGAATCTGTCATGTCATCTTCTATGGCAGCCTGATTCTTGGTAACAAAAGATATTGCAGCTGACAGATGGAGCCACACACTACATAATTAAGTCTCCAGTGTGTGTCAGCTGCAGCCTTTCAGACACAATTAGAGTCTGACCAGTTCACCCATTTAGGTACTTTAAATAAAACCAAAAAAAAAAAATATCCCTTAGGTGGATGTGGAGGTTTCTGTGAAAAAAATGAACTCCAAAATGCACTAAACAGAAAAAAAATAGGATTGTGTTCATTGCCAGACTTTTCAGTGATAAAATTTGATACAGGTCTTTAAATCCTCGCTTTACCTCCTTTTCTTTTGCATTTATCACATCCTTAGTGTAGCTAAGCATAAACTCTTCTCAGTAGGGAGGCTCATGGAGGCAATGGATAGAAAATACATTTTCTTTAGAAAACCAGTTTCGGGAACCCCCAGCTGTGCAGGAGATACAATCACATTGGGTTTGTAGCAGAAGATTGTAAAACTTAGGCAAAACTATGAAACAACAGAAAACTTTAAGAAAAGACAAAAGGCATTAAGTGGTGTGAGATGCATCCAGAATTAAAAATGAGTCTGATGGAACCTTGTGATCTGGTCTCAGTATCTGCCGTGTCTGGGGATCTCCATGTTTTGTCACTTTTCCTCACCAAGACAAAGGGAGAAGAGATTTTAGCTGATCTGCCCCACTGCACTCCTGGTAAATGATCAGGGGCCTTACACCAATCACCTCTGCAGACCTGAGGTGCTCTGGTTTATAAAAACACTGAGCAATATCAGATCTCAGTGTTCTGCTCTCATCCCTGTGGTTTTAACCTCCAAAGCTGATTCCACTATTTCTGGAATAGGAATTTCCACACACTCCTTTGTTCAGTCTTTCTTCCCTCCCCTAAAACACACACAGCAGTTGCCTGATAGTCATTACATTGATGCACCAAGGGCAACAAAAGCAGCTCACAGAGTTACAGCTGCTTCTTCACGTTCCTTTTTGCTTTTTAGGTATGTTTTGTTTCATTAAAGAGAAGTTCCATGCTGCTTTTATTACTCTGACTACTAATGAAGGATAAGCTTATTAATTCAGAAGTTTTAATTAAATCACTTGCAGAGGGACCTGCTTGGCATGAAAATATATCCAGTGTCTGACTGTAAAGAGCCCCTGGTGGTTCAACTTTCCTTGCTGACCATCCACACTGGACACTTGTATCCCAAACCAGTGTTGGTGGGGAGCTCAGGAGGCAGGAGACACAGGGATCAACTTCCCAAATGAAGGATTTCAACCACCAGGGCAGTATTTTAGCTTTCAGCAGACATCTCAGGTGTCTAAATGTGGAAAAACAGGTTGCCAAGAGGCAAGTCAGTCAACTTTTCCCACAAACCTAGCCTGAAGTGGGATTGGATGCCTCACAAGTGAACCTACTGGGTTACTGCTTTAGGCTGGGGAGTCACTTCTAGCATTTTAAATTAGGACTGGAGTGAAATTTATCCACTCCTTTCAAGCCTGAAATCTCCAGAAGGCACATGCACCTCTGTAGTACTTCTGCATTCAGAAGTCCCAGGACTTGGTTTATCTCTATGGCTTGTATCAGATAGACTTGATTTTAAGAAATAAATGTTTCTTTGGGGAAGGGGGAAAAAAAAATTAAACTGCCTAATTCTGGGAACTGTAATTGGTGGTGAGTATGGCCTTTGACTTCCCTCTTTCATGCTCCCTGCCCCAATCTGGTGTAGATTTACAAAATTGATTTAAAGGCTCATATTTCTTATCCTGTCCCATGCTTCTTCCCCACCAAACTAACCAAGTTACAAAGCTTTCCTCAGATAAAATGCATTACTGAGAATGCCCCAGGTGGGCTCAGTCAGGAAATATTTTTCCTTGCAGCCAACAAAAGAATGAGGAAAAGATAGAGAAAATGTCTTGACTTCATTTATCAGACTTCACCCTGTTGCTTCCCTTTGGCCTGTGCCTCTCAGATCTGCATTGCTGATTGAGTTTTCAGAGTCCTGGCCTTGGCAGGGCTGCCATGGGATGGTCTGATGAGGATCTTGCACACTGGTGTAAGGCAGAAGAAACCCCCCAGGCAGGACCTCACTGCAAACACAACTAAAAGTCATAATTGCCATGATCCATCAGGTAGAAAACCTGGAGAGAGCAAATGATCTTATCTCAAACACAGAATTTACAGTAATTAACAACTGTTAATGCAATTGCAGTGTTTTATAGGCTGTCCATTCTGTGATTGTGGGGAATGGAAGTTAATGGAAATACACTGGATAATAGTTGTTGGCTGAAGGGATTCCATTAGCTGATCCAGCACCTCCAAATGCACACATAGGTAATAATGCAGTAGATGAACCTGCAAAAAATGAATTGGGATTTTTGGTTGGTTTTGTCGTTGAGAGAGATAATAAAGATGTTTCTCAGTAGGCTCAGCTGGGGTATTACTGCAGTTCATATAACCAAGTGTTTTGTTGGAGAAATAAAGTGCTGCCTATAAACTTGTTCACTACCAGAAACCTGACAAATACTGAGCTAATGTCAACAACAAACTGGGGGATAATGCATTTCCTCTCCTTCTAATAGATTTTTTCCTTACATATAATCATAAGCAATACTAAAAAATTACAATGGGAAAAAACCCCAGCCCCTGCAAGCTGTCTGCTCTCTGTGATTCACTGTTTGTCTGACTCAAAGTATCAGGTGCAGTGAGGATGAAAATAATTTGTTTGGGGATTACCTACACGCAGAAAGAAACTTGATAATCATTCGAGTGAGTAGCTGCTGCATTCGTCTGCTACCCTCTTGCCTAGTAATCATTGAATCCAATGAAAATATTGTTTCCAGGGGTGGGGAGTGAAGGAGAGCTCGTTGTTCATCGAGCTGCCTCTGCTTCCTCACTGCAGAAGTGTCAGCA
The DNA here is from genome assembly GCA_013397095.1 of Sterrhoptilus dennistouni. Classification (NCBI taxonomy): domain Eukaryota; kingdom Metazoa; phylum Chordata; class Aves; order Passeriformes; family Zosteropidae; genus Sterrhoptilus; species Sterrhoptilus dennistouni. The sequence goes on along the minus strand of VWZU01002302.1, from coordinate 503,657 downwards.
GCCACTTAGCAGGGCTTGGGCTGTTAGCTGGATCTACAGTCACTGACCAATTAATGTTGTTTGGGGTTTTTTTGTCCTTAGGGAAACATAAGCACATAGCACAAACGGGGAAGTTTAATACACAGACCAGTTTGGCACTCAGAAAATGCTCAGTGTATCTTCAACACAACATGGCACTTAATGGCACACGTATAATAATTATGTTTTATAAAGATTTTATAGGAATGGCCGGAATAATATTAATGATGTGTGAACATAGGTGGCTAGACTAGATTTATGTTTCAGGCAATTACATTCTACAAGCTGAAGTAGAGAACAGAGGTAATTAACAAGAATAATGAAAGCACTACCTTCCCATAAATCACTGTTAAAAAAGAGTAAATAATAGAAGACAAAGGGATTATGAGTCAAGTTGTGTCGTTATTCATCAATTTTAGAGCAGAAGGGTGGGTTTAATTAGTGAAATGGCATAGCACTTTCTTGGTGCTTTTCAAGTAGTCTTCATGCTCTTCCATCACTGGGAACAAACATCTGATTGAATGCAAATGGAAGTGATTGCCTTCTCCACATTCCTGATCAGGGAAGGAAATTTCCTCTTGTGCTCCTTTGAATGAAGCAAAAGGTGTGATTATTGCCCAGGCTGGACTGGGGAATTTTGCAATCCTGATTGCAGATGAGCATCTTCCTAATCTGCAAAGGGTGGAAGTGCCCGCTTCTCCAGCAGTTTCAGTTTTCTGTGAGTTGTTTAGTGCCAGCTTTTAATCTGCAATGCCTTTTTGGATAAGAAAGCAAATCAGTCGCCACCATGAGGACCCTTATCTATTAATTAATTTTGCCTTGTCTGATCCTAGGAGAAGACATTTCTCGTGCCAAGCCACAGGAAGCTGCTGCAGAATTGCAATACCACCAGCAGCAGGAGCCCATGAGGACAAACAGTGTGGCTGCTCAGAAAGGAGAGGGCAAGAGCTGCCACAGTCCCAGAGCAGGGCCACCAACTGGCAAAATACCCAGCAAAGTTTCTAAACATCTTGTTGTAATATTTTAGCTGATACCAGGACTGTTCCTTTGGAAGTTGTTTTATATTCTTTTCATCCCTCTGAGGGCTGAGCAAATATGGACTGAAAAAGATGACTAACAGAAGGCTTTTTTCATCCTGATCCTCTTGGGCTCTGATTTTGACTGGCTTTGCAGACTGAGGGATAAGATAGTTGCTACTTGTAGATGCATTTGATCTCCCTTTGCCAAGAGGACACGCTGCCATTCCGATAAGGAAAAGTAACGTTGAGTTATTTCTCCATTCACAGAACACAAATCTGTTTCTGCAAGCAGTTTGCCAGATTGTGATATCAATCAGTACAGCCTCTTTACTAATCCCCAGCCGAGGGCCATTTCAGTGCACTTGGTGCTGCATAGTCCTGTCTGAGGTGAGGGGGAGTTTCTTTGCAGTGCTGAAGATTTGCTACCAGGCACCATGAGATGACTCCTTCTCAGCTGGGTGAAGAACTCTTGCCTACCTGCAGTATGTTTTGTAGACCATTAAGGCATCCTTTGACTGAAAAGTATATGAGAAATGGACTATTAAATATTATTCATTATAGCACATGCAAAGCTTGTGGGCCAAGTTTAATTAAATTCAATAACAGCATATGCAATAAAAATGAGCAATTAACAGCAGCGAAGGATTCTGGTCTGAATCTGGGAAGATTCCTTCATCTATATTAGCATAGTGGAAAAGAAGAAGACTGAAATTTCAGCTTTGACAAAGACTGTGAAACTCCAACTCTGACATATATAGAGAGGAAAGCTCCACATTTCCTGTGCTGGAAGCGGTAAATTCAGTTTACCTGCATTTGTCCTTGATTACACACTGCTTTCTCCTCTGGCTACAGACCTCAGCCTGAATGTCCAGCCTCCTAAGTCACCTCCAGATAGTGACAAACTGCTCTGTGTCACACTGAGAGCACACCCACTAAATATAAGAGGTTGCAGCACAACTCTAAAGAATACTCACAGGATATTTGCTGATCCAATATTGCAGCTGCTCCACCCTACAGACCACAGGGTGAGTGATAAATGGAGCTGAGGGGATGGAGAGCTGAGCTGAGGGAGAAGGTGCTCATTCAATACTGCAGATTCTGTTGTTTCATTATCTCTGGAGACACCAGGACAAGGATAATGGAGGACATCATTGGGAAAAGCCTCAATATTTTATTGTGCACTGAGTCAGGGAAAAATCTCTGTGGTTCAGAAACAGCATTGACTGACCAGAATCATGTGGCAGCCCTTTGGATTGAAAGCCTCAAGAAATGTGACTTCCCAAACCTTTTTAGATCAGACTGAATTAGAAACATAGCCTGAAAAATATTTTGTAATGGTTGACTTAAAAACCTCCAACTAACAAACAAAAAACCCACACAAGAGGAGGAATTATTCCTATCATTACAGAAAGTTAAATCAAACCCTGCACATCCCACAACTCTTCACAGCCCAAAACCTAAGGTGCAAATTTTGATATTAGGCTTCCTCCACACCCTCAACTGGCAGGCAGTTAAAAAAAAAAAACAACAACAACAAAAACCAACATAGAAGGTTGGCTGTGCTTCTCAGAGTCTGGTCCTTGCACCAAATCTCTTGTGAGTTTGGTGTTTCCTGCACAGGGGTGAGGGTGGCTCTGCAGCAGCACAGGTGACATCTGTCCTGCACCTTGCACCAATTGACACAAACTCAGTGCAAACCTGAGCTGCTTCAGACCTGTGCCACAGAGTGAGGGCTCCATAGACCAAAACAGCTTATTTTTTGGTGTTCTGCCTCACTGGAAACTGGCCAAGAGAAACAGTTCCTCTGACAAAATCCTGGCTCGTTGAAAGAAAAGCACATTATGGAACTGCCTGTTTTGAAGAAATAAGGTAACTTTCAGTTCTGAGCTTCTTGGAAATTAACACAACGATTTTTTCTTCAGAAAAAACCCACATTTTCTTGGGGTTTAATACTTGCACTTGGTATGAATAAGGGTATATAGTTCACAGTGTACAAAAGGGTTGTCCAATTTCAGTGACAGATTTTTTTCCTTGATTGAAACATGATTCAGTGCTCCGAAAATTAATCTTGAGCATTTTAACTCACAGCAAAGGAAAAAAATCACAGCACAAAAGAAAACAAAATCTGGTAACAGCTTAGACAGCACTGCTCATGTACCTGTAGCTTCATAGGATATCTTCATATGAAAATGCTCATTCAAAACGGATGTTGTTCTATCCTTATCTCTAAAGACATATCTGTGGATATGGGTGCATGGGATACATTGAATTTCAGACCTAATGGATACAGGCATAACAAGAATTTTCCTGGAAATCCTTGGAATTTCAGTCTCTTGGGGGCAGATTCTTATTCTTCATGTTCACCTCCCTTTTTTTGCCTGTGTCTGGGCTTGGGGAGTGAAGCAGAGCTACTTTAGGGATGCCACTGAAAATCAGGGGGGGAAGAAGTGCTTCAAGGCTAGTGGTGGGTGTGTGGAGGGAGGGGGGAATTTTAAACAGGATTTAATGGAGCTGGGAGCTGGGTTATTTAAAACTGGTGAAAAGATCCTTTGTATTGACAATTCACCGTATGAGCCATAAACTCTTCACTCTGTGCCTATAAAAGATGAAAGGACCAATTACTTATTGAGGCATTAAACACCCAGGGGACAAAGATGCCTGTCTAGCAATAGTAAACATATTGACTGAAACCCATTTGAATTTCAAATTGCCAAACGTCCTGATTTTTTAAAAGCTTCCTATGATAACCAAGGTCTGGAAAGTCAATTGAAACTTAATTCTCCTGGATATCTCATGGGGGGAAAGTACATGAATCTGGACAGATTCAATTATTTAATTTTAATGAAAAAATAGATAGCTGATTTATAATTTCCTTATAGAGCCATAGATGGGAACTCAGCTCCTTTTTCTAAGATGTTTCCTAGAATAAATGACAACAGCAGTCTGGCAAACACAGCTTGCCAAGAGGATTATGTGCAAGGGTTTTCGTCTTCCTCTTGTCCTCAGATCTTCTCTTTTCCCTCCATCTGGGACCAGGACTCTCTGATATGCCAGCCCACTCAAGAGGAGCATTTCCTCCCTGCCCAGAGACAGTGCAGGTGGAATTTATAAAGCATTGCCCAGGGGAGCTGTTAGAGGATGCTGAACACCCCCACGCTGCACAAGGACACTTTTACTGTCTCATCTATAGGAAAGACTCTCACAAAGCCAATCAGCTACAGGTCAGAGCTGCTGCTACCAGCATCCTGCTGCTGAGATACCCCGTCGCTGCCAAAGGACAAAGTCAGCCCTGACAACAAACATGGAAAAACAGGCATTGACCGTTTTCTGGAACCTCCCCACCCTCGGATGCTCTTGGGACCGGCCATGGCCATCAGCTTGATTGACTTGCCATCAGCTACTTGCCAGGAGGCAGCTGGGCAGAGCTCATCGAATTAAAAGTTACAACTAACTCTCCCTGCCTTGCACTGCTCTCACCACATTCATTAGTAGAACAGCTCATTGTATTTAATTGCCATTACTCTGAATACCAACGGAGTTAATTACTTGCTCTGTATGGGCAGCACTGCCTGAAACGTTGACTCCACATAAACCCATTAAAACAATTAGTGCAGTGTAATTGCGGGTATTTACTGCTGGATTCATTTTCCTCTTGTTTTTACTGTAATGTCATACACAGAGCAAAGGTCCACAGCAGCAGCAGGGCTGTTATCAAAAAACTCAGAGGAGTTTATCCTCTTTATATGCTCTGCACACATGGAAGGAACATCCGTAATCACAGCAGCTGCTGCCTGTGTAGTGCTGGGCAGGAGAGACACCACTGCACCCCTGTCCTTGACCTTGGCATAATGAAGCTTTTATCAGATCCAGCCGAGAAGAGCACACTCAGTACTTCTGTCTGAGCAAAACCCAGTGTTTGGTGCTGCTTTTGTTCCAGCAGAGCCTCGTCACAGGAGGACGAGTGGCTGCATATCAGCCTCGTCCAGCCGCTGGTGGAAGAGATTCCATCTCCCCGCCTTTATTTCGGGTGGTTTCTGCTGGGATTGCCATGGTGCCATCGTTTTTATGCGTTCCATTTTCTCTCTGGCTTTGTGTGCAATCAGAAATGAAGGCGAGCATTTATCACCACAGCAGCTTTAAATAACAAATGCTTGATGAATTTACTCTTAGCTGGCCGGAAGCAATGCTGTGATTGCAGCGTTTTATAACCATCAAGACTTGTTTCTCTAAGCTGAATTAATTTGCATGAGCAATGTGTTATTAACAAAGTTGCTGGTAACTGGTGTGTACAAGCAAACTGTGGGAGAGGACTCATTCTGCCTGTGCTTTCCTTGGGCAAACTTCACCTTGTGAGGTGTTTTAGATGGATGGGTGAAGAGTTGTACCCAAGGGCAAAGGTTTGAAATGAGTGCAAGGATTCTGGTTCCATGTGAGACAGATCCTGCAGGGCCCTGTCTCTGGCCATACAGGACATTCCCACATTACTATCACACTTATCTCCAACCAGGGTCTTACAGGACAGTAAATGCAGCTCTAGGGTTTGCAATGCCAAGTCAAAAATACAGAGAGGAACAATTTTCTTGCAAAAACTCAACCCATTGTTCAAGAGTGTTCAAAAATTCTTGGTGAGTTAATTGTGTACCAACACAACAGATATCACTCGTCTTTCTTCATGCAGCCAGAATAAACCAGTTGATGCTCTAGATCATGTCTGGGGATGAATTGACTGGAGTAAACTCCCTGTTTACACTTCTCTAAATCTAGCATTTACACTTAGGTGGGCTGGTAGCTTATGGATCTGGAAGGATGCTCCAGATACTTGCTTCAGTGTCTGGTCTGATATGTGGGCAGCATTTGTTCTGACTCCCTCAGATATCTTCTTTTTAAGATGGTGGAAGGTTTCTCCATCATGTCTGGGGGTGGATTTTTGTGCCTTCAGCAGAAGCTTCAGCTGCTCCTTTCCATGAAGGTTCTTAAATGCTTCTCACAATTATTTTAAGTGGAGGGCACTGTTTACACTTCCCAGCCTCAATGAGGTTTCTGCAGCTCATTGTGGTATTTATTTCTGTATTAATTGCTCATGCACAAAAGCTTGTGGTGGTGTGCAAAATGCTAATGATGGATCCTAATGACTGTGCAACCTCCCTCTCCTCCTCTGGTCGGTGCTTTATTGATGCATTCATTAAACTGTCTGAGCAGCAAGGCTGGATGCACGTACCAAAATATTTCCTTTTCATCGGAGAAAAATACCAGACCCTGAGAGAAATTGGTGGTTGGAAGATGCCAGACAGTTGTCTCTGAAGGATGAATAAAGCTACTCTGAATAATCATGTAAGACCTGACAGTCAGAGTGAGAGGCTGTGCCTCACAGCAAGAGGGAGGCGGTGGTAGGATGTTAAAAGACAATTTTTGTGATTTTGAGAAACTTGTCTGGAAATGGGTCCTGGTCTTATAGGGATGCTGGGAGATAATCACACGGACATGGAGCACACTGTGTTTGAGGGAAGATGCACATGGAAAAATCCAGTGGGTTAGATGTTTCTGTGTAATTGTAAAGGGCTGCTACACACATAGAATTGATCCTGGAGTGCGTCACTCAGGAGAGTCCCCCCTTTGCCTCAGGGTGGAGACACTGGCAATACCAGCTTTTATTAGAATTTCCAAGAAATTCTCCCTCGAGTATCTTGAGAGGAAAGTGATGAGGAAAGCCTGTGGGCAGCTTTTGGTGCATCCTTGTCAGTGGTAGAGTTTTCTATCAAGAGGAATTTCAGAGCTCCTCACAATGGAAGTACCATAACCTCCACATGCCAAAGGAGAAATCAAGGCACAAAGGTATTCAGGAGATGAGAAAGAGGCTTGGTGTCCCAAGACTTTGGTGGTTTGTCAACTAAAACAGTGTTGACTTTAAACAGTGTCTTGCTGTTATTCCACCTTTCTTTCTCCATTCCAAGGAAGGACAGGGGAGAAGGCAGTGGTGTCAGACCATCTTTGTCAGTGTCACAAAACACACACTTACAGAACAACATTCATAACATTATAAAATAACAGTATTTTTTCTATTCCTAATCTGAGTTTATGCAAGAGCTCTGTAGAAATAATTGATTAGGTTTCAATTTATACTCAGGATGGTAACTGACATGGTGGCTAATGTGTTCATTGATATCTAATTTGGTGTGGCTAATTTCCTCAATGCCAGCTAAATGCCTGGGTATTTCTTATCACATTAAAGTATTATCTGAATCTTGTTGCACATGTCTTCAGTGTTTCTGTAGCCATGACTCAATTACATGGCAACTGAGTTTATACCTTGGTATGGAAGGATTGCTCCTCAGATGGTTTCCTCAGATAAACAATAGATAATTGCCAGGCTCCTACTTTAATTAATGTAAATTACAAGATTATTTGAATATCTTGGGTCCAGCCTTGGTAAGACACAGATCACTTCTCCAGTGAGCTCCCACAGTGCCCACTGAAGTCAATCCAGTCCATCAGTGCAGGTTTTCACCCAGCTCTACAGAAATTAGGAGTTTTGCATAGGAAAATAATGTCCCTCAGCATGAGGAAATGACACACACATAATGATATTTAAAATTTTTCTCCTTGTGGCAAGAATTCCCTACCCTCAACCCTCAGAGGCCCTGCAACACAATCCTGCACTGTGTGACCTACTTGAAGCAAGTGAGAGTCAATATCTCTTAACTTCCCTCTCTTCTGTAAGTCAATACCTTGTCTTTAAAGCAATTGTTTCCCTCTCCCTCTGCACAGCTCATGATCAGAGGAAAAAGGGAATTTTCTCACCTCCATCCCTTGGTGCTTTTTCCCATTAATGCAGCCAAGTGAGTGGTGGTTTGCAAAAACACCCAGGAAAGGCAGAGAAGCAGGAAGGGGACATGGAGGGAACTTCTGGGTAAACAAATCTGGTTTTCTGGTAGGGTGCAGAAAGCTTGTGTCAGAATTCAGCTCTAGGTGTGTGGTACAGCCTTGTGAGCAGAGAGAAGAGAATGCTCATGGAGTCAGAAAAGCTGGAAAAAATCATGAGTGATCCTTCAAGATACCTAAATAATGTTTTGTGACTGAAGTGAAATGCTCTCATTAGGCCCTCTGGAGGAGAATTTGACATTTTCTGTGCCACCTGCAATATTAAAAGAAAATGCTGCTGGCTTTTGCATTCTCTCCTGAAAGACACAGGGGCTGACAGAAATGTAATTAAATTACCTGCAGCATTCATCTGTTGTCATAGCAGCGCTCACAATTAATATAACAATAATTTCATCTGTAGCTTAGCTTAATGCAGTTTTGCCTAGACCAGCCAGAAAACAGCTTTCTATTCCACATCTGACAGAGTTCAGGGGTTTCCATTTCAGTTCCACCAACAATGGTCTAGAGTGGGGTAAAATCACAGATTTGCTACACTCCTCCAACATCAGACAGCACTCACGACCTGTGGGTGATCTCATGTCATTCAGGAGGTCAGATTGGAGGATTATATTTTCTTCTACCCTTAAAAATCTTAGAATCACTGCATCAGTTTATCTGCAAGTAACAGAAGCACAGTGAAGTGTTCTTCCCATGTCTATGAAGTCCACCAAGCAGCTCTGGCTGTGCTCTGAACACCTGCCCTTCATTTCCCTGGAGGTGTGTTTCAGGTTGGGTATGTGGAGCACGGTGAGGACACAGCAGTTTTGGCACTGATGTAGGGCACAGCAGGCAGGATGGAATTAATATCTTTTTTGGTTTGGTTTGTTTTGTTTAAACTGAGACATTATTGATGAAATCAGGTGGCTCCAGGCACCTCCTGACTCTCCTTTGCTAAATGGGATGAGCTCCCTGGCTCAGTTCAGTTCCCTGCAGGGAAGGGATCCCAATCACTGTGCTCAGGGGTGAGGGGACAGCAAACTGTCTCTGTCAAAGGCTAAAGGATTAAATTAGCCTGAACATCTGGATAATGTCTGATACCTAAAGATAGATCATCCATTAAGTCCAAGAAAAGGCAACAGGCTACTCCTAATTTCCTTGACTTACCCTTCTTTGGATATGAGGGAGTTTGTCATTGATGTATCACTGTAAGAATTTTCAGAAAACCTTGCTTTACTTGCTGATTTGCAATTTTATTTTATTTTTGCTGCTGTTTATCTACTATTTTCTTCCAGGAATGACTTCCATTACCACCTTTCTCAATTAAACAGTCCCACAATTTAGGTATGTAGCAGTAATATTTCAAGAGAACAATTAAAAACAAGCCAAGAGGAGAGGAATATGATGAGACATACAACATCTGCAACAAATATGTGGCTCCACCCAATCCACCTGGGAAATATCTCCTTCTTTTTGCTTCTATCCATTCCATTTTTGTTTGGGGAGGTTTAGGGAGCCAAGGCTCATCCTGCAATGACTTGTTTTTATCTCACATATCCAGGTATGTACAAGTTGAAGAGTTTTAAATGCCGTGTGAAAAAAGGGTAACTTGTGCATGGCCAAGATAAGGTGATGTGTGAGCTGAGGCTTGCCTGAGCCTGGTGTGTGGAATATTCCTCCTCCAGGCAGGCTCTGCTCAGAGCAGGGGAGTTTTCTCCCTCTGAGCAACTGCGCATAATGACCTTCCCAGGCTGAACAGGAGTTGCTGCAAATTGCTTATGTGTTGTCATTTTACCTTTTCCTGTATGAACAGACCTAATAACACAGCCACGTGCACAGTACCTCACCTCTGATGCTCTCAAATGCTTTACCCAGGTGCATAAATAGCATTTATTCCTGTTTTACAGATGACTTAAGAGGGATGGTAGTAGCAGGAGAGCCAAATGTCACTCAGCAAGGGTGAGATGTGCCTTTGCCATGCTGGGTCATGCCAAGCAGAACTGTCTGAGATTTTGGTGAGTTTCAAATAAATATCAAAGGCAGGTCTTGCTGAGTGGCCACCAGTCAGTGCCTGCTGTGAAACCCAACCCCTGATACATGGCCACCAAGCTCTGGAGTCAAAGATTTGCTCTGAGTTGCAATGCAGGGGTAGAAATACTTTAAAAATATCAAGGAGCTCACCCATGATGGCCTGGCTCACCTAGAGACAACTGATTTTCCTGTGATTCACACGTCCTTTTGAAAAAGCTAGTTTTTCCTTTGGAGAATATTGCAAATCAATTAAATCAATTAAATTTGACTCAAGCCACCCACCCCTGTGAGGCACCAGCAGCAGGTTTGTCCCACAGCTCTCAGTGGCCTGGGTCTCCCTGGGTTGGAACAATTCTGCCTTTGCTACGTCAGAGAATGTGGGGAAATGATGGGACCAGCTGCCCACATCTCCTCCCCAGCCCCAGGAATCCTTGCCTGATGGGTTTATAAACTGTTAGGGAGCACTGGAAATGCTCCATGTTTCAGAGTTCAACCAGGGATGCAGCTGCTGAAAACCAAGACCTGAGAAAGGATTGATGCCACCAGAATTTCTGATCTGACACAAAAACGAGGTTGGTTGTGAAGGACTAAATTGAAGGCACAGTTTTAATGATCCAGCAGTAAATATGCTGAAGGTCATGGGACATCACAAGTTAATAAACTCAACTGGATAATTTAATTCAGCACAAAGAACCCGCCTGTGTGCACTGAATAAAATGTAAGAGTTTGACATGATGAGATGGAAAAGCTTTGTTATCCTCTTGTCTTGCCAGGATTTGCTTCAATTACGCCAAGGAATGTTACTTCATTCTTGCCCTAATAACACTGTAGAGGAAATTAAATTACTCATATATAACAAAAGTGAACTGATTTTGACATCTCTCCTAGGCAAACCTCCCTCTGTATTAGCTCCTAAGCACATTCTCCCTCACTTAAGGTCTCATGCATATTTATGATTATCACTCATAGTAAATATAAGCACTTTGTGAGAACGCAAATTAACTGCGGGATGTAATGGAGGTTGCCAAGGGTGTTTTTTATTGTTGACTGTGACATGAAGTCTACAATATGGGTACAATGATGGATGGATCATGAGGCATGGAGAAATAATCCCATCACAGGGTGCTCTGACATCAGAAACCACAACAGCAAAACCAGTGCCACCCCAACCTCAGGCTGCTTCCACGGGGCTTTTATTCCATTTAATTTTAAAAGGAGCTCTGGTTTAGCTCGAAATTTTTTCTTTATATTTTTATAACTCATCGATTAGTGAAAATAATTAAAGGTTGTAGAGCTAAGAAGGAATTAATTTCATTTTTAAGGCTGACAAATCTTAGCCTTTAGTTTTAGCTGGATTAATAATGGTGGGTTGTCTCTGTTGCAATGACTCTTTCGTAGAGTTTGATTGCTTTTTCATTACATTAGCTAGGTGGCTTTTGGAAAGATTTTATACAGTAAATTTGGCCTCCAGAAATAAACCTCACAACCTTGAAACTAAGGTTGAACCCTGTAAGGCAGAGACCATTGCATCAGTGGCTGGCTCTTGCAGGCTTTCATTAGGAGGAAGCCAGGACATCCTGAACAATACAGCATTTAGAACAATAGGGCCTTATTTAAAAAAACATTATTTCTCCCAGCCTGTTCCAAATGCAGCTCTCAACATTTGTCCTCCCAGCCTCTTATCTGATCTTTTATTGGGCTCCATCCCCCAGCCCAGCAGCATCACCCTGTCTGGAACCTGCCCATGCCAAGGACTCTGCCAGGAGTGGGTTCCCTTTGGAGGTGGATGCAGGTGGATTTCATCTCCCACAATCTGATGTCCTGATAAGCGAGAGCCTTCTTTGAGATGGACATTCCTGCAGTTTTTTCCGTAACTTCTATCTCGAGCCTCAGGCTCTTCTTATGAAGTTGGGGTGGAGTTTTAAGGGGCATTACTGGGTTTTTTGTTTCAAACTCAGTAACAGAGCAAAGACCTTGTGCAGAGCAGGAAAGAGGCCAGTGGGAGCAACTCTGCCTGCCTTCCCCTAAGGATGTCTGCCTGAGGGAGGCAGAGACAAGTCCTCTTTAGGCCATGATGAATGTCCCCATGCACAGGAATACACTGCTGCTGTCAGGGGTGTCACCCTTGCAGAGGAACAGATCCGAGCAGGCAGCACAAATACTGCAGGCACAGGAGGAAGGAGAGCTCAGCTTCCCCTGAAAATGGCAGCATCTGCTCCATCCATGAGAAAAAACAGGAGAAAAATGGTGACAGATGGGCTGGATTAAGTGTGAGCTGTCCTTGCTGCAGTTGAGCATCCCAGGCCCCAGTGCTGAGCACATCACACAGGTCAGTGCTCCTGGGCCAACAATTCCATGTGGAGCAAGGTGGGATCAGCACAGGCAGCAGAGCTGGGGCACCCTGCTGCACCCAGAGCACTGCTCATGCCAGGAGCAAATCCGCCTCCAAATAAGAATTCCAAATGCCAAGGGTTATATTAGACAGTTAACACAAATAAATGAAATAGAGGAACTAATAGAGAGTGGAATTTCTTCTTAATTTGCCCATCATCACTTTTGTTTCTGAAGCAAAATGAGGCTGGCACAGAAATGATGGGAAACACAGCATTGAAATGACACTTACAGCATCCCAGAGGACCATTCAAAGCAACAAAAAAACCTGGTGATGTCCTTAAACACCACAGATGGTTTCTTCAAGGTGAATAATTTTATTGTTTATTGCCTGCTCTGTGTACTGCAAGGAATGACATTTAAGAAAGTGCTCAAAGATGGTTTTTTCAAGGCACAAAGCAAACATTTAGGAGCCAAATTATCCATACCAGTGACTGTGTCATCTCCAGAGCTTGGAGCTTGGCTTAGAGGCACATAATAGATTTGGGACAGTGAACTCTTAGAAAGCGTGGAACACAGGTCAGATTTGTGTTTCTGCAAAAATATAAAAACCTTGGAACTGGAATGCTTTTCTATGGCATGTGAAAATACACCCTGTGAGGGGGAAAAGTGCTCTCATCAAAGCAGGTGATATTAGGAAGCTTTTATTATACAACTTTTTCAATTTTTTCAGAGAATTAAATACCATTCACAAGCTCTCCTTTTACAAGATATTTCAAAGCTCCCAGATCTGACCAAAAAGAGATTATATACTTCAGTCATATTTGGAAAGTGTCCTTAAGCCCCCTGTAAGCTTGTGTTCAAATTTCATCAGTAGTGAAGATTTTAATACATTTCTGTTTGGCCAAAAAATTCCATCTCATTTTCAGGGTTGGACTGTTTGGGGTTTTTTCATTTTTCCTCTTCATATTCATATTCTCCCTTCAATTCCTGCCCCAACAGGTATCTGTCACTTCTCCAGGGGATATTAACACCAAATAGAAATTCAAGTGTGACCTTTTCCACGGGTAAAAAATTTATTGCTCATTAGAGCAAACTGGTTTGAGACTGCACCTCTCTGGTGCTCAGCCCAAAGCTTTCTGCTGTCATGGCTCTGACCATTTGTTCTGATTCCATCAGATTTGAAGCCTGTAAAGCAAGAACATGTCTTGTGAGGGAAAAAAAACCCACATTCTCTGAAGGCAGAAGAAAGAAAATATCTGTTTATAACCCTTTTGTTTGGCTTTGGGTTTTTTTTCTTTTTTTAGTTACTTGTGGAAGGATGGTGAAAAGGTCACAGCAGAATTACAGGAGAAAGGTGTCCATAGATCAGCTGTGCAAGCTGCTTTCAAAGCAACTTTTTGGGACAAAAAGATAAAACATAATCAAAGCAACAACTCCTTTTCTTTTACCTGAAAGGCTGTGTAAAATTTCAGCCTTTAGAAGGATTGAGGGAGAGGCAGCCCTCTGGACCAGGCAGAGCATCACTCATCAGCCACCTGTGACAGCTCCAAACTCCTCACCTGTGAGGAAGGAGAGATGCACCTTGGCAGAGTGTGTTCTTTGTTACATTTGGAGATTGTTTTTTTATAAAAAATTAGCCCTTTTTGTTTTTCCAACACAAAAAGAGAGCTTCTCTTGCAGCTGAAAGCCTGGGGCAAATAAATATCCATGGGGTCAGAGAAATCTGTGAGTTGTTAAATGAAGAAGCAGCAGCAGGAAGGCAGAGAAGATTTATGTGGGCTTTGGGGGTGTTGTTTTCATTTTTGCTCTCTGTGCAGGCCTGGAGTTGAGGATTGGCAGCTGGGAATGAGTCAAGCAGAAGCCAGCCCTGTACAGATTGCTGGTGAAAATTAGTTGGGGAAACACTGTTCAATCCAATAAGCAGACACACAAAACCTAAAGCAGAGGCATCTCACCACAAGAGTTATGTGCAAATTAAAACAGTGAAGAGAGGGAACTTCAGGCTCAAAGTCAAGAGGCACTGTCAGGAATGGCTGGATTTCCTGGAAGCAGCCAGAGCCAGGATCACTGGGCTCCTGCTGGGAGGGCAGGCTTGGAACTTCCTTCAGATCAGGATTGTCCTGCCCTGGCACTCAGCAGAGTGTAGAGTGTATGACCAAACCTGCCAGGACATGTCTGATTATGTGGTTGGGCTTTTTCTTCTTTAATGTAAATTTCATTTAGCAGTGAGAAAGAAAGGAGATGGGAACAGTGGTTAGAAATATAAAAATGTCAGAGAGAAAAAACTTCTTTCACATAATAAGAAGCTGTTCCAACTAGGACTTGTAGGATAATTAAGGATAAGAAGATTTTGGGTTGTGAGTGTGACTGCTGTGATTGAACAGGCTGCAGAAAAAGTAGCCACAGAAGATAGTGAAATCCCTCTGGATTATTGTGGAATAGTGTGATAGTGCTCTCTTCTATCTCTCTCCTGTACTTGGGCTCCCTTATCACAGGGGAGGGAAGGCAGCAGCTTTCCTTCACAGATCATCTTTCAGATTTAGATGCTGGTCCTTACAGAACTGCCAAGCCAGAGTTCCCTTCATCTGAGGATGGGCAGCCTGCAAAAGCAAATGTTGCCTTTTACCTTCTTTAAACCCTTAAAGCCATTTTCCTAATTGATTGCAACCGTTGTAATGTGGTAGTTTTAACACTGTGAATAAAGATTACATATGATTAGATAAGCAGTTTAAAAGCTCAGAGAGCTGAACAGCAGCATTTATTAATTATGCTCACTCATTTATCTTTGTGCTTTACTTACAATACAGTCCCTGAGACCTTAATAAAACTGAACCACAAAGAAAAGCTCATTACTTGGAAAAAAAAATGTACATCCCACTTTTAATGAGTTCAGTTTCTGTGGCCCTGCACAAAGGGCTCTTGCTGTGACCCAGGTGTGGGGCCAAGACCTGACTGCAGGGCAGAGCCCCTCTGTAGGCAGCATTGTCCCCTCCAAAGCATCCCCTTAGAGAGAATCACAGGCACAACTGCATAGTTTGAACTGGTAATTTGAATCATTAAAGCTGTTTATTTATTTTTTTTTTTAATATCTGCTAGTCTCAAAACTCTAAAAACCACCAGTCTAAGCAGAAGCAGGGTGGTCTGCCTTCAAATCCAGGGCTAAATCTTCATGTCCTTCCTCTGTTTGAAGGAAAGGGTGAGGGTTTATGCTTTGGTCTGTTCCCCTGGCTGATAAGAGATCACACTGAACTGTAGAGAAGGTTTTAGCCTTGTGTATACATATTTTTAAAGAAGTGGCAAATTAAAAGTAATGACTCGGGCGTTTTGTGTTTGCTCTTTCTCCTGGCCATAATAAATCTTTACACAGAAATGCTGCAAGTATTAAATCACTCCAGAGCAACTTGTCCTTGTTCCTCACCGCAGACACAATAGGATTTTAATAAACAATATCTTTGATTAGGTTCAGCAGGAAAGCCAAGGATAACCAGGTATTTGTATCTGTCAGGGATTCAGCAAGAATCCTTGTAATTCACCTTGACTTGCAAAAGCTTTTGCAGTGACATGCAAGACTTGATAATGGGTTTTGGGTGTTGGGGAGAGGGGGATTCTCAAATACAGGGAGACACCATGTACAGCAGTACCATCCTCTTTGGAAAAAAAATATCTCTCTGAAATATAATGCTTTTGCCTGGGTAGAGAATATAATGATAATAAATGCTTATTTTGATAAATGGAGTCATGTTCCTCAAAGAAGCAGCAACTCACCAAAAAAAAATAACCGAGGAGAATGAGGCTGAACTGGCTTGATGAACAGTAATGATATATAGCCACCAATACAGATTTGCAAAATGGACTTTGACTTAATTTTAAAGTTGCTTAATATTCTTGTGATAGCTATAATAGGCTCCAAGACAGACTTTACACCGCTTTAAACATGTTGTTATTTATGTTCCAGCCAGAGTGAAAAGGGATGGAATATGTGGCCAGCACTTAAAATTAAATAAATGCCCAAAATGAAAGTGGGCAAAGAAAACTGAGAGCTTTTGTTTCAGAATAATGACCGTCCCAATGGGATAATTAATTTCCCTTAGAGCAGCTTGTTATTTTTCAAAGATATTATACTTATGCAGATTTAACTGTAGAAACATCATATTGTTGTAATTTCTCCAGTGTGATGCAGCTCTAATTACTCACTGCTCAGAGCATGAAAAGGAAATGAAAGATGAGCAGCAAGTTAATTTTTATTTTAAAAACAAAGAAGATAATCTTTAAAAGAGGAAAAACAGCCTGTTGTGTATCAGGCTGGGAGCATGGATACATTTCATGGAAAGAGGAGCTGCAGTATTTCTGGATTTTCCTAGGAGGATGTTGCCAGAGGTGAGCCACAGCCTGGAAGGAGCTCGAGGTTATTTACAGCAGTGACAGCAGGATGAAAGCAGCACACCCTGAAGAACACCCCAGCAAGGGCAGGAGCTGGAGCTCTGTGCTTCTGTCACCTGTTCCTTTGGATTTACCCTTAATCTGGCTGTACCCATTAGCTGTGACAAATCTTCCCCAAAACTAAGGATGCCGTGGTGCCTTTAGGGATGTTTGGCTTGGAGCTGCTGGATCAAACGAGCTCCCAGGGCACATCTCTCAGGCACTCAGACAGAAACCCCTGTGCACAGGCTGCTCTTTCTCTGTCATGACCCTGCTTTGTGTCTGGGGCTTATGCTCTACCCTTTCAGTCATCCAATCATTTGTCCCAGGCTAAGAAAGACATTTTCTGCCTCATTTTTCCTTGCCTTTCCAAGGCCTTCTGCAGCACTGTGTTGAGTGCTGTTGGTCCCTGCAGACCTTCAAAGCTCCTGATCCCTCTGAGGGTTGGAGCAAAGTGCTCAATGCAAACAAACCCTGGAGAGCTTCAGTACACCTGGTGAATAAGAGATCCTGATGTAGCAGCAAAGGAGCAGAGATTTGAAGAGGTGCCTCCCCCAACAACCAAAGCAACATGAGCTGCAAACACCTCCTGCTCCTGAAATCTAAATTCTGAGTTTGGGAGGGGCTGAAAAAAACTTCTATGTCCACCTTATTTTTTTTATTTATTTCTTTTGTAAACAAACTCCTTTTCTGTAGCTGACCCTTTGTTATTGCACAGTGAAGTTGAGAGCTGCCAGGCTGCCATCTCAGTGCCATGCAGAGCTGGCAGTGCAGCTGGCACACCAGATACTCCTGTGGTTGTCGTGGTCACTTGGATGCTTGTGAGCCAAGATTACCCCAGCACACGTCAGCAAGATCACAGGGGAGCAAAGGCTGCACTGCCCTGCCCTGCCAGCTGATCAGAATGAAGCCTCAGATAAAATCTAAATAAATAAATAAGAAAACACTTCATAAAGGAGACAGAGCACACAGGTTGCCTGTGGGACAGGATAATGTTATAGAGTGATGAGACAGGGGCATGCAGGCACAAATAAAAGCTGTGTCTTTGCCTTGCCTTCCCACCTCTCAAACCAGTTTAGATATCTCTTTTCCAGCTAGAGGATTACTTAGCACAGGCCCCAGAGTGCCTCATTGGCCCTGTTAAGTGACAGGCACATCTGAACTGAAATGCAATTCTGCATTTCTCCCTGGCTCCTGCGCAGACCCCGACAGTGTGACCTGCTCCTGCAGCCTCCACACTGCTGCCAGCACCAGCCTCACCACAGCCCCTGCCCATCCCTCACTGAACCAAAGCTGTGCCAGGACACTTCCATGGGGAGGGGAAAAAAAAAAAAAAAAAAAACAACAACAGGCAAACTGGTTCTTTCTTCCCAGCTGTTTGGAGGAACCTGCTCACAGTAGGATGCCGAGTGCTCATGTTGACAGCACCTGTCTGGAGTGCAGGGCATGAAATGGGGCACAGCCACAGCATGGGCAGGAATTAAACATAAATTGAATGCCATGATTCAATTCTCACCCAACAAAGGTTGTAACAAAGGCAGGAAAAGGAATTCCTTGACTCAGTTGTCATGACAATACTCTTGAAAAATATCTGCCACAGGACCAAGCCTGACTGCCTCTGTGTGAGTGCTCCTCTCCCCATGAATGCAGCACTCACTCTCTTCCAGACCAGTTCCAGGATGGAACAATTACACTCATCTGCTGCATGTGGAGGCAGCAGATACCAATGGTGCAGTGTGTAATGCAGTTGCTATAATTAGCTTGTGAAATGAGCACTGCATGGGGAACTCCTCAAGCCATATCATTATGGAGAGAATGGGATAATTGCAGTGTGGTTGCATTGTATTTATTTTTTATTCACATTTTTCATTCATTGCTAATAATCTTGTTAAATAGTGACAAGTACAAATGTCCATAGCAGAAAAATTAAATGCAGATGCTAGTGCCATGCTTAAGAAAAAAACCACCAGCAACAACACCCCAGTGTGCTGTATATATTTTTTTTTGTTACTTCTGCTTCTATGCTGGGCTTTGGACTTACACTCCAAGGATAAAACAGCAGCATTTCCTTGGAAAATTATCTTTGATTAGAATAAGATTATCCTTTTGGTCTTATTCTTAATATATATTACATTATTGTATATTATATTGATATTTACATTTGTTATTATATTATATTATGTTGTCATTTATTATATGCACTACACCTCTATATAAATATCACCAATGTATTGTTATATATAAATACTACATATTTTTACTTAATATATTGTATATATAAATTTTATGTATATAATAAAGGGAAAGAGGGGGAAAAATAAAGAAACTAGGTGTCTCTGCTGTTCCACAGCAACTTAATTTTAAGAGAAATTTAAGAGCTAACTAGGCAGCAAAGGGAAAAAGATACACACTTTCATCCATGAGCTAATATACTTCCCCTCACTGACTCTTTAGCAAATATTTTACTAATATCTCTTCCAAATTACTAATAAATTTCACTGCTTTTTAGCTCTAACTGGAATATTCCTTTCTGAAAACAAATAGAAGGAGGGAAAGAAAAAGTGAAAGGGTTCTGCGGGGTGATGGACAGCTCATCCCAGAAAGAACAGGAATGAGGAACCTCCAAGAGCAGAGCATAGCCCAAAGTGTGCAGCAGGTACATTTTCTCCCTGGATCAGCATTTCAAGGGCAAAACGAGGTAGAAAACCTCACTCAGTTCAGTTCTGCAAGCACAAGTGAAGTTAAACTGAGGCAAAGCAGCAGCTGTAACATACAGACCCCCACATGATGCTCCAAACAGTCCATTATCCTTCTCAACAGATGCCCTTGCCCCTTCCCCTGCTCCATGAGCTGCTTTATACCCACCCAGAGCCACCTTCCCCTGTGTCACCTCACCCAGCAAACCAACAAATGGCTTTGGAGCAGGGGAGGATCCACCTGAACCCCAGAGCCCCTCTGCCCTGAGCTCCTCTGTGCCAGCAGGGGCTGCCTCACTGCTCAGACCCTCAGCACTGGGACGGTTTAATTCTGCCCTGCTCTTCCTCCTCCTCTGCTCACACAGGAATAACCCCCTCAGCCACGAGGGAGGAGCAATATCAACCACTCCTGGATCCCACCAAAGTGCAGGGAGAAGTGAGGGTGCCAGACCCAGTGTCTGCACTTCCCCTGCTCACCCTCCCTTCTGCTGTAAGGGCTGGCACAACCACTGTTTGTGGGAATTCCAGGCACAGAAAACTCTCAAAATCTTGTGCATGCAGGCTCAAACACAGAAATGAATTCAGGGTTTGACTAAAGGCCTTGGAAAAGGCTTCCATCTTTAGAGACCATAAGCAAGAATGTGGGTTTGTAATATAGATCGAGACATATTAAGCTAAGTAGTGGAGGGTTTTAAAGTTTTAATATTAAGATATAGAAGTAGTTATAAAGATAATAAAAAGTTTAGGGTGTAGTTCTGTAAGTTTGTGTGTCATTAGATGGTTTAATAAAAAGGTCTTCATTGCAGCAAGACGTGATACAAATTAATTAGGGATTGGTGGAAAAGTAAAAACATTCTTTGTGGCAGTAGTTTATTGGCTAATTAACCTTTAAGAGACCTTGTAACCTGTGGTGTTGTGAGCACTGACCACGAACTCCTGGTGTATGAGGTGAACATGTTCTCACCCTACATGAGACTGTAGAAGAAGAGCAAAAAATCATGTTTTAAGATATTTCCCAGTGGTTCCATCTCCCATAATATCCCAATAACGGTTACTATCATCATTATTATTATCATTATTATTATTATTATTATTGATCATAATAACTGCTGGGCAAGGCATTATGCATGGATGCAGGGCATCACTGCACATAGCAAATATCTGGGCTACATGGAAAACTTCTGAATGAAGCAGATGAATTTCTGTTTGCCCTGGACTAGAATGAAGCAACTTTTGGATAAAGCAAATGGGAAATGCAAGCAGCAGGACACCACACTTTTTCTGTCTCAAAATCCAGAGAGCCACTTAATTCCTGCTTAAGCCAGACCCACTCCCTGATGGTTTTCAGCAGTGTGCTTTGGAGATAAGACCAGATAGCACCTCAGATGAGCCCAAAATATCCCATGCAGTAAGCTGAAAGTTCAAAACAAAAATCAAACTGAAAACTAAACAAACAAACAAACAAACAAAAAATTTTTTAAAAATCTTACCCTTATGTCAGATGAGCTGAAACAACCTAGAGGAGAAATGATATCATGCAGTAGCAGTGTTGGGCTCTGGGAGGATGTTCTCATGGTTTGGCAATACTCCCAGGGTTTCTTTCCTCGCTACAAATGAGCTGGCAAGAGCAGTAAACGAGAAAAAAAAAAAAAAAAAAACAACTTTGCTTCAAATCTAACCAGGACAGGGTTAATGTGGCAATACTTTCCAAAGATACAGGAAAAAAAACATCCACCAGGCTACAACAGATTATGAATTTTGCTCCAAGAAACCTCTGGTTTTACTAAGCGCAAATTACAGGACACTGGGTGCTGACCTGCTCCTCCTCAAGGTCCTCATTCCATCCTCTCTGCCACCTGGGCTGGAGTGCTCAGAGAGGGCTGCAGCTCTTGGGCACTCACTGGCAGCTCAGGCTCTCAGAAAAGCACAGCTGCATTAAATGGTTTGTGTTGCAGCTGAAAGGCAGCCCCAGCACAGCTCTGCTCAGGGCAGCTCCTGGCCCAAATCCCTGCCCAGGGACAGTGACAGCTGGGTTGGGAAAGATGGGACGGGAAGGGCTTACGGATATGATTGCCTGGTAAGAAATACTGGAGATGTAAAACCTGTGAGTGAAATAGAAATGAAGGCCAGCTTTGAGATGGGATCATGGCAGGCAGGAAGAGGGGATTAGGTGGAGATAGGCTGAGAGATAGAAAACAAAAGGACCCAAGGATGTAGCCCCTTTCCACCCTGCCAAGGCATCAGGGAAAAAGTAGATAAGAAAAGTAGTCTTTAGAGTTTAGAATATAGGATGATATGGTAATATAGCAGTTCTCATAGGCTGCATGCAAAGTCTGTAGGTTTTGTATCTTGTGCCAGTTGATCCCTGTAAATTAGAATATTCAACACAAAAGGAGATATAATGTATTGTAACAAGGTCCTCACTCGCTCTTACCGCTCTCACCCTTGCCCTCTTACCTGCCTTAGCTCCTTTAGCTCCCTTACCTCCCTTACCCCTGCTATCTCCCTTACCTCATACCCTCTCTCTCTCCGTCTCTCATTGGGGCTTCTCTCCAGCCCAGGCTGGTGGCTGAAGGCAAAGCCCTTTCTACCCACAACCCTTGGAATAAAACCACGTGTTTCTAGAATATCTCAGTTCTGCAGAGTTCCTTCTCCCTGCCATCCACGGATGTTCCCACAATCTGGTGCCCAACACAGGGCAAGAACCAGGCACAAGCTGCTGCTGCAGCTCCAACATGACATATTTGGCAGCCATGTGGGCTGGAGAAGAGCCCAAGGGACACTTGGGATCACAGCTGGCACATGCCATCACACCAGCCTTAGCCAGGCCCTGCCCAAAGTCACCAGCATGAGCTGGCCCAGGGCAGCACCACTGATATTGAAAGGACACAATTCATTAATTGAGCCCTCCTGACGTCCTGCAGTCCTTGCTGGTGACCTGAGGTGACCCAAGGCCACCTCTGCCAGCTCAGGGAATTTGTCATCAGAGTGGTGCAATGTGACCCACAAATGGTGGTCAGGGAAAGCAGATTCCTGCAAGGCTGCAATTTGCTGGTCATCAAATAGGTGTGGATGGCTTGGCAGATCCAAAATTACAGTGCAAGTAGGAGTACAGGGGAAATTATTATTGTCAGGATTTTATGGAGAAAATAACCATGTAGAATGTATTTTAAGGTGGTGGTTTAGACAGGAGCATGATAGCATCGTAAACCATAAGAGGAAAACTTGAGGCATTTAAAAACATCAGAGGAAAACGAGAGTGAATTACTACTGCCTCTTCTTTCCTAGTTATTTGTTGTCTTAAATGAAATGTGTGTGCCTGAGAGTGCATTTGTAAATATATTTCCCTTTTTTTCCTCCTCAGATAGATTTTACAAATGGAAGAGCTCACAGTGCTGCTGTATTAAGGAGTAAAAATAAAGATCTGTGAGTGTTTACAAGCTCCAGTCAGAGAGAACAGGTAAATAACTGCATCCCTCCAGAAGATGAAGGATGCCATCAGACCATCTGACTGCAACCACCAGAGCCAGCAAACTTCCTTTGGAAGCCTCCCAGAGCACTGCCAGAGCAGGCACACATCCCTGTAAGTAGGTTTGATTTATTATAGGACCTTCTCAGGGCTCCTTTGTGCATCA
Organism: Sterrhoptilus dennistouni; assembly: GCA_013397095.1. Taxonomy (NCBI): domain Eukaryota; kingdom Metazoa; phylum Chordata; class Aves; order Passeriformes; family Zosteropidae; genus Sterrhoptilus; species Sterrhoptilus dennistouni. Next base: position 480,650 of record VWZU01002302.1, on the reverse strand, counting down.
GCACTGCCCCTGGAGCGAGGGGCAGGCTCCAGGTTAGAGATCAGGGCATGCAGGGAGGTCAGGATACACCAAAATGTTTCTGGTGCTTCTGTGGAGCAATCCAGATCCTCAGGGATTTATGCAGAGCCTGAGTTTCACCCTCAGTTGCACTGCCCTGTGCCATCCCACACAGGGGTGGCACTGCACAAGGAGTTCCTACAAAGTGGAACAGGGCTGTGAGACATTCACCCACGAGTATTTCAGCCTGTGCTCCCCAGAGCCAGCGTGGGTGACACTCCATATGTCTTCCATTTATCATAAATGAAAGTCATTAACAAATGTCCTTCAGAAAGGAACTGGATGTCAGCATCTCCCAAGCCTTGTTAACCAGACTCACACTGTGCCAAGGATTTCTAAAGGGGAGCAGAAGGTCTGACTGCGTGGAGAAAGGCAGTGGGATGGGAAACACCTCATCTTCCCAAGGTGGGAGGCTGGAAGGTGGCAGAACAGCTTATTTTGGGAGCTGTTTGTTTGCTGAGCTCTCAGCTCTGCCTACTGGCATATCACTGAAAGCTTGTGTCTGATAAAAGAAGACAGGGATGAAAAGCTAAAACATATTTAGGCAACTTTCTATGAAGGATTTTCTCTCTTTTTTCAAAAATATAGTCAGGATCTGCTCTGTTTTGAGACTCTACCCCAACATTTCCACTGCAAATCACCAAGCAAGTGGGAAGCTGATGAATGAAGTGCCTGGTTGACACAGAGAGGCACGAAGTGATGTCACCCTTCAGGGAACTCCCACAGCTTTCCAAGTTATCCTTCCCAAATTTCAACTTTGTAACTTTTGGAAGTTTTGAATTACAGAATACTGCCTCCCAGTGCAGGATAGGAGGACAAGGCAGAGCTGGGCATCCCCCAAGGCTGTGAAGATCTGTCCCTCGTGGATGAGTTGGATGTGCAGAATGCTCTGCATGTCCCAGCAGGCTGTGGCTGAGTGAGTGGCTGTGTCAGGCTGTGGGCAGCCAAAGCCTCAGAGGGTGAGGCTAAAAAAGGCTGCAAAGCCCCCCAAATCCAGCTCACCATCCTCCTCCTCTTCTGCCCCCTGGAAAATCCACTGCTCATGGGCTCTACCAGGCACTGAGCAGCTTTCATCATGCAGTCCCTTTCAGACTCACAAGCAAACCCCACTGACACTTTGTGGGCTGCCTGTGGCATGTGTCACACGTCAGTAAATGCAGCACAGCTCAGTGCAGGCACAGTCTGAGAGCAGGCGTTTCTAGGTGTGAGAAATAGTTTCTTTCCAGTGAGCAGTTTCACAGGTGGTGTAAACCTGCCTGGATACAGATTTCAGTGGGACAGTGCAGTTTTCTATAATTTAAATTTCTGTCCCAGACTACTTAGGAAGTGGGACTCCCTTCAAGCAACTCCCAGGGTATCTTCATGTCACAGCAATCCCTCCCTAGGAAATCGTCAGCCAGGAGTGTGAGTTACTTCAACGGCTACATCACTTCAGACAAAACCCCACCATCTGCTCTACCCTCTAATTACAAATGCAGGAAACATAATTCACAATCAAATCACATATAAAAGGCAAGAAAATGAGCAATTAAAATGCACATTCTGCCAGGCAAATCAACCTTCCCTTCCCAGCCACGCTGAACCCGCTGCTGCTCTGGCCTGTCTGAGGCAGGGTCAGGATTAGTCCTGGATCACTGGAGACCCTGGTGCTGCTGATAGCAGCCTTCCAGCCTTGATCCTCCCAGCTACCAGGGACTGTCTGCAGCTCCAGCCTGCTGCTCTGCTTACCAGTGGCTTGCCAACCCTTGGGATCGCTTTTTCCAAGGGAGCAATTTACCTTTCCAATATACAGACATGTCTTTGTTATTTCCCACTCCCTGGCTCTTTTCTGGAGTGCTCCCGGCTCACAGGTCAACACAAACTTGAGGGTTTGGGGAGGGTAAGCAGGGATGGATGGGGCTGTGTTTGCCAGCAAGCACCCCAGGCTGAATTCATCTCTGGTGCAGCGTGGCTGCACTCAGTGAAGGTATCATCCCCTCTGGGATGTGCCTGCTGGAATGTGCATTAACATTCCAGCATCATTTATCCTCTATAAGTAATTCAAGCCCACAGGGGCAATTTCTTGCATGTTCAAAATTTAGTCTCCTTCTCTAACATCAGCTGGTTCAGAAGGACTGAAATGCATCTCTGAGGCTGGAGAGAAAGAGGCTCCTTGGAGAGGGATGCTCCACTGGGGAGAAGGATTTGACACGTACCTTACCCCCTATACCTGACTGGGAGACTGGATGACAGACAGCTCTGTCTATCAATCTGTCCATCACTTTGGAGTCTTAGGAGCAGCCCCAATGCCCATCAGGTCCCTCCCAGAGGATGAGAGTGCTCTGCAGCCGTGCAGAGCAGGGGGAAAAAAAGTCCTCTCTATTAATGTCACTCAAGCTATTCAAAGCTCTGCCTCTGATGTGTCTGCTGAGCCCTTTCTTGTGGCACATCCTCCCACTCCTGCCTGGGTGGAGAAAAGCCCCCTTGTGAGCCAGTTCTGCTGTCTGATCCTCCCTCATGCCTGCTCAAAGCCTGTACAAGGCTCCTGGGTTATTTTGGCAATGCTCAGGTTTCCATGTTGGGCCTCAAGGGACACACAGGTCCCCGCTGTAGAGCTGCTGAATGCCAGAGCCATGGAATGGGAAAGGGATGGGCTTAGCACAACAGACAAGCTGCAAATGGGAGAGTCCACCATGAGCTGTGCTACACTGCCCTTGCAGGGGCTTCATCTCATTGAGCAAAACTCCAGCAACAAGAGAGCTGATGTGACCCAGGCTGAGGGAGATTCCTGGCTGGATCAGCTTGCTAAATAATTTCTACTCTTCCTTTTAAAAGCCTGCTCCAGTAACCTTCCTCCCCTTCTACCATCAGAGCTGGTCCATGAGATGCTCACTGGCACTGAGAGCACGAGGCTCTGATATTCCTTCAGAAATGTTTCAGGGCTTCATGATAGCTTTACAATATCCTGCAGTGATGTGGCAGATGGGATTCTGGACTAATCAATACACTAACAGAGCCTGGTGCCAGATCATTGATCTGAACTGGAAGAATGCACAGTAAATCCAAAGAATACAAAAATACCATTGGTTCTGTAATGCAACATGATCTGCAATTTGTTCAGTGAACAGTTCAACTCCTAGGTTTGCAAGCCTGTGCTGTGAGCTCAGCAGGATGAGAGCAGGAGAAATGGGGCTGTGCTGTGCCTGAGGAGAAGCTGCTGCAGGGAATCAGAACTGCAGCTCTTGTGTAAGGCTGAGCACAGACAGCCCCGGGTCCCCAATGCTCTGTTCACCTTCCCTGCCCTGAATCCTCTCTTGATGGAGCCATGACAATCCCTCAATCAAAGCCAAGAGTCAGCTGGTGGGATCAGTGGCCAGGAGGCTGCTCAGGCCATTAGATTGTCACAAAGGGACAAGTGCCCAGCTGCAGGGCTGTAAAACCTGGGACACCCAGGTCTGTGTGTGGGAGATGGGGCAAGGGGGACTCAGCAGCCTCACACCCAGCACCAGCAGAGCCCTGTGACCCTCCACTGCCCTCTGCTCTATAGCTACACTCTGAAATCAGGATTGCAGGGGTCCCACACTGAATCAAGACAACCAAGGAGCTCTTAGCAGGGGAGAGGATTTTGTCCTTCCCATTTGTTTAGCAGACCCTGTGCTGAGTCAATACCCATCACTTATAACTTTTTTTTCCCAAAATATTTGGAGATTTTAAAAGCTGAACAAAAGACATGCAACAAGTTATAAATTCAAAGGAGACTTTTTAAAGTGCCAAACTGCAGCTGAAATGTAGTTATGGTTATTATACCTAAACAGACATAAAGCTATAATGTGGATCAACATATTTTATCACAGTCATTCACTGAACACTGAGTCCATGCAGCTTAGCTATTGCCTTTCTACAGCCCTGACAGATTTACCATAGTTTCAGATTAATCTGGAACTTTATTATGTAGTTATTTTAATCTCACTTTATTTCATCACTGTTTGGAGTCCTATTATCAAAGTAAGATCCTGTTAAGATACAGCAATGATGAATGGTGTTAGAACCAGCTAAAACAGAAGCAGAATCCAAATCTGTTTTGCTGTATGCAGTAAAAAAAAAAAAACAAGAGAACCTTTATGATGCATTATAGAGGGATAAAGGAGTCCCTATACAAGCAGCAGCTCTGGGGACAGAGCCTCTCCAGCAGATTTCCTGCACAATTGCACCAAGTCCTTTGTCCTGCCATAAGGTTTCTGGAGATGGAATTGCTGTGTAGGTTGAGGGGAGCTCTGAGAACAAGCCTGGTGCTTGGGGCTGCAGGTTTGCCCTGTTAGGGTGTTGCTCAGACATTCTCTGGTGGGTGCTTTGCAGCCCAGTTCCTCAGAAAGAAATTCAGAGCAGTGTTAAAGACAGTCAAGTGCTCTAAAGCACAAATCTACATTTCATCTGCTGCGATATTTAAGGCATATCAATATCTAAATGCTGTCCTGAATCAGAATATTTTTCTAAGCTGGGACTGAAGGTTTTTAGGCCATGGTTAAGAACATAAGGATGAAAGGCCATAGGAGGCTGCTTTGGTCAGAGGCAGGGGAAGGCTGTTCCCCCAGCAGAGGAGCAGGGTCAGCCAGCACAGAGCTCAGTGCCAGGGCTCAGCCACTGCAGGGGACACTCCGGTCACCCACACCCAGGAGGGCCGGAGGGCTGGTCACACTGTCGGGGCAGCGCTGGCAGGAGGGATCGGCACTGTCCATCAGAAAGGCTGTGGTCACCTCCTGTCCCCACCCCAGAGCATCTCTGGGACACCCTGAGCCAGCCCCAGCCAGGGGACAGGACGCTGGGGCGGGTCACCCCATTCACCTCCCCTCACTCCCCACCACATCCTGCTGCTCTGGGATCTCTGCTTTTCCCTCTTTCCATCCCCCTCACCCTGCAGAGCCACCATCCCCACGGCCCTGCGGGATCCCTTCCCTGGGCAGGAACCTCGGTTTGCGGCGGGGTTTGCTCTCCCGTGAGGTCACACATTCCCGGGGGACACTCTCATTCCCGGGGAACACCCCCATTCCCGGGGAAGCTGCAGGGGGAGGGCGATGGAGGTGCTCAGTGTGAGGGAACAGACTCAGGGAGCCCGTGGAGCGGCAGCACGGCGGGCACCGCTCCCGGTCTGCACCGTCCTCTAGTGGCCACCGGCCCCGCTTCACTGGCCACGGGGCAGCCCCTGGTTCCCGATGCTCCCCTGCCCGCCCAGGGGACAGGGGGCTGCCATCCCCGCGGCTGTCACTGGCTGACACCAGCAGTGCTGTGTCCTGCCCATCTCCAGCCGGGATGACTCAAATGTAAATCCTCACACTCCCCGTGTGCAGGGAACTGATGTAGGAAAAGGGAGGTGAGGATTCATTTGCTTTGTATCTCGGAGCCCAACACTCTTGCCCCCAAGAGCAGCCCAAGAATGCACCCTGCCACCCAGCTAAATATTTGATAAAAGTTACACTCGAGTCAGCTGTGATTGATGCTCCTCCTCACACGCGGCTCCAGCCGCTCTCTGGATAACGTGTGGCGTTATTGAGGCATCAATTATCTTCAGCACGAGCACAGCTCCATTAGCAGGCCTGCAGCCTGCTCCTTTTGATAAGGTTCACTCAGTGCATTTATCAACAAAATGGGGATAACCAGCGGGACATGGAGTCTGCAGCTTTTAATTCTGTTAGGACAGAGATGACGTTCACATCTCTGCATGCACCATCAACCAGAGCATCCTGTCTGCTGGGGTTTATTTCTCTGGAAGAGGAAGGCAGTTTTCCGTCTGGTTTTATCTCTTTTGGCTCTATTCACATGCTCCAGAACTCTCTTTTTAGAAGTGCAAGTATGGCCCAGGGACAGGGCTAAGAGACTGCAGAAAAGCAATTCTTTTTAGTAACAGGTCTCAAACTTTCTTCATAAACTACACAAAGATAGACTCTTGGCTTATTAATAGCAGTAAATCTCCAAGAACAATAGGCTTCAGTTAATGAATATTGATTATGACAGTGCTGGAAAAGGCTAGTGTCAGTTGAACTGAGATCCTGTAGCTCTTTTTGCCTGAGCAGGGCTGTAAATTAACTGAGAGCTTGTTTTTCAAAATTAGGTAGAGGAAAACACAGGGGTTATGGCTGCACTGCAGCTCTCACTATCTCAGTGATGTGAAACCACCTTAATGCTAATAGCAGCACCCATTTACAGATGTAAATTTGCACTTCCCTCTATCTCCCAATGAATATCTTAAATGTAAGGATCTAAGCTGATTAACACAAACATTGTGGTCACCTCAGCCTTTGACTCCCCAGAAAAATCACATCATGATCTTGATGAGCAGCTCTATTTTGCAGCCAGGCTGGGATGACTTTGAATGGAAGATAAACCATCAGGAAAATAAACCAAGAGCAGTCCATTGAATCAGAGACCTTATTGTTACCCTCTGGTGGGGGATCAAGGCAGTGACGGGTGGGGAGGATGCAGGGTTATGTCAATGTTTTCATAAAACTATCTTTTATGCTCACTGAAACAGTCCAACAACAACAAAAACCCCCAGAAGAGCCCTCCCCCCCGCCACCCCTACATCTGATAAAAATCAAATAACAACAGGAGTGACTTATGCACTCTCTGCCTGGTACTTCAATCTGGCCTTCCAGTTAATACACCCCATGATTAAAGCATCTATAATCTACAGTCTGTGGAGACCTGTAGAGCAGGAGCAGCAGCAGGTGTGCAGCCTGATAAGGGTTGCTCACTTTGTGCAGATGAAACTTTTAATATTTATAACTGCTGATTTTTTTTCTTGATGCCTCCTATTGAGGGGAAAGGGGTGAAAGTTGAAAGATAAAAGCTTGATGGAAGACCAGATGGAATGTTTTTCCAAGGACAGGCAGGGGCTTAAAGCTGTCTCCACCTAAGAGCTGGTTTAAAAATGCTGCTCAGGTAAGTGCAGCATCAGAGCTGGGGGATGAAGTCTCTGGAAGACCTTCAAGGCTTGTCTCAAGTGCACCCAGGCTTTCAGCTGTAAGCTCCTCTGAGCTGTCTGTGGTTTGATTGTCTGCACTAAGCACAGTGGGACTGTGCTGGGGCTGCCAGGCATCATCACAAAATAATTAAGTCATTCCAGGTCAGCTGCACATACTCCAAGTAAAGTGCTAACAGCATTTCCAGCTCAGCACTGAAATGTGCTGAGGAGTCTGGAAACACCCTGTGACAGCCTGAGCCTCTGCCTCGGTGTCAGCAGGAGCTGCCACAGGACACTGGGAATGCTCTGGGAAACATGAACTGCATCCTGCTCCAATCCAGACACTGCTCGCTGCAGTGTGGTGCTTGGGATCCACAGCTGCTGGAATGCTGGAGATGCTGATGCCTTTGCAGTCCTGAAAAACAGCCCTTCCCGTGGCATCCCTTTTCCTGGTGCTTGGATAATGCTTTAGCTGTGGTCAGTTGGTCTCAGACACGAGGCTTTCCCCACAGGCAGCAGAGGGCCACTGCTGCGGGGGACTGCTGCCTTCCAGTGTTCCCATCAAATCCATCTGCCCCACGAGCAGGGTGTCCTGCCCAGTGCCAGGAGACTCCAGAGGGACAGAGAGGCACACAAGTCACACAGCCCCGAGGACACTCTGTTTACCCTGTCCACACAGAAGAACCCAACCAAAATCTTTCGTTTCAGCACTTTGAGGCCTGGATTTGCCCATGCCCAAGTGGTTTGATATTTGTGCTTCCAAAAAGAAACCAACACCCTCAAGTGTCAATATAATGACAGAAGTGAATGACACTGCTCACCACCAATTAACACAGATATAACTGGGGCCAACCTGGATAAAAATATGCAGAGAAAGTAATTCATTCTTTCAAATACAGTCATCCATTTCATCTGAGATGATACACTGACTTCTTTCAAAGTGAGCCATGTGGTTCTCATTGCTACAGCAGAGCACTTGAAGATGTTTACCAAACACATATAGAAAAAAAACAGTGACAAAGGGATTTCATCTTAGAGACAAAATACAAGGCTTGGGTGAAGCTGGACTGAGGCCTCTCAAGTTGAAAGTTACATCTCAACCATTCTGCTTTCCTACCTCAGATACCAGAAGTCAAAGAAGAAAGGCAGGCTGGCCAGGGAGGAGGTAGCACTGCCTTTTCACCAGAGAACAAAGAAAGAGACTTCCAAAGAAAAAGAAAAATATCAATCCTCAGAAACACCCCACCTGAATTCAAAAGCATCAGAAAGGAAAAAAAAAAAAGATGTAGAGCTCTACAGTGTGAGGACATGTCCACTGCTTGGAAAGCGTGAAAAAAACTGGATGAAGAAAATTTAACACTTCGGTGTCTCCAAGACAGCTGCAGTTTTCCTTGACTTAACCAGACTTGGCTGCCAGAAATTGGATTTCTCAGCCTCCACTTTCTTGATTGTAACTTACTCTTCCACAAAATACGATCCCAAATTACGCAAGCAGAGTTTAAATCTAAAGAGGTAACATTAAGTTGTTGAAATTTAGTTTTAAAAAAGTCCTGAGTTTGTCTGTGCTGTTAATAATGAGTTTATCTCAAAACCTTGGGTGGAACCCTATCAAATGGAATTTCTGCACGACTTCTGGAAGTATATGAAAAATTAACAAAAGCATCCAGTAGCAGTGGAGTTAAACAGTTATTAGCCCCTGGATACACTCTGGCCAGAGCTCCTAAAACACATGCAGGCTGCAAGCAAACCACACCAAGCTGCTTATCATTCTGAAGCAAAACTCAAGGATTAGCTTCCCACTGCACATCAGCTGGCCTCCCTGGCTACAACAGGCACCAGGATTATGTTCACTTCCAAAGCTCATGAGCATTTGGAATCCACCAACCTGAGTGCATGAGATGGATGTACAGGAAAGAACACCAGCAACTTTCACAGATGGATTTACTGAGCATCTTCTGAATTGTTAGACAAAGCAGTTTCAATGCCTTGAACGTGGGAGTGCTCAGTACAAGGAAGATAAACATCCCTCTGAAGATGAGCAAAAAAATGCATATAAAAATATAATTATAATACAATAGGTGTTTACACTTATGTATTGAAGACATTTATTACAAACAGGCTGTCAGCTCTCATATAAAAGTAAAACATCTGAAAAATAAGAGCAGTCAGAGAATGCAATTCCCCTCAGTCCCATGGAACAGCAGTGAGATGTCTGTTGATGCAGCCCCTGGTCACAGCCAGCACCAGCAGCTCTGGGGGAAGGACTGGGATCCCAGCCATGAACAAATCCAGAGACCCTTGCTGCATGGAAAAATCCCTTCCAAATACCAGGTGGCAGCATGCAAGTGTGAGAAACACAGCACAGTCCATCCAGGGGCAGTGACAAAGGGGCACTGGAGAAGGCTGCAGCTCAAGCAGTCCAGCTCTCCTCACAGGGAAGAACTGCTGAGCATATGGAAGCTTTCCATGTGTCCCTAAGATCCAGCTGCTGACAGATGTGTTCTGGTAAGAGATGGTATCAGTCTAAACTGAAGTGCTCTGCAAAAATATCATTTTTCTTCCCAAACAGACCTCGTACTTGCTCAAACTCCAGGGGTACATCAACAGCCTTTTTCTTTACTTCTTTATCAAAAAGCTGCAACATAAAACCCAGAAAATATTGTCAGAACTCAGTACAAGCTCTTCACCCCAATAACACTGCTCGCTCTAAAATCTGAAAATATCCAGCAAACACTTCAAACACAAAAAGCCAGCCCTGGCACCACTGCTGCTCATGCTGTTATTTAACAGTCCATTTTCCTGGTTTGCCCTGGTTCTGGGTAACCAAGTCAGTGTAGCTTCCTCCCCAGCAGCAAGGCAGATGAACAGAACATGGCTGCTGCATCCAGAATCTCCTTTCCTCTGGTTCCAGTCATTCACAAAGGCACAGCAGCATTACCTCATAAGCTGAGAGCTCCAGGAGCCCTGATATGTCATCCTCCATTTCAGACAGGAACTGGTTCAGGACAGCAGCTGCCTTGGCCACATCTGGGTGATAATGGTTCTGGAGAGACTGAAAAAGCAAGACAAACAGGAGATAATCTAGTAAGTAGAGGGTAACACACATCCATCTGCACTCCCACACAGGAGTCTGCCCATTTGTTGGTCAGATCTTCAGTGACCACCAAATTCCATCAGATCCAAGTTTGCTGCACCATGCTACTGCAGAGCTTCAAGAAATCCTCATTTCAGGCATCTTTCGAACATGTCAAAGGCTCCTCTCACATGGTCACATCCACCTCAAGAAAAATTCATCCACAGGCCATGCCTACACTGCATAACCCAATTCTGCTAGCTCTCAGTGCCCTCATGCCACACCCAAGCTCCAGCTCTCCAGGATTCCAGCTCCTGCACATCATCCCTGTTGCTGCTTCAGCCCCCTACACAAACCCCTCATCCATTTCTAGAGGATAACCTGCCTCTATTCAATTCACTCCCATCAGTGCTCACCAAGTTCCTCCCTCCCCTCCAGAGCAAATTTCAGTGCTTTATGTCTGGTAATTTGCAGCTATTTAGTCTGTTTCAGCTGTGAACTGAAAGTTCAAACATGTGCTCATAAGCCACCCATTGATCAGCATGTACATTTCTCCAGTGTATGGAATCCTTTGCTAGGGTAGAAAATGATGCAGAGCAAAAGAACTCATCTCATTTGCAAGACATGTATCAAAGCAGGTTCTTGTGTGAGGGGCTGTCCACTGCCAACACATGTCAAGGAAACAGCAAGGGAGGAAGAGACCCATACCAGACCCAGATGCTCATTTTGGGATGACATACCTGAATCTCCCAGAGAGAGCTCTCCAAAGCCCTGCTTTTAGATGGCTCCTTCTCCTCCATAACATACGGATCTTCTGACATATCTAAGGACATAGGAGATACAGAGCTAATACCTGTTGTGTGATGTACACAAACCCAAAGGGAACACAGGCCCAGAGCAGTGCTGCAGCCAGAGCTGCTCATTCCCAAGTCATTTTACGGTCCAGGGACAAACTGACACATCCCAGCATGACCCAAGAGTCACTGCTGGCAGCACTACAGAACCATATTACTTTTAAAGAGCATAGGAAGTAGGGCCTTTGGAACAGCTTTGAACTCAATAGCAGGAGCCTGCTGACCTTTCACAAACTCAAGGGACAGGACAAGGGGATCCTTCCAGATCTCAGAACTGGAATCTCCCCTTTTCCTCCACAGGAACACTCCTCTTTATGCTGTCTTAAAGGCATAACACAAGTCCCCTCTTACCTGCTGGCCCTCCAGGTCTGTGCACCAGCACCCTGCAGGCAGGGTGCCTCCTGAAGAGGTTGCAGATGAAGGGAATGATCATGAGGAGAGCCTCAGGAGGGGCGGTGAGCGCCAGCCGGGACAGCCGCTTGATGAACGCTGCCACCAGGTAGGCTGGCAAGTGCCTGGGGACAGGGGACAGGAGGGAGCAGCCTGTTACAGCCTGGCAGGAGAGCCAGCAGCCTCAGACACCCTAACAGGATGTCAGATTAGAGATCAGGGGGCTCATGTGGCATTTTCTCTTTTTTTTCATAAAGAGAAGCTTTAGGAATCTCATTTTTAAGCAGCAATATATTGTGCACTCACTGGAACAAGTTTTGGGGGGAATTTACATTCAGTGCATGAATAATCTCAGACCACTGTGAGATTCAATCCTGACATGTGGTACCATTGCCAAGCACAGCCCCTGTGCACAGCCATTCTTGTGTACAGTCCCTTTATAAACTTCTGAGTGCTTGGCCAGGCAACCTTAATTATATTCCTCTTATGTCATTTTGTGAGTTTAATTAATACACAGGCCATGGTGTTAAATTTACATAACACTTCCAAGCACTGCAGCTGTTAATGGGAACATAAAGCTCCCATGTAGTGTAAATGTGCAGCATAATTCTTTTTTTTTAATGGTAAAAAATGCAAATTTCTAACAGCAATCAGCTCATTTAGGCCCTTTCTTCACGTCAGAAGAGTCTGGATGAAAATGAAAACTTTCAGTCACTCAGACTTCATTACACCTGGAAGGCTGAACAGAGTTACCCACAGGTCTTGTCCCTCTCTCCAAAGCACACCAGGAATACAAGGGGGTTGGATATGAAGTGCCTGGTGCTGCATTACTCTTGGTTTAAGTTATAACATATGACAGCAGCTATATGACCAGCTGCCTATCCAGTTTCTTCCCTGTGTACAATGAACTGACAACATCAAGACAGGCTGTCAAACACTTCACATTTCAGTGCTTTATGTCTGCAAAAAGCCACCCATTTATCAACAGCTTTGTAATCTATAAAAAGCCTGCAAATTTTACTTTTCTGTTTTCACAAAGACAAGACAGAAAATTCATCACTTTCACCCAAAATGGAACAGAGATCAAAAACACATCCATAAGCACTTGCAGCTCAAACTCTGATAGCTAACTGCAATTCTTCCTCTCTGAAAATCTATGGCTGTGAGGCAAATCTTCAAAAATAGCATATGAAAAATTACACGAGACTACAATAATAGTCTTGGATTCAGTTTTCTCCACAACAATGTATCTAATCCAGCAGGCACACTGAATACATTAAATCCAGATGTGTGGGAGACCGTTCAAGAACAGAAAAGCAGGAGAAAAATATGTGAGCACACATAATAAAGATGCTACTTACGAGGAAGACAAAAACAGGTCAGTCAGGTGGAAAAAGCGAGCTCGGTACTTCACGTGATAGATGGAAGGGTCCAACAGACTGTAGAGCTTTTTGTAAAAGTCAGGATACTCCCTGTTGAAAAAAAGGAAAAATACAACATCCATTAGTGGTGTACAGAGGGACTGTGTCTAGATGTTTTTTGTGCTTTCATTAAAAGCACCCCAAGCCCACTGCTGTGCTCTGTTTAGCTCTCCTAGGCTTCCCTCTACAGTCACCACTTGAAAACAAGCTGCAAGGTGAAATTTATGCCTCTTGACATCTCCAGAGTGTGAAGCCATAGCCAGTGACTGCAAATGGTACAGGATGCAGTGAAAGGGACACTGAAGACTATGGCTTCACTCTGTAATCAGATCAATGGAAATGGATTTTTAAGTGCTGAGCAACCACAGTCTAGAGAAGAGAATATTTAGGCTCAGTTGTAAAAGAAATCAGCCAAAAAAGCTCAGCATCCAAACAGCCTGAGCCTCTTGTGCAGTTTGGCTTTCTCATGGGGGAATTTCAAAGCCTGAAGGTCTGGTGCATCCATTCCAGTTCCTCTTACATAAAAACATAATTGCAATAACCCATGCTCCTTTAAACAATATACTCTTTTTACTTACAGATTATGCTGATGAATCAGAATAAACAACCCGTTTAGGGCTAGAAGACTGATTGCTCCACCTGTAAGAAAGCAGGCAGGTATCAACACAATAGAAATAACTAAAAAAAAAAATCTTCAAGTTTTTTCTATAATAAAACCTTCCCAGAAGGAACACAAAACTCATCACCTGAAATCAGAGCCAGTGTGACAGCTGAAAGGTGAAACCATTTCATCTACACCCTTCCAGAGGCTCCCAAGTTTCTTACAAAGATTAAGCTGTAGTTCAGTAGAACAAATGTTCAACAACTGAGACACAAAAACGTGCTGCTCTAATTGCTCAACAAAGTCACACTGGGGAGGGAAGATCTGCTCAGAAAGGACATTTCTGCAGTAATCTGTGCATCTTGTGTTTGGATCAGCAGCACTGGCTGAATTCTATATTTAAAATAAATCACTCCAGTATTCTACTCTTCCCCAAAGCCTTAAATGTGATTTTCCTTACACACAAGGAGCAAGGACAATGACAAACAAAGGTAAAATCATCTCATTCCTGCAGGGATGATGCTGTTGCCCCTAGTTCCTTAGCTCCATCCCAGCCAAAAGCACAGCTATTCCACCACCCAGCTCGTGGTGCTGCATCCAGCAGAGCTTGCAAGTCCATCTGTCCCATGCTAGAGGTGCCACAAAGGATAAAAGACTGTGCTCACCTATGCCATAGGCCACTGTCAGGAAGTCCATCATGAGAGTGGGCTCGTTCATGTACGGCAGGACAGAGTCGTGCAGAATGACAAGGACCTTCTTGTAAAGGCCAGTGGGCAGCTGTGGAGGACAAAACAACACAAACAAAGCCCTGCAGGGAGAACTCTGACAGCAGCAGGCAACCTGTGGCTCAAAAAGGCAATGCACAAGCAGAAGGGAATGTGTCAGGAAAATACAGAACATCACGCAGCAGCAGCTCCCAAGTGGGAGAGTTTACAAGTGACACCAACGAAGTTCATTCAAGAAGCAGGTGCTCACAACTAACAGTGTCATCACTCAAAGGGGGAAAATCACCAGGAAAAAGGCTGGGGAAGCTTCAGCTTGTGAGCAGGGATTGTTATACTGCCTTACAGGCAGAGATGTTTAAGGTAGGGAAAAAAGGCTTAGAGTAAAGTGAAAAGACCATATATGAGGTCATGTTCCTTGGCAGAGTGATCCAACAGAAATGGTCACTGGGCTGCTCCCACACAACACTCAAACCCTGCTGGGGTTCTACCAGCAGCTTTGTGCAAGGCTGGACACACCTGCTAAGGATCAGCAATCCTTAAATTAAAGAGGGACACAGATCAGTGGCAGAATTAACACTCACCTTGTGCTTCAAGAAAGTCAGCCACATTTTTTCAAACACGTGTCTGTGTGCCTTAAAACAGAATTGCAAACAGTGAGTTAAACACACTGGTACAGATAATGCTCTATTTTAAGCAGATAAAATTTCAGTTCTAATGCACCAAATGAACAGTTACCTGCAGCCTTGAAACTTTCAACTCCTCACGGTTATCTAAGAAGAAAAGGAAACCAGATGTTGAACTTGAAATGGATATTCAAAAAATTAAGATGACCCTTTTTAACTTAGCTCTTTGATGTCCTAAAAACTTGGGCTGAAGTACTTAACTTGATACAAGGCCATAATAGACCCTCCTGTAGACTGAGGGATGTGGATTTTTAAGACTGTTTAGAATCACAGTGATCAAAGAAGCAGACATTCTTCATCAGCAAACAATAAGGCCTTTACACGCTAAAAGTCTTAAACGTGATTTTCCTTTTCACACACAGTTCATCATGCAGAGTTTACTAACCTTGCTTGACCATAAATTTGACCATCTCAGACTCTTTGTTTGGCATGTTAATGGGTGAGATGAGGGAAAATACGTTCTGCTGATAAAAAGGCAATGGCTTCTGAGGAAAAAAGCATATAAACAAACATGAAGCAAATTCCACAACAGATAGCAAGATGCTGGGCTTCAGTGTTGCCCTGTTTCCAAGTACTGAATATATATAGGAAAAAGAAAGGGAAAATGATTATGACTAAACTACACACTGGTATATCCTCTGTTGCAGCCTCAACCTGGAGTACTACCTGTTTATCCAACATGAAACCTATCTCTGTTCTTATTCTGGTTTAACAAAACTGGGGGAGCCAATGAAGGAAACAGATTCTTCCTCTGCACCAGAGTAAAGAGAACTAAAGTTCTCTGTGCGTCACCCAAGCTGTGGAGACTGGAGTAAAACAGAAGCTAGAGCTTAGACCAGAAAGAATAGTATGTGTCTTGAAATACTTTCAATTTCAGAGTAAAGCCAGTCTTAGCATACTGACATACATAAAGAAAAATCAATGCCTTCAGTGGGCACACTTATTTCTCTGGCTTCCAAATATTTCCATATACCACTAATTCCTCCCTGCAGAAGATACACAACCCAGAGCAGCTGATCCAGAGCCACCTGAGCAGTGACAATTTGTTACCTGCTTTGCCTTTTGTATGACCTGCCCGACGCTGGCAGTGACAGCCTTCATGACAAAGTACCGCACGTCATCGTACTCCATGTACTCCTGGAAACGGGAGATCAGGAGCGAGGCGTCCTCGTGGATGGGGAGCAAACCATCAACAACGACCTAACAAAGGGTTTGGGAAGGAAAGCAGTGAGTCAGTCTCTTGCAGCACCGGAGCACAGAGTGAGACAGCTGAGGGCACAGGAGTTTGTGTGCTATCAGGTCACCGACAGGAGGGAGTTCTCAGTTCTGCAGCTTACCTTAAGGAGGTCACAGGGAAAAGTTAAAGTTCCCTTCCATTCTATTTTGATCAGTGGATATTGCGCCTCCAATTCGACAAACTTCATGAGCGTGCAGAGTGCCAACTCCTTTAAAAAAAAAAAAAACAGAAAGCAACATCACAAAAAAAACCCTACCTAAACAAGAACACCACGGGTGAAATCCAAAGGAGGCAACTATCAAGAGAAGGAATAGTGAAATGAGATAGTATTTCCTAAGAAAGCTGCTCGCTGCTGGTGAGCAGAGGTGAGCCAGAGCATCAGCGCTGTCTCACCGCACTGCCCGCCCTGCCACACCGAAATATCGAGCGATACCCTCAAGGGACACGCCGCGGACCCGTGGGCCAGCAGCGGGCTCAGGACCTACCTTGACCTGGAAGGCTTCGTGCGCCATGAGTTCCCCCAGGCAGCCCACGCAGTCCCGGTAGCGGTGCCTCATCCATATCCTGTACTTGTCCTCGGCGCTGTAGCTCTCTGCGAGGGACAGACAGACAGGCACACAGGCCGGGCTCGGGCAGGGCAGGGCCGCGCCGGGCCCG